>VDFB02000002.1:58666314-58776659 GCA_007258455.2 Sequoia sempervirens | reverse complement strand
TTTGGCAAGATAGTGAGCTCACCCACTAGCTTGCCAATGCAGTAGGGTTGAGAAGGTAGGGGCACTGTATGCCCCATTTCTATGAGGCATACGATTCCCATACATCACCATGAGACCCCATTTTTGTGAGGAATACACTATTGATACATCATCATGAGACCCCATTTCTATGAGGCATACGCTGCCCCTACCATCTCAACCCTACTGCATTGGAAAGCTAGTGAGTGAGTTAGCTTGCCAACGCTCCACTAGCTTGTCAATGCAGTAGGGTTGAGAAGGTAGGGGCAGTGTATGCCTCATAGAAATGGGGTCTCATGGTGACCATGAGACCCCATTTCTATGAGGCATATGCTACCCCTACCTTCTCAACCCTACCACATTAGAAAGCTAGTGAGTTAGCTAGCTTGCCAATGCTAAGCTAGTGAGTTAGCTAGCTTGGCAATGATCCATCAACTTTCCAATGTGGTAGGGTTGAGAAGGTAGGGGTAGTGTATGCCTCATAGAAATGGGGTCTCACAATGAATACACAATGCATGACTCATAGAAATGGGATACACTATGTATTCACCATGAGACCCCATTTCTATGAGGCATACATTGCCCCTACCTTCTCAACCCTACCGCATTGGCAAGCTAGTGAGTGACCTAGCTTTCCAATGCTCCACTAGCTTGCCAAGGAATTTGAATTCACATTCCCTTTCCATGCTTCTATTTTGAGCCTATCTTGCAATCATGGCATGCCACATCACCAATTTTCTTTAAGAAATTCCATCAAAAAACAATTCTTTCATTCTTTCAAATTCATCCACCTTTGACTCATCATTCTCTTCACAAAGCTCTTGATATAAACACCCAAAACTGAGACCAGGGCATAAAACCTCTTATTGAATCCTAAAACCACCTTAAACATCACTAAAATAACTAACTCAAACCAAGGAAAGGTTCCTAAAACTTTGATCTATCTCTTCCCTAAACATTCACTCTCAACTGGCTCACAGGCTAGTAGTAGTCCTTAAGCACAAAAATGGGTATAATTTCCTAGCCAATTTAGATCTCCAAAAAATGAAAGCAGTTCTGAGAACTCATTAAGGCCAAACTTAAACATATAGATAAATCAAGTATACTTACTTATTGATCCCACAATACAGGTTTACAATTTTTGGCCAAACAAGACATTAAACTAATTTTTTTAACTAAATCTTCATTTTCAAGCACCTATAGCGGCTAAACTGTGAGGAATTTGAAGATGATGCAAACTAGTGATTTTTGACATTTTTTCTGTAGATTCTAAATATTTCTTTTTTAGAATTTTTTGGAATCATATTGCCCTTCTTTTTCCATCTCCTTCAAAAACTATTTTTTTTTTGTAAACACCATTTTTAAGGAGTGATGCTCACCGTATACAACATAACTTTTTTTCCATGAAGGATAAAATTATAAATTTTTTGAATTTAGATTTGTAACTATGATATATAGTCTTTCATTTTATTTCATAGTGTTTTATTGAATATTTTTTCCTTACTCAAGTTTCGAAGTCAAACCAATTACAATTCAGACATAGGTGGATTGTATACAATATAACTTTTTTTGTATGTATCAATTTTTTTTTTTTGGTTCAATCAAGGATTTCAATATCTAGTGCACTAATATTTTTCAAAAAGAATATTGATAATATACTATTTTTCCACATGTGCAAAATAGAGAACTTAATTTTTGGTGGAAAACCTACATTCACAAGAAATAAAAAAATAAATATAATAATAAAATTAAATCTATTTAAAATTATACTTTTTGGGAAGCTTATAATAAGGACAACATAATTACAAAAAATAAATTTTAAATGAATTCATTTGATCCCACAAAAGGTAAATCAAAAGTGGTTCTTTATCAACATTTTCATAGGTGTAAAGGAGAATCCATTATAGGTATGGTTTAAAACTACCAGGGTTCTATTGAAGGGGGTTTGATTTAAGGTGGTTCAATTAAACCCTCTTCAATTGGAATAATTTAAATGGAACTTTTAAAGGATTAAATAATTATATTTTCTAAAAATATATGATTTAAGAAAAAATCAAGATCTCCTCAAAATTGTAAACCAGTATTGTGGGATCACCCTACTTTGAAAATACTCACCTAAAATAGACTGTCCTACTACTACAAGGTTCAATTAAGCATTTTTAACAAACCAAATACCATAAAAATCACTCCACAACATCAAAAAACCATGGGAAGATCTTAAATAGGTTATAAAACTTCTAAATCATCAATCTCCATCAAAAAAATCACTCACTAATGCAACAATTCATTAAACCCTTGCTTAAATGCTTAAACTATGCTCAAATAGTGAGGGTTTATTGTAAGTATGCATTCCATACCTCCATACACCTTGCCACAACTTCAAACACCTCAAATTGGGTTTTCACAAGCTAAAAAATATATCTCCCAACCTTTACCACTATTATTTCTTCATATCATAACTTGTAGGCATCCATTCTTGCATGGAAATCATAGAAAATCACTTGGAGCAGCAACAAGAACTTTGTATCTTCACTTCCTCAATGCTAAAAACCTACACGTACACCTAAAAATACTCTATTGGTGCCCATTCCACCAAGTCACAAAAGAAAAAATAGGTGGAATGTGGCACTAATACATTTATACAACTTCAAAACCCTTAAACTCGAAATTTTAGACCCGCAGTCAGTAAATTGACTATAAAATCTTTGTTTCTTGATGTAATTCAATAAACCACCTCCAAACTAAAGATAGATCACTTTCCTAATGATTTCAATGAGTTTCATAGAAAACCCAAGCTGTATGGATTTCTTACAGAGCAAAATAGCAGCAAGAAAATAGTAAAAATTGAGAAAATTCAATGATTTTGATTGATTTTCTTGTCCAAAACACAAACAACCACCTTACATCGAGCTCTTTCAAGCCTTAATAGGATTCTTGCATTAGGAATAACTGAATCAACTAACTATTTATCTCCCATGACTAATGTTATTCCCACTATGACTATTTGTATTCCAATTATTGCAATTTTGCAACTTTTCCTTAATAACATTTTTACAAGATTTTGCATTTTGCAACTTTGAACCCCACTATGCCTAATACAATACGAAAATGGTTGAACAAGAACTTATTTAGATGATAGCACCTAAAAACTACATAAAACCAATTACATAACCAAGATTGACAAAAATTTAAAATTGGACTTCTATGGTGCCCCTACACCACCTTTGTGTATGCTAAAAATACTCTTCTAGTATATGATGATTGTAAGTATTTTTTATGAAGCCTTGAATGACATATATTTCATTTATTTGAATAGATACATTTTTTAGGAAATAATATTCATCTCATTACCATGCTACAGATAAAATTATCCTCCATGCTGAAGAAACGAAGAAGGAATAAACTAACAAACGAAGAGTATGAAACCTTCAAAGAAAAGGAGAGAGAATGGGTGGAAACATATCATGAAAAGAAGAAATTGGATACGATTGATGAAAACAAGCAAATTGAAGTGAAACCTCAACCATCAAAAAGAGAACATGCATTGGTGGCACAAAGGGCACAAATGTGAAAGCATCATGGTAGGATAGATTTAGATACTGTAGTTGGAGACACTCCATCTACTGCAAGTCAATACAAAGGGACACCATTAATCACAAATGAATATGGAGGGACACCATATAGAACAAGTGAATATGGAGGGACACCATCTACCACAAGTGAATATGGTTGGACACCATCCATCACATCTCAAGTTGAGAGTACATCATCACTTGGATTTCACAAAGAAGGTATGCCATCATCCCCATGTGAACCTCAAGGTATGTCTTCTACTCCACCCTTGATCAAAGGTACACAATATATCCCATCTCAATTAAATATTTATGAAATTTCTAATGTTGAGATGTATGTACCTAGGAGAACACCACCTAGAATTTTGCATAGAAAGCTAAAGTATTTGATTAATATTGATGAGGATATTTTGTAGCACATGGAAGGTAAGATTCTAGCACACACTTGTAGAAGATATGCTAATAAGATTTGGAAATTATTCTTTGAAAGGATAAATGAGACCACAAGATGTCAACTATTTGTTAAAATGATGTGGGGTATAAAGTATAGAAACATCATGAAGACTATTGGGTTGACAACATCAAATGCATCAAGTGAAAACACTATTGTGAAGAATCTAATGGATGCTTATTAGAGTGTGGGTAAGACCTCGCACTCAAAGGATAGTAATGTCACCTAAAATGTCATTGCATCGACTTTGGTAAGTAGTCAAACAAAGAGAGCTCGTCTGATTAGAAAGACGAGTGAACAAATGAGAATTAGTAGAAAAACTTTATCAAGAGTTGTTCAAAGGAAGAAAAGAATTGATGGGACCGATTCAAATGAATTATGGGCATTCTCAGGGAGAGTGCCACAAAAAGATAGAAAAGTTGTTGAAGCACTGAGAACACTAATTGAAGAGTATTGGAAGAATAACACAAGGCCATCTCTGAATCAAAGGGAGTGATAAGAAGGAGAATTAGTAGTTGGAACTCTGAGCCACATCCAAAGAATTTTTTGGATATGACTCTAACCCAATTTTTTCGTAAATTTCAATAGGCTTATCCTCAAATTATTATTTTTCAAACATTTTTTGAAATTCTTAAGCCTTTTTATGTCAAGATAAATCATAGATGCAAGTTGTTGTTGTAGACTACATACTGAATTCTCTAACCATTATAATGTTTATCATTCTATATGTTTAGATTTGCATACCAACGATGTTTTGTAGGATTGTGGCATAAAAGCCCCACTAACATCTTCAAGAGACTTCTTATCAAAAAAATAATGTGAAATAGAGGATGACCAAATATTTTATAGGACAACATGCTTGGATGGTTCATGTGAACGTTGTGGTGGCTTGTAGCATATGCCAATATGTCAACATATGGAAAGCACATATGAGGTGGGACAAAAACTAGTAGAGTTCAGGAAGTATAAAAAAGAAGCATACGTTACAAAAGATGGGTCTCAAGTAAAAAGGTGTGATTTGGTTATTCAAAAGATTCTAGTCTATTAGTTTATGTCCATGTTTCGTGACAATATAGTGTATGAGTATGCAAGGAATACCCATAGAGCTCGATGGCTAGACACGTAATTCAAGCTATGCAAGGACACCTTTCCAGTTGACAATATAGTATTAGTGGTTGAATTTGTAGAGAAATAATCTCTACAACCACAAAATGAGGTGCAATCATAGTATTACAAATCCACACAGGTTTCAATATTTGTGCACATAACACTCATTCATGTAACTGATAGTCCAAAGGACCAAAGGAAGGTATTGAGGGAGTATCACTTTTATGTTAGTGATGATTGCACACATTCTACAGAGTTCATGCAAGGTTGCTTCCAGATGTTCTACAGTGATTTGGCTTAGAGGAGCATAGCATACATTCGACATATAATATGGTCGGATAACTATGCAGCATAGTTCAAGAACTTGTGCATGTTCTACTGTTTGTGTAGGATGCATGTCATTACATGTGTTCAACATATGTGGAACTTTTGTGAGGCCAGGAATAGAAAGGGGGATCATGATGGTGTCGAAGCATCCATGAAAAGAGCATTAGCACAAGAAGATTTAAAGTATAAATATAGTGCAAAGATGATAGATGCAAAATCAATCATCGAGTGGTGTAATGCTTCAATGGGTCTAGGTAATGAATTTACATCTTTAATTTGTAGATTTTTTTTATTGATGGATGATACTAACATTGCACCATATGAGGATTGTTGTACACTAACAAGATCAAGTGAACTACACTTTCCTTAGCTCAAATGTAGGTTCATGGAGCATCGATACATGAAATCTGATAACATGCTTTTGTTCTTCATGTACAATGCAAGCCTAGAATGATTGTGAATCAAGGGAGTGGGTTGACCAATTGTTGACAAGTTCTCTTAGCCCACTTCACATATATCTCCCTCTGATGGAATTGGAACTAACATAGACGGAATCATTGGTCGACTTTGACCACACATCAGATCTAGTTAAACTAGTTAATATGTCTACTTAGTTTTTTAAATTCCATATTGTTATCTTACTTTGTAGTAAATTCATAATGTTGACTAATTTCAAGAGATTTGCTACAAATATCAATCCAAGGCATGTTTATGCAGTTATTTCCAATGAAGACAATGAAGAGGGAACAAACTATTACTTATTTCATTGTATTGAGGCCAAAAATAAATTGGAGGCCCCAATTATAGATGGAGAAAACATCAAATACCCTACAGGCTCAATTGTTGTTACTGGAACATGGCTTAGAAGGTACCCACATAAGAGTGTTAAACATTGGCTATTTCAGGACTTTGACACACATTGTAATATTATTTATTACTCAAACCTTGTCATGGCATCCAATGTTTGTTTGACCAAATAATGGGGTAGACCTTTGAACAAGACCTTGTGGAAGGTCTATGAGTCTGACCATGAGGCAATACTTGACACAATAAAGAGTAGAGTAGACCCGGATGATTTGTTGGATTAATTTGTAAGTATGTACGTTGGTTCTTATTAATTTATACTTGTATTCACACTAATTTGTTTGATTCCAATGCTATCATCTTACTTTACTTTTCCTATTTGTAAGTAACCTGCTAAAAATTGATTGGTGTCCCCTTGTAGAACATGCAAATTTAAGAGTCATCCAAGAGAATCTCAGCTAGAAAAATAATGCAACATCCTTATTTTGATGATCTTGACAAATCTCAATTATGATTTTAAGCCATTACAAAAGTGTGTGTGAGGCTTGGTGAGGAAATTTCAAATTATTCATTTTAAGTTAACCTTATCATGAGCACCTATGATGTAGACATTATAAGAGCATCTCAAATTTCAAGCTATTCTATTAATGCGAGGTGTTGTGTGCAATAGGTATCTTGGAACTCCCATTGAAGATGTATGACCATAAGTGACTAAGTTGAGAGACTGACATGCTTATCCTCAATGGAAGCATCAAGATTTATGCCTTGTTGTTCCTGAGTTGGAACCAAATAATGTGGATTTTTTGTCTATAAGTTCCTTCCATCTCTTTTCATTTCACTTCCATTTTGGATTCTCTTTCTTTTTCTTCTTTTACTTTATGTATTTGTAAGTAAACTACTAAAAATTGATTGGTCTCTCCTTGTAGAAAATTTTGATTTATGAATAATTGAAGAGAATCTCAGCCAAAAGAGCAATGCAACATCCTTATTTTGATGATCTTGACAAATCTCAATTCTGATTTGAAGCCATTATAAAAGAGTGTGTGAAGCTTAGCAAGGGAATCTCAAGTTACTCATTTGAAGTTAGACTTATAATGAACAAATATGATGTAGAAATTATAAGAGAATATTGAATGTATGAGTGAAATTGTAAAATATCTATGAGAACAAAGTACCTAAGGCATTGTAATGAGATTTAGTTGTAATGAGATTTAATCAAATATTGAAATTTGGTGTAGGGGCAACAAGGTTATTGAGCAAATTTGGTTCATGGAAGTCTTAAGTTAGTTTTTTGTTTTGAGTTTTTTCAATTGAATGTCATATTAGACCAATTTATAATGTAATAAGTAATTTTAGTTGGTTTTGGGGTCATTTTGGACTTCATATTGCATATTTGTCAAAATGATGTAAAATTGCAAAAATTGAAAAGTTGTCAATGTGAAAAAAGTGCAACAAAATGTAAACTTGAAGAATCCCAATGGTCATGGGCACTCAAATCATAGTTAGAGTTGTTTTCATAGGTTTCTTAAGGTTTAAATATGTTGGGAACTTTAAGGAATATGTTGTTGAAGTTTTTTGTGAAGGAAAACAATAAAAATCCCATAACTTCTCTTGTAATTTTGTGTGTTTCATTGATTTTTTTGTTGCAAACTATTATACTTGGATGTATAGAAGTATTATGTCCTAAAATATTTTCCAATTGGTAGAGATAGGTGTAATATATGTTTTGGCTTTGGAGTGAAGGAAATTCATTGAGTTTTAAGAAATTTATTGTCAAATTACTGACTACGAATCTATACAGACAACCATAAGAGTTTGAAGACTAAAAATGAATAAATGACTCATTCCACCTATTTTTTCTTTGTGGATTAGTGGAATGAGTAAAAAATGGTAGGATTAGATTTAGGAATAATATTTAGGAATATGGAAAATGTTTATGAATGTTTTTGGTTGTTATCCCAGAGAAAATTAGGTGAATTTTAGCTTAAAAATAGAGTTTAGATGTTGGGTTGGTGAAATTTTCTTAGGAAATATTGGAAGATTATTTATTTGGAATGATAAGGAATATATTAAAGTTTTTGAAGCTTTGGAAGGGTAGGGAAGGTGAGTTGAATTCCTAGGAATGATGCCTTAATTGTCAAATTGTGTATTTTGAGTGAAATTTGATGGTTAGAGGAGGGAAGTTGTAGAAAATCTTGGGGGAAACACATTTTGATGAGATTTCAAGCATGTGCATACATAACTAAAGGTGTGTTGAGGCCTTGGTTGGCTGTGTAGAAGCCTGGAATACTGTTTTCAATAAAGCCCTTTAGAATGGCATAAAGTGAGGGTTTCATGTTTTGGTGTCATATAGGAAGTGATTCTTTGATCAAAAGTTATGGATTTATGCTAGGCATGGTATATTTAGACTAGGAATGGTCCTCTTTCACACAAAAACATGCAAAATCACTCTGAGCTATGTTCAATCGGCTCGATCTCTTAAGGGTCCAAAGTGCAAAATGACAACAATATTTGACAGGGTATTACTTAGAAACCGTGGTGCTTACAAAATCTCCATCTGAGCCTATGAGATTATGTTGGGCCCCTCTACAATAAACTCTCTCAGTTTTTGTTATCTTGAAGTGGTTTTCCCATGGTGTCCAGTTTTCACTTGATGGAAAAAGTGTCAAATGGAAGTAGTGCAAAGTTGCAAAGTGGTGCAACTTTCATTTTGCAACTTGTGTGACCAAACAGACTGTTCCAACATGTTTAAAAAAGTATGTTTATGCTAGGCATGGTCCTCTTTCACACCAAAACTTGCAAAATCACTCTGAACTACATTCAACCAAATCAATCCCTTAAGAGTCAAAAGTGTAAAATGACTGCAAACTTTAGGATGATGTTACTTGGATACCATGAAACTTAGAAAATTATTGTCTGATCAAGCCCCTCTACAATAACCTCTCTTGAATTTTTCTATCTTAGAGGCATTTTCTCGTGGTGGTGAATTTTCACTTGGAGAAAAAGTTGTCAAATGTAAGTAGTTGAAAGTTGCAAAGTGGTGCAACTTTCATTCTGCAACTCATGAAACCAAATGAACTATTCCAATGCATCCAAATAGGAATTTTAACACTAGGCATGGTCTTATTTCACACCCAAACACACCAAATCACTTTGAGCTACATTCAACTAGATCGATCTCTTAAGAGTTTAAACTCCAAAATGGCTGCAAACTTCAACATGTTACTCAGATATTGTGATGTTTAGAAAATTCTCATATAATCCTATGGGATCATGTTAGGCCCCTCTACAATAACATCTCTCAATTTTCACTAACTTAGAGGCATTTTCCCATGGTGACAAATTTTCACTTGGGGAAAAAGTTGTCAAATGCAAGTAGTTGAAAGTTGCAAAGTGGTGCAACTTTCATTCTATAACTCATATGACTTAATGGATTGTTCCAACATTTCCAAATAGGTATTTTTACACTAGGAATTATCCTCTTTCACACCCAAACATGCAGAATTGATCTAAGCTACATTCAATTGGATCGATCCCTTAAAAGTCCAAAGTGCAAAATGGCTACAAACTTTAGCATGTTGTTACTCGAATACCATAACACTTAGAAAATTTTCATCCAATCCTATAAGATCACATTGGGCCCCTATATAATAACCTTTCTTGGATTTTTTTAATCTCAGAGGCATTTTCCTGTGGTGTTGAATTTTCACTTGAGGAATAAGTTATCAAATGCAAGTAGTTGAAAGTTGCAAAGTGGTGCAACTTTCATTCTGCAACTCGTGTGACCAAACGTACTATTCCAACATGTCTAAATAGGTATGTTTATGCTAGGCATGGTCCTCTTTCACACCCAAACATGTAGAATCACTCTGAGCTATGTTCTACTGGATCGATCCCTTAAGGATCAAAGTGCAAAAGGGAAGCAATCTTTGATGGACTATTACTTGAAAACCATGATGCTTACAAATTTTTTGTCTGAGCCCACAGGATCACGTTGGGCCCCTCTACAATAACCTTTCTTAGTTTTTGTTATCTCGCAATAGTTTTCCCATGGTTTCCAACTTTCACTTGATAATAAAAGTGTTAAATGCAAGCAGTGTAGTGGCCCCTCTATTGAATATTATTGTTGCAGAGTAGTTGCACAACCTATATGACCTAATGGTGACTTAAAATTGATTTGAATTATTGTTTCAGTGTCCTATCTATCATTTTGACTAATTTTAAGGCATTCCCATTGGGGTTGTACAATCTTATTGAGTTTTCCTTATAGGCAGGTTTGAAACTCCAATTTTAAGGTTTTGAAGACATAAAAATGTGATTATCATTCCACTGACTGTAACTCTTAAAGGTATTGATTGTTTTGAGTGAAATTTGATGGTTAAAGGTGGGTAGGTGGGGAAAAATCTTAGGGAAGAAAATTTTGGTGATAAATTAAGCATGCAAACAAGCCATTTGAAGCATTTTGATGCATTGGTGAAGTGTAAAGATGTTGGGAAGTGGGTTTTTTAGTAAACCCCTTTGTAACTTGCTAAAAATGAGGGTTTTATGTAAAAAGGACTTAGTGAGTGGTTCACTAGCTAAAATTTGTAGATTTGGTGGTTTTATAGACTGGTAAATTATTGTTCATAGGTATTTGGGGTTGGCAGATTGTTTAGAGGAGAGTTGTTTTGTAAATTAGGCCTATTTGGCTTAAGGGGACAATGCAGAAGCATCAGTTTGAGGGGTTTTTTTCCAAAAGAGTTATATGAGATTTTGAGATATATTTTGTTATGCCTTAAAGGGTGTCTAAAAATATAATTGGTTAATGAGTTTGAGAGTGGAGTTGTGAGATAGGTCCAAGAAACTAGGTCTATAGACCTACAAAGAAAATAGTGAAGTTGTGAAGGGAATCACCCTAGTTAGGGTTTTGGATATTGAAGGCTTGTTGAAATAAGTTTAATTGTGATTGGTAATTGAAGGCCTCCTTACTCTGCATCACTTCTCTCCTATTGCAATTTTGGGTGGATTATTACTTTCAAAGTATTAGGAATGTTTTTCCTATTTTCTAGTTGGTAGTTGCCATTATAGAAGGCTCATCTCTTGATGTATTTTATACTCATTCTTAATTAATTACCAAGTTAATAATCAGTGCATTTATTTATAGTTAATCTTTTCTTTTCAATTTGGTTAATTTTAGAATTTGTAACTCTACTAGTATTCCTAGAAATATTGAAGTTGTTTAGCATCAATTAATATTCAAGAAAAACCATGAAGGACAACAATGATCAATGCTAGGGCTAACCAATTAATAAGTATACATGTGAATAATTCAAGCATGTACATGTGAATAAGGGAAGCACAATTACTCAAAAACACGTAAGCCTTGAAGTATACGCACAAATATGTAGTACACACAAATTAATACAAAGTATATGTGTGAATACAAGGTATACACATGAAAACACATAAGTCACAAAGTATACATTGGAATACACATAAGTCACAAAGTATACATGTAAGTTGTAAAGTATACACTTGAATACACGTAACTCATATCTATTGAACCATGGATTTATACTGTAAATATGGACACCATAGATAAAAAGATTTATATTAACCAAATATCCATGTAGGAATACATCAATATATGTCGATATAAGTACAAAATATAGGTACAAAGTAGCCATATAGGCTTATGAGAATAGCATATGGGCATATAATGTCAAATATATATCCAATACAAAATATGTACAAAAATGCCATATAGGCATACAACAAAGAGCTTTGGAATCAAAAGTCATAGCTCTCCATGCTCTCAAAATAAAATATTTCCCTTTTCTTATCAATTGGATGGCAATACATTTGTCACTTGTTTATGTTGTGGTTGAGGAGTTCTCTTGGTACTCCTCAGGTTTAGTTCTTGGTCAAGTCTTATCTATTACAATAAGAAGTAATGACATTAATTATATATAGAAATTACATTAAAAAAAATGATATATTTAACAAAATAATCACTTACCACCATTTGATGATCACTCTCCACAAGGGAAACATTCAAAATTCCCATGTTGAGGTGTGTTGAAGCCTTGTATAAACCATCCAAATAGAAATTAAACTAAAAATCAATAATGGTTTGATTTTTCACTAACTAACATCTATAACAACGAATGTAAATTGAAATTTGGTAATTCATCTCATACCTCCCCTGTCAAAACCATCAAAGATTCTATAGCAGATGAAAAATCGATTTCCATTGCCATCTAAACATTCAAAGGTGTTTTCACTTGTAACATCTGAAAATAAAACAAAAAAATATTCAATCACAAAAACTACAATAGTGATCCATGCCATGACTTATAATGTATGAGATAATGAATAAAATTTTGAGTACTTATTAAACCATATATTTTGACTATCATGCTTACTATTTTCCCTATCCATATATCTTCTTCAAAAGCATGTGTTTTTAGGCTTTTACCCATAGCAACAAGCTAGTGAACCATTTGATAAAATTCTTTCATAAACATGTATGATAAATATGGGGGCATAGAGAAGGTAGTGAACTATTTGAAAAAATGCCTCAAAGAAATGGGGTCTCATGGCGATGGAATTCCATTACAAAAAAATGCACATTATGGCATTCCATCACCATAAGACCACATTTCCTTTAGAATTTTTTCAAACAGTTCATTGCCTTCTCTATGGTATTATTACTTACTATTATGCTTTGATATAATTTTTTCCAAGCATCCATAGTTTTTTGGAAAGCACCTATTTTAGGCTTTTAGCCATAGCAACAAGGAAGTGAGTAGTTTGATAAAATGCTTTGGTACACATGTATGGAAAATGTGGTATCATAGAAAAGGTGGTGAGTTGTTTGAAGAAATTCCTCGAACAAATGTGGTCTCATGCTGATGGAATGGAATTCCATCACCATGAGACCGCATTTCTTTGAGGCATTTTTTCAAACTACTAACTACCTTATCTATACTATTTCTTACTATTATGCTTTGATAGATTTTTTCCAAGCATCCATAGTTTGTTGGAAAGCACCTTTTTAAAGCTTTTAGCCATAGCAGTGAGGAAATGAGCTATTTGATAAAATGCTTTGGTACACACGTATGGAAAACATGGTAGCATAGAAAAGGTGGTGAGCCATTTGAAAAAGTGCCTTAAAGAAATTGGGCCTCATGGTGATGGACACCACCATGAGATCACATTTCTTTGAGGCATTTTTTCAAACAACTCATTTCCTTGTCTATGTTATTGCTTACTATTATTCTTTCATATATTCCTTCCAAGCATCCATAGCATGGACAAGGAATTGAATTGTTTGAAAAGATGCTTTAGTAAAAGTGGTCTCATGGAATGCCATGACAAGCAAATGCAATTGGAAGTTGCTCCTACAATTATTACTTATGCTATTTGAAGTAATTACATCATGCTGCTTATGTTGACTTTCTAACAACTATATTGTAGTTGAAATTTTGTCATCTATCAACATCTAGTTATTAGTTATGGAATGTGAAGTAATGCTTTGAGTTTGAAAGATGTGCAATGCAACGTAATCAATGATACACATATCAACTACACAAATCTATTAAATGCAATTCATTAGTTAGACTCTTTATTCTATTACCTGCATGTAGGTTTGACTAAATCCACTAGCAATGGGACGTGTTTCCTCGAAACTTCCAATATTAGCCTATTCAACATCCAAAATCACATATTAAAATACCATTCATAAAACAATGCTATTAACATGCAAATAAATTTATAATTATTTACTAGTTAGATACCTCAACGGTAGGTGCAATGGAGAAATAAGCAATTGTAGGGCCAATGTATCTAGTATCAACATTGTGACCCTCTAATTTTATTAAAATCATAAAACTAAATTAGTTAATATTGCATTTCAAAATCAAAATTTAATAAATTAAATTCAATGAACATGCTAACTTTTACCTGAGTATCAATGCCATAGGCCTCATGCAAAATGTCATATTCCCTTGCCATCTCCATAGCTACAGATGGATCCTACGTAGCAGCCTCCTAAGTGTTGATGGGGTCATATGAACAAGTCACCTTACAAGATTGACACAATTGGGATTGAAGTCCACCATTCAAAGACTCCCTTAGATGGCACAGTAGAATAAGGTTGGCATGTTGGATGACACTTTGGATCAAAGAACTAATGGCCTACAAAGTCTCTACGTCAACACTCTCCTTCATGGTGGAAGGGATGACGATGTGCTCATGAGGCGGCCTAGCGAGAGGTCACCTCCCTTGCCATGTAGGATCCTATTGTGCACTAGGTCTATCTTGAGCCGACCCCCAACCTCTCCCCTAGAAGTCGCTCATATCAAAATAATTTGGGATTTTGTTCAAGATGAACTCACAGTATAGTTTCCTAAAGAAATATTGTAGGGCTTCACAATTGTTGTATGGTGGGTAATAAAAAAACCATGTACCACCTATCCCAAAAAAAGTTCCTAATTTGTTGGTGGTGGCACTAATGAATAGGAAACTTATTCGCATTGAGGGTAAGATTTCCATTTGACTGTGGGTTAGTGAATTTGACTGTGGGTCACTTCTTTTACATCTTTATATGATAATTTAACTTGGTAATAAGCCCTAGCTTCCCACCTCCTATCATGCCAACCAGTTAATTGTTTGTTGATTAAATCTACATGTTTTAAGATTTCTTTCAATGAATTTGCCAAGGTCAATCTTTTCATGGTTGAACCATTTGGATCATTCAACCTCCTAATTAAATCCTCAATTTTTTTTATTGTTCTCAATTTCACTCATTAAGTTTTGCTAAGTGTCAGGAGGATGTTGAGGGATTGGTGGAGGGGGTTAAGGGATTGGTGGAGGAGATTGAGGTTGTGGTTGATTAACTTGAAGATTTTGTTGTTGTAGGATTTTGTTCCTCTTGATGTTGTTATGATTCTTGAGGATTTTGTTGTTGTTGTGCTTGTTGATGATTTTGTTCCTCTTGTTGTTGTTGTGATTCTTGAGGATTTTGAGGAGGGTTTTTAGGTTGATTAACATCTCTACAAATTCAAAAAATAAATATAAAAAACAACCTATTTAAAACTAACAAATTCAAAAAAAAAAAAGCAATCCTTACCTCTTAGACCTCCTCATCAATGTGGCGGCATCCTAGCAATGAAACAACAACCGTTGATGAAGAATTTTGCAAAATACCTCCTACAAGAATGTGAGGATGGAAAATTGGGGTTTTGGCTATAGGGAAGAAAAAAACACAGTCAAGTGCAAGAATGAATTAGATTTTTTTTATTTTTCTTTTAATAGGTCATAATGCGAGCACGTTATAATGCACTCACATTTTGGGCTCATTGTGGTCAAGCCTTAGGCTCAACACACCAAGCCATAATGTGAGTGTGTTATAATGTGCTCGTGTTATGAGATTTCAAAACTCTTTAAAAATGTTGGCCACAAATTGGCCACCCATCTCCATGCACCCACCCAGGAGCCACCTCATCTCCATCTCATTCCATCCCCTCCACCAAGGAAAACACATGTCTTCATCACATGTCTTGATATTCCTCAAGGCATCTCAACCATTGATTCCTAAACCTACTTTCAATCTTGACCCTTCATTCTATTCTCTCCAAAACAGCTAAATACTTAGCCAATTTCATTTTCATACAAAACATGGTTGCATAATTACACATTTTCTATAAATCTCACACATACCTCCATTGCTACAATTTTCAAGCTTTCATTGTGCGTCCAAAATCCATTTTCACCACTATCATTGCATCCCTTACACAATAATCTCCATTTTCATGTATGTTACCAAGCATTTGATCACAAAAGGAGCATACAAAGCTAACTCAACAAGGGCTAACCACTTCATCAATCTTGGCAAGGTAAAATTTTATATTTATTTTCTTGTTTGCTCTTGCTAAGATTCAACTAGGCTAATCTTGAGTGTTTTGTGTTTGTTTTCTTGTTGCATTTAGTTTATATTTGCATTTTAGGATAGAAAACACTACACACAAGGAAAATTGGTGGTTTGTTGGTTGGGAGAGCACTCAATGGTCAGATTTGATGAGGTCAAATTCATTGGGATAGGAATTGATAGGTAATTGTGTATGTCAATTCATGTGGGATATTATTTGTGATGTTTGATGTGATCTTCATTTCATGTTTTGAAGGAATTTGAATTATTTTTCCTGGTTTAATTAATTCAATCTATTTTTTCAAGTTTTTTTGTAGGAATAGGTTTAGGGGAGTGTAGAATCCTCCCAACCTATGTTATTTCATAATTTAGCTTGATAGATTCATTGTTTTATTTAAATTTTGAGATTTTTCCAAAATATGGGGTTATGATGCCCAATTTTTTGGGACTTTTCATAAAATGCATGTATTATAGCTTGAAAGGGGTGTTGGGATTTTTTTCCACCAAAGGGTATCTTTAGATTTTTTACTGTTGAAGCTTCAATTTTTTGTTTAATTTTTAATGGAGTTTTTGGGAAATTCTTGGTTTTTGGTTTGTTAAAATAATGATAAAATTTGAATATTTTTCATGAAAATGGTTGTTTTTGAATGTTTGGATGAAGTGGCACTTCGTGAAATGTGATAATAGGTGTTGTGGAAACATGTCATGAAATTTAGAAAAGTTGGAAATTTTTGCATTGGTTTTTGTGCCACTCATTGGAGGGTGTGATGATCTTAGGGTCTAAGTGTTAGAGAGAGTTATGGGAGTTGCTTCCAATGTGAATCCAACCCAAAGTGGAATGTAGGAAATCACTATGTGGGGAGTTTCTTAGTGAGTGATCATAAATGAAATTTGGGTAATAAACTAATCAAAATAATGGATGTCCCTCTCATGCCTTGAATGCTCATATAGGTTAAGAATGATTGAGGAAGATAAGCCACTCAACAAGTGTAAGATATATGTAAGGTCAACTATCCTCATTTTTATGATGGGGTACTTGGTTCTATTCTAAGCCCCACATTGAGTATCCACAATGATACTCCCTCTCTTTCTCTTTAATATTTAACCCTAGAGAAATTTTGAGTAGCACCTAAAGTGATATTACGCTTTCCTTTCATGTTGATGTTGGTCTCAATGAATCATTGTATACAATATATTCTACATTTCTTATGTGACTTTATACCATTATCCCCGTGCACATTGCGTGTGTGAGTGATTGGGCCTTGTGACTATCTCCTAGCATGGTGGGGTGAGCCTATGAGTATCACATGCTCAAAAGTGGTGTGGAACCACTATTGGGGAGTGGAGGTTCATGGATTGAGGTACATCATGGCACCATGTTCTACCACATTTATTTTATGTATTTATATGTTTTCCTTCTATATAAATTGTAATATTGATGACAAAGGATCTGTCTTTGAGATGAATGCAAAATTGATAATAGAGAATATTATTGGCTTATTTATGTGTCTTGGTGTTGGTATTTAGCATAATTACATTATTATTTTTAATATTATGATGTAAAATTGCTAAAATGAACTTAGGAATATTTCAATTGGCTCTTAAAATAAATTTAATGGTCATATTTCATAGTTTGGAAACCTAGTACTGTATCTAGGCAACACTATCTTGCACTGAATTGACCCAAACTGAACAAAAAGTGGCTAAGTCCAATTAGGAAGCCTGGTATGTTTGAATGTCTTGGTTACTTGTTTTGGGGGGCTAGTTTTATAGGCTTAAAGTTCAAAATCTCATCTCTGTTTAGGTAGCCTTGTCCTGTGTTTGGGTAACCTTGTTTCCATACAAAAAAAATGTTAACCCTCTTAACTATGGATATCCAGTGGTTTTCCAAGTCTAATGCCATTGATGAATAATTTTTCCTCATTGCACTTTTCTTGTTCAAGGTGTTTTGGTTATTTGACCCTTCAAAACTCAGTCAAATTTTCTCCATCTCTAAACTTGATCTTTCCTATAGGTTTCAAGGGGCCTTGTATGGGAAAACCATGTAAACAAAATTTGTTCACCATAGTCTCAAGATCTTAGTCCTACCTTAACCTAGTTTTCAAGTATCATCATTGAGAAATTATGTTATCTCCTACATTATTTTGTGTGCAACCTTCTAAAATGGACCAATTGTTAAACCTAATGTTAGGGAGATTTTTCTTCTAGTCTTGTGAAGGCTAGGTAAGGTTGGAATACTTCATGGTTAGTCTTGTTAGTGTTCCCAACATTCCTAATAGGTCATGGATGTGTGGGATGTTATTCTTCTACTTGTACAACATCGCATTGTGATGGGACATCATGTGTAGACCTAATGCACCTAGTTGCACTAATGTTTCTCTAGTGTTTATATCTTCTACTTTAAAACAAAATTATCCTATGTATTTGAGCTAATGTCATGTGGGTTTTGTGGTGGGGCATTATAATTCTTATATGTACATTTTATTTCTTAGCTTTTTTATTAGTTTTGTGCAAGTTATTTGAGGCATAAATTTAGTGATGAATTTTATTTGGATGTATCCACTTTGAAAAAATTATTAAGAATATTCAATAAAAACTTATATGTACTACTCACTCTTGGCTATATTTCTATCAAATAGTTTTATAAAACTACATAGTGCAATAAAAAATATGGTGGTACATATTAAGCACTATATGTTATATTTTAGTAATAAAAATAGGAACACTTTTGTTTACCCCCTTAACATTAACCATTTAAAAAATAAATTAGTATTTTGAAAACTAGATTCAGATTATTCTAATTATTTTTCTTATTATATCTTTAAATTTTGAGGGTACACATCATGAATTACTCACCCAAGTTCAATTTTATCTAGTTTTGAAGAAAATGTGACCACTTATGTCCCAATTTTTATGCACTTACCTTTATCCACCACTATAAATAAGTGGTGAGGCCTAATAACACCTTCAACTATATTTTCAAACAATATGGAACCATGTAACTCATTGCAACTAGTCACTACATTTATAAAACCTAGTGATGCAGTGCTCTCATCTAGACTTGTAGCATCACATCTAATGATCTAAGGATGCATGGAATACCATCTACTCAAATATTAATAGCTAAATTCACTATAGCTATGTTGACCATCTCTAGACTATTGTTAAGTCCAAAAATCCCTCTAATGTTTCCTATTACTTTTAGAGAGAGATTAAACATTATTGGCCTAAAATTACAATATTGGGATTTGGGTTTAAAGGTTAGGGTTTTTATTAGTTGTTCAATCTAAAGGGTATCATCTAATAATGACATTACAAATGGAACTAGGAGTGTGCTACCTTTGATCCATAAGGAATATTAAAAAGACTAGGTAGATGTGCTTAAAGGTAAGTCATATTTAGTCTTGCTCAGTTTTCTCTTTAGAACTAGTAGATTTTACATAAATGTTGGTGTGATTGAGCATTCAACTTCAATCACCTTGTCTTCAAAATTTAAAGTTCGGGTACAAAAAAATTAGCATGAGGATTCCTTGGTTGTTTGTCAGAAGTGCCACAAGTTGAATCACTCTATTAATATATGTCTAGTTAATAAAATGAAAAAAAGGGGGAAAAGAAGGGAAAAAATGAGTTTTTTCCAGTTCAAGAAAATTTAGATATGTCCTTATTGCAAGAAAATATGGTTAGCCTAGACACAAAAGATAAATGTATTAAGAGTTTCCCTTCAAGGATTAGGATTGTCTCTTTAGTAATGGTATTGATTCTAATTGCCCAAGTTGGGGTTCTTTAGAGTTTCAAGCTTCAAAGCAGGTTTATAGGGAGATGGAGATTGTTTGAGGGGGACTAGAGGCTCCTCTCTAGGAAGTAAATGTTAGCAACCCTATTTAAGCAAATTTTTTTCATTTATCTTGTCATAAAGCAAGGAAAAGAGAAAATGGAGGACTTGAGCCAAAAAGATGATTATGACAAGAGGCTTTTTAGAAGTTTTATACTTTCTTGTAGATTATAATCAACAATTAAAAAGGGCAAAATAGTCAAGAAGAAAAATTTCTAAAGCAATTTAGCTGGTTGGTTGTTGGTTGAATTTAGGGCTCTCTAGAGCTCTTCAGCTTTAAGTCGCCTACTTAGTCATTTATGTACTAGATTCCTTTGTTTGAATATGGGTGATTTGTCCTGTGCAATTTGATTGTAGTCCCATTTGTGTGAGCTATCTTTGATGTGTTAGTCTTAATTTTATCACTATTTGTTTCTTAGTGTTTTAGTTCCTTGTTACTCCACTACTCTTTGTTAGGCTTCATTGTTGTATTTGTTCTCATCATTGTACAAGGCTTTGAACCCTTTTGATAACTTGCATTTACCCTTCAACTAAAAATATAAATTAGATCATATTGTATAATCTATTTTTAGTCTTCATTTTAATAATAGATAAAAAAGTGTGATTGAAAACATAATACAAAATACATTTATACGATAAAATCCAAAACACACAAACATCTTACAAACTATTAAAAAAAAAATCAACAATTCCATAAATAGTATTCAGTACAATTGTTGAAAGATACATTTTATAAATATATGTAAGACAACGTACAATAATGGCAGTTTTTATACGGAAAGGCAACTCATGCAGCTCACGGTTCCAATTTTGTAATGGTGAAAATGCATGGTCGGTGGCTTTTTCAAATTTATAATCAGAGGAAACAATTCTGTATTATGCATTATTGTGTAAACCACATATTATTGAATGGACCACAGCATTAGCTTATGTAAAAATGCTTTAGTTTGAATGGTAATAATGCGAGTACAAATGATGTACCACTCCATTAGTTTAAGCTTTTGAGGTTGATGTTATAACCGCTCTTCAGGCATGCCTTAAATACAAACAAATATTACAACCTGCTACCGAAAGTGAAATCTTTTATTAAATTTAAACAAACATTTTCTACCAGTTATCTTTTCTTTAGTCGGTACCCACAAGCTTCATTATTAAATAGATCAACGTACAGAAATGACAGGATCTTAGACAAGAGTCAAGATAGTAACGTCCTCGGCTTGTCAAGAAGCAACGAATAGAATAATATCCATTGGTTAATTCTCCGTACCCTAAAATACTATCAAATATATTGGATATCTCCATGAAGGATACGTTATAATAGTTCCTCAACGAGAGTTTCCTGCTCTCAAACTTCTTTGCACTTTGCATAGTCTTGCAGAGTTTTCTGCGTCTTCATTGTATTGCCAAAAGTTGAAATGTCGAAGAGGCTTCAGCCAATCGTCCAAGAAAGCAATGAAACATCCCATGCATTTAAGTTCTTGTGGGGCTGTTTTGGATGTTACAAGAAGAAATCTTTTGTGGGTGGAAGAGGAAATGGGCGTGCAGGAGATGGATGGAAGAATGTGGTTGTGAGGTTGAAGAGAAATTGCAAAAAGAGGAATGGCAATTCTAAATTGAGTGCTTTTCAGTATGACCCTCTCAGTTATTCTCTCAATTTTGATGAAAGTTGTACAAGTTATAACAGCTATCATCCTTATCAACACCCTTGCAAAGAACTTCAAGGCAACGTATGCTTCTTGCAATAGGAATGGCATGGAGTTGTATACATATGTTTTTAGTAAAGGTGATAACTGTACAAGGAAGTGATCTCCTTTGTTAGGATGAGGAGATATATAGCTTTATACAGTTTGAAAACATATATTAGTGGTGTTCCAAAATGCTAGTGATTCCCTACTGTTCGTCTGGCTTTGGAGTTGTGATCCTTGTGTTATTTTAGATATAGGAGTTCAGAAGGAAAATACTACTTTATGGTGGTGTGTAATATGATGATCCTCCTCCGGTTGGACATATTAATGGATTTGATAAGAGACTGTTGTCTTTCCAATAGTTTCTCTTGTTGTTGATCCTGATCTGGACAAAAACTTTTTCTCTAATTAAATATAATTTTTTGTAAGTGGCAAATAATGGTGTGGACTGGGAAAAAATAATGGCAAACCATGTAACTGGGTGTTTTGTGAATATCCGAAAGAAAACCAAAAGAGATCAAAGCGTAAAACTAAGGTAGGTGATCTTACAGCAAGGTCTCGTGCAGGGGCATGTTAACTATTGTATGCATCATCTGCTTAGAAAATGAATTTCAAAAAAATAAAATCATTTGATACATCTAATTTGGAGGGAAGGGAAAAATATGGATAGAAAATTTTGGAATCAATGGATGGAAGATAAAATAGTTTAGAAGTCTGAGTAAAAACTGAAGGGAAAATGAAATATTTAGTTAGGTAACCCAAAAATAATATTAGTAATGATTGTGTAATTTCAACTCCTTTTTGGCTATACTTAAGATTGTCCATCTTAAATAATAAGAACCTTCAAATTTTTAAGAGATTATTATATTAGATTTTTTAAGGTATTAATAAAAAAATTGAACTTCAATCCAAATGATCTAGTTCTCCTCTATTTGTAATGATGAGAACTATTTACCCTTGAATTTTTCTCTTATGATTTTTGGCACTTGTTTGTTTATTATGCCTTATGTATAATAATTATTTTACAAGTGACATGTTTTTTCATGAAATTTACTGATGACCTTACATACTTCAATGTTAGTTATTATTGATCAATAGGTTTCCATTCCTTATCCTTAGACACATTGTTCCTTGTCTTAGATCATATTCACAATTATAAATATAACCTCTAAACTTTTAAAATTTAAAATTCATATTTCTACCTTGTCAACCAACTCAATAAGCATTGTAATCCAACTTATAGTATGTTTTGTTAAATTGGAGGCTTGGTTATTATATTTAAGTACATTCTTCTACTCATTTTCAATCATGTTAGAGATCATCCATGGCTTATGAAATCATTGATTAGAGACCATTATTGTGAGTGTCATAATAAAACTACTAAAGTATTACATTAGGAGACATAATTCAAGGTCTATTATGTGCTTTTTTATTTCCTTGGATATTTTTCTCAAGTCCATAGAGTTGGGTCATTAGGGCTTCAAATGAGGATAAATTAACACTTGTAATTTAACAAATTCCTCAGAGTATAAAAATATGTCTATCCTTACATACATTCAAGTATTAAATCAAGGGTCGGTGAATCCCAACAATCCATATTATACCAAAATGCATCCATAATTTTTAGATTAGGTTTATTCATAATTTTGAATATACACTTTTAGAGATTAGTTTTGCACTCACATAGGTGATCCATATCCCAAAATAATCATTCTACATGTTATAAGATCTTAATTTAAGAAAATTCTAAATTTCTATAATATTGGGTAATCAAATTTTGACATTTGTTACAAGACTTCTCCATCATCAAATTTCAAGAAAAGTATCACATTTAATTTATTTTATTTTTGTACTTAATTTTAGTCATTTTAATTATCAATCTTAGCTTGTTTTATCTAATTTGAAATTATTTAGTAATTATGTGTATTCAGTTAATTAGAAGTTTTGACTTTATTTCTCCTCCTAGGGTTTAAAAATAAGGTTTTCCCTTCTTGCATTAGGCTTCTATTATCTAAATTGTTTTATTGTGTGATCTTATTTAAGATCTCATTAAATTTTGATTTCCCTTCTTATTGATGCTTCTTCCATGTATCTTCCTTTAGGGTTTATGGTTAATTGTGTGACCTTGGTTTCAACTTGGCCCACCCTTATTTTTACCTCAAATTTTTAATTTACAAATTTTATTGTTTGTTAATTTTTCTAATTTTATAAATGTGAGAGTATTTTATATTTCTCTTTTCCTTATTGCTTTGTTTGTACCATAAGCTACTCAAGACCTTAATCTTAATTTATGAATGAGTTCTTATCTCAACCCTAATATGGCTACCTAATCCATTGATAATGATGTATTTTTTGATGATAATATTGAGAACTATTTAGATGATCATGAAAAGAAACATGAATATGACCATTGTGCATATATAGCTCAACAATATCTTTCTCTTACTACATAAATACTTGTCGATGCACTTATTCATGCTTAATCTCCTCAATGATTGGATACTATTTTATATAGTACATTAGTAGATACTCCATTTGGCATGGATATTTCTTATGGCATTTGTTGAATTCTTCCGATGTTGTACCCTATTTAAAGATTATATTTTGGAACCTCTTAAATGTTTATGATCCTAGGGGATTACTACATTTTTTATTTGAAATTTTGTGGTGGCTCATGATTATTATTCTAGTAATACAAGGTTCAAGAGATCTAGTAGACTAGTTAGCACCAAGCCTCCCAACATAAAGGAAATTGAACTATCAAGTGACCCTTCTGCCTCATATAAGGATGATTCTAGTGAGGATAGAGTGTTAAGAGGACACTAATCTTGAGCACACATTTCCAATGAAATGGGAGGGTACTAGTTACATTGAAGAAATGATTGCCCTTGATATAGACTCTAATTCTAATACCAAGCTCAAGCTCCACTATGAAAGTTAGTAAAAATTTGAAACCAATTCTCTTTATGTGGTGAAATTGCCAACTAGATTGCCACCTTGAAGAACATAATAGAGAGCATGAAAGAAAAAATGAACAATATGATAAGATTCATCACAATGGTTATGAAAAAAATAATTTCCACCATTTCTTTATTGTATGAAAAGAATCACAATAAGCAAGGAATAGCCTCACAATGGAAAATGATGATTTCTTCAATTTTATATCCAAGGGAGAAAGTCATTTTTCCCCTCATGCTTATATTTTCTTTTTTGTTTCTTGTACTTCTATTATTTATTATTATTTGTTTTTGTGTTGTTAATATGTTCTTTCTAGATAGGATGGGCCTATTTTGACTAGCCTTCAAGAATTATTTTTTATGGGATGTGTATTGTGTGAATTGTGTAATATGAGCAAATAAGTAATAAAACCACACAATAAATGAAATGCATTAAATTAGAGAATTGAATAGAAAATTCAATCAAATTGAAACAAAACCAATTCCCTAAAGTCATCCCACTATTTTCTATCTTTAGGGATTCATTAAATCATACTGGCTCTCAGATTTGTATATGCACTATGACTGTTAGAATGACAACTTGAGGAACAAAATGCTAGAAATGTAGTAAATCTATTCCTACATGATGATTGATAAACTATATGATATGTTGTAAATGATAATGGTGATATGATGAAAATAGGATGCTAAATGTTGTATGAAAACTACTATGATAATTGAAATGCAACTGATAACTAAGCCATGATTCTAAATTGATATGCTTCTAAATTACTAATTGCTAAATACTCAAATGCTCAAAATGCTCTAATGTAATTTTTGCAGAGTAAGATTGCTCAAAGATGGGATCTCAAATATTGGAGAATGATATTATATTTATAAGATTTCCAAAGCATAAAATGATGTGGCAGCAACCAAAAGTCAAGATTTTTTGGCTGGAAAGATCGAGGGTGGAGGATGAAGAAGTTAGAGGGAATCATGGAGATGGTTCCCTTTAAAAGAGCACTTTGTCAAACTTGTTAGATAGAATAAATGAAAAGGAAGAGCCAAGTGTCAAAGGTTGTTTCAGGATTTTTTGAAGATAATTCCAATGTAAATATTAAGGATATTTAAATTCATGAGACATTGGATGAGGTGGCAAGAGGAAAAGTTGGAGATATGTGACTAAATTCAAATTTGGAATTATTCAAATTTAGTGAAAAGATATTAATTAAATAAAATAAACTATTTGAATTTATTTATTTAATTAAAATTAGAAGAATATGATTTAAGATAGAAGAATTTAGAAAGTGTGAACTATATAAATAAATTTAGAATTTATTTATAAGTAGACGAAATAAGAGGTTTATTAAATAAATAGCTTCTATTTAATTAATTAAGTATCCTAACTGATTTTAGGTGTATACATTTTTCCCCTCTTTGAAGTGATGTGTTTACACATTGCTTCAAAGAAAAATTTATTGGCGATGCTGAAAAAAAGTTTTCAATATGCCCTAGATGCTGATTTCAAGTGACAATGGATATATGCCCCCTCAGGAGATAAATCTATGAATTTTTGAACTTTTCAAGATTTTTTTTTTGAATTTTTGATGATTTTTTGATGATTTCAAATTTTATGACATAGAGACAATTTATCTCCTAAAAAATGATGTTGAACATCCCAGGTGATGAATTGATTATTAGTTAAATCCCCTTTGAAAACTAAAATAAATCAACCCCATTAAATTCTCACTTAATCACCCATTAAAATGTTAAAAGATGTGATTTGAAGTTCATTTGTGCATTTGGATTTTGAAAATTGAGTGATTAGAGCAACCTAGTGCAAATTTGGCAAGATGGTCATTCTGATGCAGAACCATTGATTTGAGCATGTACAACCTCACAACCACCTGACCTAGTATGTACCCCAAGTAACCTCCTCATAAATTTGAAATTTGTTTTTCCCTCATTTTTCACATTTGAAATGTGGATTTTAGTGTTTTAGTGCATTGGGTACGGGTATGTGTAGGATAATCATCGAAAAAGAAGGCCCTTAAGTGGCAAAAAATTTAGAAAAATCAGAGTTAGGCAACTTGACATAAAAATTTGAATAAGTTATCTATATTATTTCAAAAATATGTAAGAATAGAATCTGTAGCAAATTGAATGTAGTTTCTAAACTACTAGGTTTATTTAAAAAAAAAATCTATTCGGTGAAAAGTTGAAATTTCAATGTAGTAGTACTTAAATTTTAGGGAAAAAATAAGAAGTAGGTAATTGTTTGACCACCCTAACCACAATAAAATGATAATACTTTTTTATAAGATTTTAGATATTAGTAGAGATTTGTAATTTTTTTTCAAGTAAATAATTAATTATGAATTTTTTATTACAACTTTTAAAAAATATAAAAACTCATATGTTTGACCACCTTAACTTGTCAAAACTTCATGAAATTTAGTGTTTTTTTTAACCCTGTAGTATGCAAAGAATAGAATGTGATGCATGTTTCAGATTCAAAAAATGTTATACCATTTGAAAGCTATAGATATTTTTCAATCAGCCTATTAATCAGGACTTTAGTCATAATTCAAATAGAAAATGAATAATATTTATTTATTAAATTCAAAGTAAAGCATAATTTATATTGGTCAAAAGTTGAGAATCTCCCTTAAAAACCCATTTTCATTTCATCAATTTTGGGTAAAAAAATCTGTCAACCACATACCCTACAAATACCCATCATATCGCCACTTTGTGGCCCATCATGATCCTGCACATACCCGTACTCGATGTAGCACATCGGGTCACTATTTTGGTGCATAGGGTCTTTTAGTGCATGGGGCTAGATTTTTAGCACATCCATGGAAAGTTATAGTGCATATAGTAAAATAGTGTATACATACTTAGATTTAGTGCATTTGATGAATGTAATGGCGCAACTGGTTGTTTAGTGCATAGATTACAAGATTTAGTGCATTTGATTAGGCTTTTAGTGCATCCATAAAAATTTCTAGTGCATAGATGTTTTTAGTGCATAAAAAGATTGTTCTAGTACATTTAGACCAAATTGATGAGTTTTTTATTAGACTCCTTGTTTTTGATGATTGTTGATTATGTCATCCTTTGATTTGTTGATGTTTGATGATGTTGATAGATTAGATGATGATTGATATTGTGTGATCAATTTTTAAGTGTTAAACCATGATTAAATAAATCAAACACACCAATATAACATTAACTCAAAGGAAACAGATAAACAAAACAAACTCTTATGCGAATGGCTCCTTCGAAAGCGTCATATTGTCCTCTATCTCTAGCGTTTCGTTGATTCAAGATGCTCTCAGATTTTGTATGCCAAGCTCAACGAAATGGACTACTAAAGAACGAGATTTAGAGAAATGTTGGTTGCTCACTTTGGCAGCATAACGATATAGTGAAGACTCGAAAAAGGAGAATGATGGATGAAAGATGGAAGATTCCAGAATGATTTTGACAGAGTGAGGATACTTAAGAATCAACCCCTAAATGAATTGTGAGAGGTTGTATTTATAGAGTTTTCAAAAGCTTCTGATTGGCTAATATGATCAATGGCTATGATAATTCTTGGCAGATCGAATGGCTGAAGAAAGATGAGACTGAAGAGAAAATAGAAGAAAACCTGAAAACAAGATTTTTCCATTCTTTATGAAAGAGGAAAAAGATAAGAAGATAAGAAATCATCTTTCTTTAAAAGAATAAAAGAAAGATTTAAAGCTGATAAATAAATGAATTAAAAATTCAATTGTTTATTTGTGGATGACATTCAACTTTTCTTAATTAAATAAAATATTTAATTAAGCTTTTAAAAGCAGAAGAAAGTTGGTGATAAGAATAGAGCTTTAATCAGGATTTTTGAAGAAAGCAGAAGATCTCATATTTAAATAAAATATTTAATTATGATATGAGAAGATGGCACAATTAAATAAAATACCTAATTGTGATTTGGAAAGAAAGCATAAGATATTTTTAATTAAATAAGATTTATTTAATTAAATCACTTTTATGAAATTAATTAAATGAAACATTTAATTAATTAGAAGAAGAATTTAAAATAGAAGAAAAGGATATTCAAATTTAATTAAATCAAAAGATTTAATTTAAATTCAAACAGTGATAATTAATTTAAATAAATAAAATGTATTTATTTAATTAATTAAGTGGGCATATGAAAAATAATTAAATAAAATAAATTTATTTAATTACAAAGGAAGAATAAGATGAATGAACAATATAATTAAATCAATTAAATTTAATCATATGTAGAGGATTTTAGAAAACTAATTAAATAATAAATATTTAATTAATTGCCAGGATTATAGACATGACCATTTTTATGCGTATACATTTTGCCCCTCTTTGAAGTGATGTTCGAGATGATGAGATTTGTGTCGAGTAACATCATTTCAAAGAAGTTAAGGTATGGATAGAGAAAAATGGATAATGATATAAAGATAGGATGATGATGGAATGATGATGCCCCCTCGAGAGGATAGGCAGGTTGAACAAACGCGGGTAGGCTCTCAAAATGAAATGATAAGGATAGATAGGATGATGCAAGATAGAAAGTGGATGAAGGAGATGAATTATACGTTATGCTGCAATGAAAGATGAGCAACTATGATGTTTGATATAGCACTAGATGTTATGCACCAAGGTATAAGGACCAAGGTGACGATGTGTCTTGTGCCCCAGCGTAATACAACCTTGTCTAGATGTATGAGGAAGTAAACTTAGAGCATTAAAGTCCTAATGTACAAAAGGTATGATGTGACCTTGGATGCAAAGGATAGTGCAAAAAGCTACTCCAACACACACAAGATATGAATATTAGCTAGAATGATACAGATTTGATACAAATGCAAGATAAAATGATAACACACACAAGCAAGCAAGCATGCATGCACAAATAATACAAAAACAAACAAGGAACTGCCCCCTGTCAAGCTATAAACCATTGATTGATTGATTGATTGATGATGATAGTGTTGTCATTGTGGGGAGCGGCATTTCCCTAGAGCAACACAAGGATGATGATAATTAATTGATTGGTTGGTTGATTTGGTTTACGACAAGATTAGGGTCAAGACCAAAGGATGTGATTGGATAATTTGACAAAATTGATTAACTTGATTGGTATGGATTAAGGATTGATTTGCATTTGGATATTTGCTTGGATTGATATGAAGATGATTTGATTGATTTGAAGAAACTGTTTGTAATGATATGATGATTGATTGGATGATAGGATGTGATGAATTGAATAGAAGAATTGATGTGATTGGAATGATTTAGGTTGAAGTGATTTGATTAGATAATCGATTGATTGAATTGAAGAATTGATTTGATTGGAAAGATTGTGATTGAGTGGATTGGTTGCAATGGTTTTGATGAAGATGATTGATTTGGTGGAATGGTTGAATGATTGGATAGAAGAATTGATGTGTTTGGAATGATTTTATTGCTTGGATTTTTGTTGGATATTTGATTTTTTTTGTATTTTTTTAGGACTTTTTCTGATTTTTTTTTTGTTTTTGAAATGTTTTATTTTTTGGACTTTTGAAATGTTTTGATTTTTTTGGACTTTTGAAATGTTTTTGATTTTTTTGGAGTTTTGAAGACATTTGGAGGTGTCAAAGGATGAAAATTTGAGTAGTCTTTGTGCTAGATACCAATGACAAGGGGAAAACCAAGTCTAGGCGCAAGGGTGATGGGATAAGGGATAAAAGTCTCATGATGTATGGATGGATGGAAAGGATAAGTCATAGTGAATGAAATGGATGTATGCATCATAAGAGAGCAATAATGTGATTTCCAAAGACTATGTTGCATAGAAATAACATGCCCCATTATAGGTACAAGACTTAGGATTTTCATGACAAAGTTTATGGCAATAGGATAATGATAGGCTTATTTGGAAGGATGAGGTATATCAAAAGATATCCAAAACATGTTTCAAAATTTTGCCCCTATATCTTCATCAAGATCAAAAGAAGAAGGGTGGATGAATGGACTCAATATAATAGGTATGTATGATAGCTAAAGATGGGAGGTAAGATGGAAATGATATGACATGAAAATGATAAGTTGGATAGATAAGACATTGTGCCCCCAAGTGTAAGTGACATAGAAGATCAACCTACACATGACGCCTATTTGCTAGGTTTTCATCATGGTACTTATCCAGGGTGCCTGTTTACCAGGTTTTCACCGTTGGATGAAGGGATTTCTCTTTACTTTTTTTTTTTTTTGGCTTTTTGGATAGGAGAAAAGGAATATGTATAGGATGGAATCAAGTGTCTAGTTGCCATGAAAGGTGATAGTCCCACTAGATATGGATATCATTGCATGGACCATGTCAAATTTCATTATGCTCATAGATGTTGGTAAGGGATGACATGAAAGGGATGGATTAGGTAGACGACAGATTATGAAAGGCTTATGTAAGAATGGATGGGGAATAGTGGATGATGATGTGGATTGTGTAGGGAGGATGATAGGTTTATGCAAAAGCATGGACCATAGGAAGGTGGTTGGGAAGATATGTAGGATAGTAGTTGAAGGATGGGGAGATGGAGGTATGTGGGATTGTTGTGAAATGGAAGGGAACCATGACCAATGGTTGCACACACTGTGATAAATATTGAAGCTTTTGATGTGGATGGGGTGTAGGAAGCAATGAAGATGTTTGCTTAGGAGGTGGAGTGTGAAGTGATTTAGGTACCCACATAGACTTAGTAATTTTATGATTTTTATTTTGCTTGTGGGTTTTAGGAATTTGAGACTTTTGAATGGAATGAGAATGTGGGGTGGAAGTAGATGGTTGGGATTTTTGTGATGTGGATACCTCATTTAACTTGATTTATTTTTTCTTAGGTACCCAAACCATTTTAGTTTTGGTCTTTACTTTTGGAGGTATGGGCTTATATACCTTTTTGGATGTATTTTGATTTGAATTTTTGCATTGATGTCCTAAGGCATGAGAATCCTTAGGATTTTTGACTTTACAAATAGAGGCATTGAAATTATTTCTTTTGAATCCCATGGATATGGTGGAATGGGTGGAAGCTTCATGTTTATACAATGTGTGCTTTTGTTGGTCATGATTAAGATGTTTAGGGTATTTATAGATGGAGGGATAAGGGGATTGGATAATGGGGATATTAGGTGTTGGGAGAAGTGGAGGTAGATTAGATGGAGGGATATTAGGAGTTGGAAGCAATGGTGGTAGAGTGGATCGAGGGATATTAGGAGTTGGAAGTAATGGTGGTAGAATGGATGGTGGAAGGTGTATGGTCACATGCTTTTGGCATTTATAGGATGATGCTGGTGGAGTGACAACATATGTTTTAGGCATATGATAGGCTTTATGATGGAAAGTGGACTTAGGATGCATGGAGGACGTACCAACATCTTTAGGTTGTTGTCCTTGGGGTGTATTTCCAAGGCCATAAGAGCATGGAGGGACTTTGACATGGATGGGCTCCAAAATATCTCGTTCATGAAGGCCTTAACCTTTACCTTGGTGGTTCATATTTTGGAGTGTGCAATGGACAATGAGACTAGGTGTAGGTGGAACACTAGACACGAGTTCCTTATTGGATGGAGAAAATAATGCTTGGGAAGATAATGGTTGTTGTTTTTCTAAGGAGGAACATTCATGAATGAGGGTGGAAAGACCAATAGGATATGATGGAGGACTTGTAATGGGGTCGATAGTGGGTGATGGAGGATCATTAGGATATTGATTAGCATTGTGTTCACTTAGATCCAATGTATTTGTTTGATCTTGTATGTGTTCTTGGGAGGCATATGTCTCATCAAGGGAAGTGGATGTTTGTGAATCATGGATGGGTGAGGTGGAAAGCTCTTGACCATGGAACGCATAAAGTTGGCTAAGAGGATCATCATGGTCTTCTTGATCATAAAAAGGGTCTTGATCAAAGATGGAAGGTTGATCATGAACAGTATCAGGTATGTTATGAATGGAATCATTGGGTTGGTGTTGATCTTTATGTGGATGAGGGGGTAATGTTTCCGCATGTTTAGGATTGTGCTCTTGATATACCTCATGACTTATTTGAATGGAGGTGGAAGGGGATGACTCATGGAGAGACTTGTCATATTCTTGATGGTCAACAACATAGGAGCATGATAGAGGGTGACTTGGACTTGTGAAGGGAGACTCTTGAATTGGATCAAGGGGTTGTGGATGACATGGTTGACTTGAAGGACTTGGCATGGCATTTGAGGACTCTTTCGTATGTTCAAGTATATGTGTTGAATGACATGGTGACAATTGATTCCTTGCTTGTAGCCCTTGGGTCACATCCTTTGGAGGTGTAGGGGTGGAAGGCGTTGGCTTAGGATTTTTATTTTTACTGTATAGTGGTATGATATACTTTGAGAGTACATAACCTAGATCAATGTTCCCCTTGTGAATGGTTACATGAGAACTTAAAGGATCTTGATTTTGTTTCCCAGGTGGACTTATATTCAGATGTGTTTTTCGTGATGTGGATTGATAGGTTGATGTGGAATTATCATTCAAAGAAGTGGATTGATTAGATTGGTATGAGGTGGAAAGGGATGACACATTAGGTTGAGGTGGAATTCGTTGATAATGAATGGATAGGGGATCATGTTGTGGTTGTTGGATTTGACATGTGGCTATGAGGTATTGGGCTTGAGCTACGAGGTGTTGGATTTGAGGTGACTTGTTTGCTTGAAGTTTTTGTATTATGTTATGGAATTTGTGAATGAATTTTTTGGGCAAAGGTTTTTGAATTGTTTAGAGTGTGAAGCATGTGAACAACCTCTTGTGCCATGTCTTCCAATGTTTCCATGGTGTAAAATGATGTTGATTGGATTAAAGAGATGATGATTAGGATATGATATGGAATGACAAGATTGTATGATTTGGATGATGTGGCAAGAGTTTATTGGAAATTTGACTTGGGCACTATCAAACACAATATTTCACATGTAAATGCATGAACACACACACCAAGCACAATGATAAGTTTTTCTTCCAATATTAGATGTTATAATTAAGCAAACACTTGAATACACAACAACAAGCCTGCTGACTAGTCAAGTGGGGTATGGCCAATTAGGTCTCAAGTGAGTTTTCACAAGGTTGACTAAGGAATAATTTGGAAGCAAAATCTTGCCAATAAGCTGGGAGAAAGGGGTAACCCACCCTTCACCTTCACTTCCCAAAGGTATAAAGTTCTTTGGGGCTTAGCTCAGAGTGACAAGATTTCAACTTCCGAATGAGCGTGTCTTTCGATTCACACTTTGATTGAGGTCGTCCCTTGGAGGGGTGTGTGCTCCAAGCAGGCCTCCTAAAAAGGGTTTGAAAAAAGCAAACCAAGTGAGGTGTTTTGGAAGACACACACACTTGATTCACGCTCACAGTGATTAATTTCCCTTTAGAAAATTGAAATGTTTAGAAGAAAACAATGAAGCACTCATTCTTTTTAGATCCCAAATCAAGATGTGATGGAAGACAATGATTAATTTTAGACCCAATTTTTGAAATGTGATTGAAGACAAGATTTTTTTTAAACCAATTGCAATGATGTGATCAAACAAGATTTTATTTTATGTCCCAAATTGAAAGATGTGACAAACAAGATTAAGAGATGAAGGATGAAACAAGTGCACCTAGTTATTTTCGCTCTCCAAATTGTTGTTGTGAGTGATATTGCTGCTACTAGAGCTCCTTATGATCACCTACAAGATAAAAAACAATATTATAATGCATCCAAAGAAAAGAAAAAGAAAAGAAAAAGACAAGTTCATCAGAAAATTTCAATTTTAGATACTTTTGACATAGCCGAATTAGATTTTAGTATTTGATAATTTTTTTGATCTGAAAAATGAAAAATCAAAGAGGAGACCCCTACTAATTTTCTGAGAGCTTTCCAGAAATGTAAAGAAGTAAGAAAAATTCCCTATTTTGCTCTCAGAATCGCGGATTTGTGAAAACCATATAGAAAATGAAGATTTAACTTTTTTGTATTGTATTTGACCTCTAAACTAAATCTGTAAAACATAGACCCTCATTAGAATTTCATGAGCTTTCCAAAAATGTAAAAAGTTCTAAAAAATTCATCGATTTGCATCCAGAAAATTAAATTTATGAAAATAATTAAAATCAAAATAACTTCCACAAAAATGATCATAAACCCTTAATTTTTTTACTGTAGCCTCTTGAAATGATTTTCAAAGTTTTGTAAAAATATTGTAAAAAAATTCACAGCTGTGTAGAAGATATGAAGAACTTTGTAAAACCTACGGTTTTGTCCAAAAATTGGCAGATCTGCAAAACAAAGTGTAAGGCCCCGCCTCAGATGTGATTAATACAACCCTAATTTTCTACATACTTTACTCAAATAGATAACTAGATTTATTATAAGCAATAAATAAGATGATTTTGTGTGGCAATGATATTGTATATCATTTCTTCATTTCATGTTTTATTGCCTTTACCATAAAGGTGCTATGGAGTCATAAACTGAGGAGATTATTAGTCGCATTAATAAACCCTATGGAAGTCATTTATCTCTCCCTCTAAATTATCGTATCAAGAGTAGTGTTAATAGTAATAATATTATTACCAATGGTATTAATAAACATCTCAACAGTAATTTCAAGCCCAATAGTGAAATTGAATTATGAGGGAGGCCAATACTATCATTGAGTAAATGGAATTCATATGTGAGGCCTGACCCTGTTAATATTATGGAACTGAACTTATTTTGCTTTAAAAAAATAAAAATCAATATCGTTACAATGCAATTACTTAGTTTTAATCTTGTCGATATAATGACATTATGATATATTTGGCCTTGTTAATTGTGCCTAACTAGTCATGACATCAAGTTCTGTTCATAGCCAGCTTTGTTAATGTAATAGCAATATAATATGTAAGAGTATGATTCTAATGATGATATGATAAAAGAAATGGTATATGTAGTCAATACAATTGATATATATGCATAATTACTTCTATATTTAATCCTTATTATTAGTAATAGATGATGCTATATTTATATATGACTTCATGAGTATGGAATGTTAATACTTGTTACCTAACATAGTTGCACTTGATTAACACAGTGTTTCCTTATATTTACATCACAATCAAACCATAGTGATATTGTCGGGAAAATGGTAACAATAACATACCTATTGGATGAACCTTTAAAATAATACTTACAAAGTTACTATTTATCCAATGCTTGGAAACCATTAATACTACTATTTATTCACCCACTTATCCTTAATAAATCATAAAATAATTGGTGAAGATAACAATATTAATAAATTACCTACACGTTAACATAGATAGCTTTCCTAAATGTTAGATAAACTTTAATAGTAACAGTATCAGTAATAATTAATAACTTAATGAGAATGATCATATTTTATCAGATTTCAAAAGGGATTGGAAATCTTGGGTGGTTGGTTCTTTATTACGTAGTTAAGGTCTATGCATTGATAAGGTTGGTAAGGAAGGGATGAGTACTTGGCCCTTGGCAAAACCAATAGCCAACAGAGTAAATACGACACTTTAATTCCTGAATGCCTAGCAGCAGAGGGGAGGATTCACACAGATGCATTGATTAAGGTAGTTGGGTAGAGCATGGGAAGAATGCATTTCATGTATGAATTATTCGTCCCTGTCACGGATGTGACAAAAAGGGGTAAAACAGTCTACAACGCCTTATCTTTCCTGACACCTTTTTTTTAATCATGCCAGGGGTGAAGTGGGGGGAAAGATTGCAGGCTATGTAATTCGAAGTGACTGCTCAGTGTAGAAAAATCGGGGGTGATGTTTCAGCACTATTCGCGAAAATGGTGAGGAGATAAGCATCGAGAATCAGCAGAGGATTAGTGTGCCCAGTTGGAAGAGGCATTCAGTTGGAACAGATTTGACCTTCATTCTAATCATGCATAATTACGCTCATAACGGGTATGTGCCTTGGCATTTAGCTTCTAAAGGAGTTAACTTCTGTTTCAGAATCCATGGCTCTACGGGTTAAGTTGTGATAAAAAAATTTCTATTATTCTTCCAGCTTTCACAGAAAACAATTGTCTAAAAATGTATAAAACTGAATGTTGCAAAAAAAAAAAATACTGTTGAATAAAATGGATTACACCATATGTTGACTGAAGTTTCTCAGTAGGAAGGCTTCTTTCTTGAGAGTATATCTCTGCCCAAAATAGAATAAACAATGTATAGAATGAAAAGAACAATATTATGGGAAGATCTAGTGGCACTATTATAAAAATCCCTGGCTTGAACACAAATGCATCTTGCGATATCCAAAGTTAATGGCCCTTACTCCATTAACAATAAAGTTCATGAGATGAAAACAAATAAATAATAGAACCTTCTATATTGTCCAACCATACTCTAGTATATGCAGCTCTATGCAAATAAGCTGTATCAGCACGAGGGTAGCAAGAATAACATGAACAAAAAAAAAATAGCCATCTTAAAATTCCATGGGAATGTTCATTTCGCCCACTAATTCCATGTGGATGTGGATATATCCTTCCATGCACTTATCTTTGCCATAATCTTTGATACTACTTACTCACTTCCATTTCACTAGTTGGCCCCAAACTTCCTTCTTCAGATTGCGCAAAATAACTAATCAAGTAGATTTTTAAAGAAAAAGCCAGACCCTTCAACCAGTTATAATTAATATTTCAGCACAGTAGTTCTTTTCATTTAAGACTTAGCGTGCTATCAATGAGTCTGAAGTCATGCTAGAGAATGAAGCAAAAGAAACATAAAATGATGGATTACAATAATAATAGTCCTTGTTCTGGAATTTAAAATATACTAGGTCTGCCCTACAAATATATTTATATTTATGTTTTTCTTTCTACAATATATGTGTCTGGTACGTACACGCATATATACATGATTTTTTTTAGACAAACAAATGCATGTGTATGTTTATAAATGAATACTGAGACATTTAAAGCCTCAGTTAAATTCATATTTGGTTGGCGTAAAGAGAGGTTATGCTTTTCATTAGGGGATAAACTGTTCAAATTTTGAAGACAGTCCATATACTGTCAGTTTTCCTCAGTTCAACCACCAAGACTTTCCATTCATGAATAGACTCTTCCTCAATGTTCATAATTAATGATATGCAAAATTGTAGATAGCTTTAACCAATTCTCGGACATGATTGGAAACAAGCCAAAAAAATATATTTGAAGATGATCCTCATTTCTTGACTGAACCATTAATATCCTGATAGCAATATCATAATTTGACACGCTGTGAAAAAATACCTCCTACTTATCATTAATATCCTGTCTGTAATTGCTGAGATAAGATTTTGACTGTTTGAAATTATCTGTAGTATCTTCTATAACTAATATTATGCTATATGTTTAAAGGTTTATAAATAATTGAATATATGTATTTTATAATTGTCATATCCAGTCATATTTGTACTGGGTGATTTAAAAGAAAATGAAAGAAATTAATTTTCCTTATTCATATCCAATGCTGCACACATTTTGTGCAACCCTCAGTTAAATTTATTATTTATCTGGTAACTATTACATCTAATTAGAGTATAAGATCTATAACTCATGAATTTAAATTATAGTTGCTTTGCAATCCTTTTGACATCTTGTCTTCCTTTCTTTTTTTTCTCTTAAAAATTAATTGCTGTTTGTTGCATGCAAGCTTCTAGTACATATAAAGAGTATTATATGGTCAAACTGCTGTTTTTGGGTAAACTAGTGAGCTGCGATATATATAAAACTGCTAGCACATGGTTGGGATTTTTGCAATACTATTTATGGGTTTTGTCTTTCATTCCTCCATCATTCGAGAGCATTTTGAGTTTTGAAATTTAGGGTAGTAACATGAAAATTATAGTCATTTAAACGCTGCTGTTTTCTAATGAGTGTTTTTTTTATATATATGTCCCCCATTTATTTTATATTCATCTTTATGTTGAATTAAAGTTCTAAAATCTATTCAATAAATCTATTTTAAATGTATTTTCTATTGTTATAAAATTTGGTGAGATTATTTATTGGAATAGTTTTATGGAGGAGTTAATGTTCCCAAAAGGTTCCATATAGAAGGTATCTTGAAAAAATAGAGATGTAGGGAGAAAGTCCATTATTATTAGATTTCATATTCTATTTATGAATTACCCTTGCTACTTGTTGATTTTCTTGCATTAGAAATTAATCTTCATTGAAATAACACATTGAAAAAAAAAGAGATTTGGATTTCCATAGTAAGTAAATATGTTAATTCTATTAGAACTATCTATACTCTTTTGTGTATGTATTCAACATTGTCTTGCTACATTGTTAATGTATACAAATATAGACATCATTAATTGTAAATAAGTTGTCCTACTATGTAGACTAATGATATAGAGATTATAGCATATTTGTATATTCATCCTTTAGATAACGGTCATAACACATAGAGGGCATAGTATTGAAATATAAGTTATTTTGTTTGACTGTTTTGGAATTTTGGGTGAAACTAGAGAACTAGGTTGCAAACAAACAAACAAAAAACTGCTCATGCACGATTTAGAAATATGCCAATTATTTTCTGGGTTTTATTCCTTTTCCTTTCGCCTTTCCATAATATATTGAAGATTTAATTTTGGATAAGGAACATAAAAGTCATGATTGTTTCAACACTACTCTTTTTGGCTACAATCTACATATAATTGTTATAAATTGATTTATATGATTTAGAAAATCATCTTATTTTATTTTGTCTTTATTACAAAAGAAATGATAACTTTTTAAAGTATTTTTATCTTGCATTAATTGAATGAAGATATCTCGGTTGGATGAAATTGAACTTCTAAGAAACTAATATTGGTTAAGACCTTCATAGGACTAGTTAAGGGGTTATTGCACGAAATCAACTAATTAATCCCATTGTATTAGTATTCCCTAATTTATGGTGTAATTGATCTTAAGTTAAGACGAAACTATATCTTGTGAATGTTTATTCAACAATCTAAATAAGTGATATTTCTATTTTGTGATTTCCTATTAGACTAACCTAAATTCTTCTTAGCATATTGCTTTACCTTGCAGCATTGTCGTGCAAGTGTGTTTAATTATTACTTTACTTGATATCTTGGTGGTAATCCTCTCGAGTAGTATAGTTGAATTTTGAATGATAATTGAGGAAGAGACACCCTTTTAATCTAGTGGATTATAGCCCTTTTGCTATCCAACCATGGGTGAGATGGTTGAAGTCTAGTTGTCGAACTACGATGCCTCTGCGAAATATATACGTAGGCAAGGCCGTCTGAGACGAGCCCCCGAGGACTAGGTTTGGCCCCTAGGAATTGTTCTCTTATTATTTTTGTGATTACTATTGATATATATATATGTTATTGTTGACATGTGACTTATATAATGTTTTAGATTGATTTTGGATTGGTTGAACTATTTAAGTCTGCCTCAAAGATGTGAATTCCATGTCTCCTATTGAACTGACCATGATGGTCTAAACAATTTAGTTATCTAATTAAAAGATTTACAGTTTATGATTGGTCAAAAGTTGTATGCCTTCTTGTAGTTTCTACTTTGGTAGCAAACTTTGAGAGGTTTGCAAGCATAAGTGAACGAAATTTGGAATTTGTGTTTTGTCCTTAACTATATTTTGAGTGTTAAATTTAGGGCATTACACAAAGTCAATAAAACCTGCAAAAAAAACACCATTAAAAGCCTTGTATGCACTACATAAACCCTTGCATGCAATACAAAAAATCCTTGGATTCTCTAAAATGAGAATTTTTGTCAGAAAGTCAAATTCCAGAATGCGAAATCTTGTCAGAAAACCTGCAGATAAATGTTAAAAATGGGGCAAGGCCCCACGGTGGGCGCCATTAAATGTGTGATTGAATTTTTAAGTGTTAAACCATGATTAAATAAATAAAACACACCAATATAACATTAACTCAAAGGAAACAGATAAACAAAACAAACTCTTATGTGAATGGCTCCTTCGAAAGCGTCATATTGTCCTCTATCTCTAGCGTTTCGTTGATTCAAGATGCTCTCAGATTTTGTATGCCAAGCTCAACGAAATGGACTACTAAAGAACGAGATTTAGAGAAATGTTGGTTGCTCACTTTGGCAGCATAACGATATAGTGAAGACTCGAAAAAGGAGAATGATGGATGAAAGATGGAAGATTCCAGAATGATTTTGACAGAGTGAGGATACTTAAGAATCAACCCCTAAATGAATTGTAAGAGGTTGTATTTATAGAGTTTTCAAAAGCTTCTGATTGGCTGATATGATCAATGGCTATGATAATTCTTGGCAGATCGAATGGCTGAAGAAAGATGAAACTGAAGAGAAAATAGAAGAAAACCTGAAAACAAGATTTTTCCATTCTTTATTAAAGAGGAAAAAGATAAGAAGATAAGAAATCATCTTTCTTTAAAAGAATAAAAGAAATATTTAAAGCTGATAAATAAATGAATTAAAAATTCAATTGTTTATTTGTGGATGACATTCAACTTTTCTTAATTAAATAAAATATTTAATTAAGCTTTTAAAAGTAGAAGAAAGCTGGTGATAAGAATAAAGCTTTAATCAGGATTTTTGAAGAAAGCAGAAGATCTCATATTTAAATAAAATATTTAATTATGATATGAGAAGATTGCACAATTAAATAAAATACCTAATTGTGATTTGGAAAGAAAGCATAAGATATTTTTAATTAAATAAGATTTATTTAATTAAATCACTTTTATGAAATTAATTAAATGAAACATTTAATTAATTAGAAGAAAAAATTTAAAATAGAAGAAAAGGATATTCAAATTAATTAAATCAAAAGATTTAATTTAAATTCAAACAGTGATAATTAATTTAAATAAATAAAATGTATTTATTTAATTAATTAAGTGGACATATGAAAAATAATTAAATAAAATAAATTTATTTAATTACAAAGGAAGAATAAGATGAATGAACAATATAATTAAATTAATTAAATTTAATCATATGTAGAGGATTTTAGAAAACTAATTAAATAATAAATATTTAATTAATTGCCAGGATTATAGACATGACCATTTTTGTGCGTATACAGATATCATGATAGGTGAGATTCAATGATAAAACGTTGATGATTGACCTCATGATAAGTGATGATCAATTATAGATTGATTATGATTGACCTCATGATAGGTGAGGTTCAATGATAAATAATCATGAGATTTTATCAAAGTCTCATCAAATCTAATTAGATTGATAGGTTGATTGATGTTGATTGATTGGTTTGTTGATTTGTTATATGCTATGATGATAGGAGCTGTTGATAGTCCTAAAAATTTGAGAGTGCTTCCTGAGGACTTGGGATTTGATACCACATCTGGTGTAGGTTGATCTTGATGTGATTGGATGATGTGGATTGACTTCTATGATTGATATGCCCCAGCACAAGATTAATAGGGGACTTTTGACCACTTTAGTAGAGAGGTGGCACAACGACCACAACACCTTCCACTTACCTACTGGTGAGATGACAATGACAATAGATGATGTTTACCAAATTTTGAGGATTCCAGTCATTGGCGAGTTGGTTGTGTATGATTCAACTGAGCAAGGAGGGACTGATGCACTTCGGGGATTTTTTTAGGATGACTAGATATATGGTTATGAGATCCCATGGCAGATATGGTTGATGCATATGTGACATTGCCATGTGTTCTTGTTGGATTTATCAGAGGTTTTCTATGTACCAACCGTAGGTCAAAGAGACTCTCAATTGGATGGGGTTGAATATTAGAGAGCATTATTACATAGAGGACACAATATGCATGGGGATCTTACATGCTTACACATCTATACCACAATCTACACCAGGTTGTTTATCTCAAAGGATTTAGTTTGTCAACTAGAGTTACATTGCAACAGATATGGATGTGGGAGCACATAGCTATCACCCATCCAGTAGCAGAGAGACAACATCCAATAGGAAGGCCATATGTTCATGGATATATAGGCCTACTTGTCTAGCATAAGCTAGGAAAACTAGAGTACTGGTGAAAGGTACTAGATGATCTAGATGCTGTGACCTAGAAGCCATATCTTGATTGTGAATAGTGGTCAGAGGATAACATTGAGATATCCTATGTGTGCACAAAAAGATATTTGACTAGGAGGACACCATTTGTCATTGAGAGATTCTTGCTTGGGAGAGTGCTTCAACAGTATGGGCAAGTACAAGGTATGCCCCAGGGAGTTGCTTTATATGTACATTAGTGGGAGGATATACTAGAGTGGGGACCCACTCTATCATATGATGCAGTGATTGAGGAGTATTAGGGACTCTAGGAAGTGATATGTGAGTATCACCCAAATATTATAGAGGTTTTATTGTCATAGGAGTATGCCCATTAGTTCTTTTCACATCCATTCCTAAGGATATCTAGTCTGGATGAGCCAACACTATTGTTAGATGATGAGCTAGCACCGAGATGGAGGAGGGGTGGAGGAGGTGATGAGGAGGAGGAGGGATAAGCAGTAATGGTGGAGATGATGGTGATGGATATGGAGGCAGCAAAGATGGTGGAGATGGTGATGGAGGTGATGGGGGTGGTAGGTATGTGTTAGATCTCAAAGTGACTTGGAAGAGTCTATCACTGGTGGTTGCAACATAATAGCATGTTCAAATTCGGTTTCCCTCACAGTACAACAAAAAACATAAATAGCTACCCTATAGGTCCTAATACAGACTTTACAAGGTTAACTAGCATAGGTACAGGATTTTCTATAGACATGGACCTAGGCACAGATGCAAGCATAGGCACAAATTGCCACTCTCACAGTTGAGAGAGATACCCTAAGATAATAGTGTGAGGAGGCAAAGGGCATGGCAAAGAGATTGTAGAGAACAGCTACGAGTACTACCACAAAAAATTACCTTAGAGATGTACGGTGCTTTGCTAGGAAGGTTGAGTACTATCAGGGATGATATTGTGAGGTATGCCTCCAGATCACTGTGTGAGTTATGCTCAGTCTACCAATGCACAAACTCATTCTAGGACTACCAGCAAGGGTGCTACTCGGCCACCACTTCATAGAGATCCAGGAGCAAGGCCATCAAGTGTAACAAGATGTACAAGGCTAGCACCATCTGGGGGGAGCAACACATAGCTCCAATGATCCTTTTAGATGTACTTGAGACATTTGATGATGTATACACTAATTTAGTTGAGACATTATGGTTTCTGCCATTTTTTTATGTTATATTTCTCTACATATTTGGACATCATTGTACACTTGACATTATTATTTTTAGATTTATATGAGATTTGGCTATCATTAGCAGTCTATATGTGTTTATATGCACAATTATGATGCCTATGATGAATGCATTTAAGTTCCATATTATGATGCTTATATGATGTTTATATGATATGTATATGATTATGACATGATTTTGTATAGATGGAATGATGATATGCTGACATATGGATAATGGATTCTATATGTTCTTATGCATGATTCTTTATGCTATGAGATGGATGCAAATGACATGTGATTCCCCTTATGTTTTTGTATTTTCTTGGTTCAAATATATGATACGTCTATACTATATAGGATGAATTTGATTATGCAAGTGAGATGCAATGCACTTCTTTTTGTGTTTTATAATGCAAATATTATGATGTAATGCATGGATGGATGAATGATGTAATAATTTTTTCTAATGTATGTATGATATGCAAATGATTATGCAACTACATTCGAATGGTATTTTTTTGTTAACATTAATTATACTCAATCCATTAATGATAGAGATAACATCATTTCAAAAATTATTCGAGCCTTGGAAAAATCTATACTGTAGATGCAAAACTAACATGGATGCAATCTAACCTAACTATGCAGATCTAAATATGCAAATGTTGTCATTATTCTAGCCAATTTGTCATGCTTTTATCATCATTGAGCTTTTAAATTGTTGAAAGTGAGTACAAGCATCAATGTTATAATTAGACCATGATGACCTGAGTACTACTTCCATGATTTTTGACATTGCAAGTTAACACAAGCATCTAGGTATAATTAAACCAAGATGACCTGAGCATTTCTCACATAAATAGAAAAGAGTTAATCGTTTTCCTCTACAAATTCTAAATATCATCAATGGTACTTTGTAGAGCATGTCCCGCAACAATTTGCATAGTAGTAATGATCAACTCATAGACAATAGAAAAAGAAAATATCATTCTCCTTCCTAGCTTCTCTAGTTTAGGACATCATCGAGTTGCTCCAGAGAAATGATAACAAAAAATCAAGATATAATCCTTGAACATTCATTCTAATGTGATAAAACCATGATTTCAAAGAACATCATCCATTTCTAAGATTTGTTTTTTATTGATAAATTTGGCTATTTGATATGGATGGTTGATGTGTAAAGTTTGATTGATTGATGTTCAATTATTAGGTTGCACTAGATGATCATTGTGTTTGTTGTGTTTTCTAACTATTGTTTGTCTATTGGTTTAAGCTCAAAGTTTATTGCCCCTAGTGAGTTCAAGATTTCCCCCCCAGTCTAGCGTGAGACACAACCGCAATGCCAGGTTATGTACATGAGGTTTTTCGATGACAAGTAGAATGATGGTGAAAGTGAATGATCGACACATGCTCAAATAGATGGAAAAGATAATCTATCACAAATAGTGGCTATTGTCAGGCTTTCACTACTTGTTTTTATTGCACATTTTCAGATTTTATGGATTTTTTTATTTTTTGATTTTTCACTTTTTTTTGTATTTTTTTGTATTTTTTTTTAAGGTGCAATGCACCCATAATATTAGGGGTAAACGCTTTTTTGACCGGAGATATGAACCGGATACAACAAACCACAAGAAACAACCAAACCCGCGAGCACAAAGGCCCAGCGAAGGCATAATGCCTGCGAGCACTTTGACCCAGCGAAGGTTTGAACCCTGGTGGCCGTCACTACAACCAAGCGACTTGACCACCGAACCACGCCCTTATCGGCAACACTTTTTTTTGTATTATTTTAACTTCTTTTTTTTATTTTTTTATTTTTTTATTGTCACCAAGATGCTTGTTTGCCAATTTTTCATCAGGGTAACCATTTTTTTAGGAAATTTTCTTTTTTTTATATATTTTTTTAGGAATTTTAGCGTGCACTAGATGGACTAGGTATAGAACTTGAGATGCAGGTTGTTGATGTGTTCTTCAAACAAATCCCCTTCAGGTGTAGATAGCTAATGGGCTTCATATTCATAGACTTATACAACAATAAAGGGGCCTATCCAGTTTGGTTCAAACTTCCCCTTCTTCTCTCTATCCTGTTGATTATGGGTATTTTCTTTCAAGACCAATTCACCAACTTGAAATGTTCTTGGTTTTACTTTGTGATTGTAACTTCATGAAATCCTTTATTGATAGGCTTTCAAATGATCCACATCTTGCTGACATTTTTCATCCAATAGATCCAACTCTTGTAGCCTAGACACCCAATAATCTTCATCTGAAATGATTCCCTTTAGTGACACAGAGTGATGATAGCTCAGCCTCAATAGGTAAAATGGCCTTTGATCCATATACAAGAGCATATGGTGTATCTCCTATTGGGCTACGAATGTTGGTTTTGTATGCCCATAGAGTAGGGTTTAGTTGAATGTGTCAATCATGTTCAACATCATCAACAATTTTCTTTAAGATTTTCAAAATGGTTTTGTTTGAGGCCTCTACTTGGCCATTTCCTTGAGGGTAGTATGGTGTAAAAAATCAATGCTAGATATGAAACCTTTTTCCAAGTTCTTAGACATCCTAATTCTTCAAAGGTCTACCATTGTCAATGGCAATGGACTAAGGAATGTCGTATTGATAAATGATGTAATTTAGGATAAAAGAGGCAATATTTTTTCCTTTGATTGTGGTTAGGGGAACAAATTCAATCTACTTTGTAAAATACTCTATGGTTATGATGATGAATTTATTTCCATTTGATGAAGGTGGATGAATTTTACCTACAAAATCTAGTCCCCATTGATAGAAAGGCCATGTTGATGCAAATGGTTGTAGCTCTTGTGTTGGTGCATGTATCAAGTTTCCATGAATTTGACATTTATGCCATTTCTTGACAAATTGAAAAGACTTGTTTTCCATATTCAGCCAACAACACCCCAAGTGTATGAGTTTTTTAGCAAGAGTTAGTCCACTTGAATGATTTCCATAGATACCTTCATGAACCTTGTGTAAAGTGGTTTAAGCTTCTTTAAATTCTAGACACTGAAGGAGAGTACCATCAAGACCTCGTTGGTAAAGTACATCAGCTATCAAGGTATGTTGAGCTGCTTGTCAAATAAAGTTACATTTATGGTTTCAAGATAGATCTAGTGGTAGGGTATTGTCTCTTAGATAGGTGTAGATATTCCTATAGATAAAAGCCTCAACTTCAAATAGATGGTATATGACTTGGGATCTAGGGTTATCATAGGTGGGGTTAAACAATTGTTCCACCATGAACTCATAATGGCTTCATTTTTCAGGTATCTATAGAAGAGAAGCAATGGTCACTATAGCATCAACAACTTTGTTTTCCCCTCTTAGAATCTGCTCAAATTTGATCTCCACAAATTACTTGTTGAAATCATCAACCATTCTTTTATATGGCATCAGTTTATTATCTTTTGTTAGGTAGTCATCATTAACCTAATTTATGAACAATTGAGAATCTTTGTAGACTTGCAACTCTATGATTTTCCACTCTACGGGTGTCTTGATACCAATGATCAATGCTTCATACTTAGTTGTGTTGTTAGTACAAGGAAAACATTAACCTGCAAGACTTTGGAATGGTGTGTCCATGTGGCATGACAAATAGGATTCCTACACCTGATCCATGTTGCATGTAAGATCCATCAAAGTATAACATCCACTATTGTGTTGACACTATAAGGACATTTGCATCTAGAAACTCAATGTTCATGGGATGATCTTGTAATGGTGCTTTAGCTAGTTGATCCGCTATGCTTGGCCCTTGATTGTTTTCTTTTCCACATACTGGATATCAAACTTGCTCAATATCATTACCCATTTTACTAGTCTTCCTGTCAGGGCAGCTTTGCTGAGTATATACTTAAATGGAACAATTTTTACTATGCGTTTGATGGTGTGGGTTAACATGTAGTGTCTAAGTTGTTGAGTAGAAAATACTACTACTAGAAAATATTTTTCAATAAATGTGTAATTGATTACATATCCATTCAAGGTTCTGCTGATATAATAAATAGCCCTTTCTTTTCCTGCACAATCTTCTTATGTCAGTAGAGTGCCCAAAGAGACCTCAGTTGTTTCTATGTAGAGTAATAATGGCTTTCCTTCTATTGGTAGTACTAGTATAGGTAGTGACATCAGATACTATTTTAGTTGATTAAAATATACTTCACATTTTTCATTCCATTTGAAAGAAACGTTCTTGTGTAGCAAGTGATTGAAAGGAAGAGTTTTATCTACCAATTGTGCGATGAACCTCCTAATAGATTGGAACCATCCTTGTAAAGATCTGAGTTGGATGATATTCTTCAGAGGAAGCATCTCCATGATGGATTTGACTTTCATAGGATCCACCTCAATGCCTTTACCTGATACAATATATCCCAAGAGTTTAGCTGATGTCACACCAAATACACATTGAATTTCTCCAACCAAGTGAATATTTTATCTAGGATTTCTAGATGTACCTCTCTAGTGAATTATTTTTCTAACAATTCATATACATAATCCCCCATAAAGGTGTGCATCATGTCATGAAAGATGGTGGTCATCGCACATTGATAAGTAGCTCCAACATTCTTCAATTCAAAAGGCATGATGTTCTACTAGAAAGTATCCCATGGGCATGTGAAAGCATTTTTCTCTTGATCTTCTAGTGCTATTTTTAGCTAATTGTAATCGAAAAAGCCATCCATGAGTGATAGCATTGCATGACCTACTGTTAAATCCACAATGATGTCAATGTTAGGCAAAGGAAAGTCATCTTTTAGACAAGCCCTATTAAGATCTTTGAAATCCATACATATCCAGATATTATTATCTAGTTTTGAAATTGGTACAATGTTGGAGATCCATTTAGCATAATCAATAGGTCAGATAAATCTTGCATTTAGTAGTTTCCTCAATTCAACTTTCACCAATAAGGCAATGTGCAAGTGCATTTTTCTTAGCTTTTGATTCATTGGCTTTACTCTAGGTGGTAGAGATAAATAATGCATGATAAGATCTGGGTCTATGTCTGGCATGTTAGCATAGGACCAAGAAAAGTTGATTTGTATCTCTTCAAAGAACTTAGTGAATCTTGGTTTTTCTTTCTTTGTCATGGATGTTGCGAGATATAGGGTCTTCATTGTTCAATTGTACCAATGTTGATGGATTGTGTGGGATCAATCAACACTGAAGATCTCTCATGATAGTGCTCAGGAAGAGTGTCAAATCTCCCATCTTTCAGTTCCTTGGAAAGGTTTACACCATTAGGTGTACTCTTAATTTTCATTTTTTCTTGATCTAACATTGCCATTAAATGGTTTTCACCATTAGATCTATTTTTGATATTCATTTTGCAGCTAAGAGATTTGGAACTCCCCTTGTCTAAAGCTTTGTTATGAGATTCATTGGTGGAACATGTTTCTCAATTATTAGAGCAAAGGAAGTTCACAATGACATCATCGTTTGGAAAAATAGGGATGTCAAGTAGCTCAATTTGGTCCCAATCAATTATTTTGGGGTGTACCAATGGAAAGGAATCGTCAGATTGGTTAGGGTCAAAAGGGGTGAGTTTCCTGATGGCAATGTCATCAAAGTGTTCAATAGCAATATCAAGGTCTATGATGTTACTCTCTTCCAAAGAATCTATCTCGCTCGAAGTTTGATCATCTTCACTAGAGTCATCGATATGTTGTGATCCAAATTCAAGAGGTCTAGAACTCAAATTTTTTCCCTCCATACATGTTGGTGCATACCTTTGTATCACATCAATTTCTTTGTCTTGAAAAGATTCTTTAGAGAGTAATTCCGATTCATACTCATTGGAATCCATTTTAGAGGTATCTCAATTGGAGGGTTCGTTCAACAATCTATTGCATAATTTCTTCTTTTGATTTATCACATCAATTTATTTGTCTTGAAAATATTCTTTAGAGAGTAATTCCCATTCATACTCATTGGAATCCATTTTAGAGTTACCTCAATTGGAGGGTTCATTCAACAATCTATTGCCTAGTTTCTTCTTTTGATTCTTCTCTATATTCTATCCCTGTTTTGTCCTTGGCATTCATTGTGACGGGCTAAATTGGTTCTATGATACCTTCTTTTCTTTTGCTAAAAGGACCTTTCCCTTCATATCCCATCTTCTCTAGGATTGTAAACTATTTACCATATGGCTCTGTTAAAACATTGGGATTTGATGTGTGTGATGCTTCTTCATCTTTGTATAGCCCTAGTTTAAAACATCCTTGTCTTCATATTCATCCACAAAAGTGCTTGCTTTTACAAACTTACCATCAAAGAGAATGGTTGATTGTGAGGATTGTTGTTTTGATGTGGATGGTTGTCCATAGGATTTAGGAGAAGATAATAGTTGTGAATGACATAATAACTGCTCAATTGAATATTCCCTCATGCCTTTTTCTTTCAATTGGATCTTTTTCTCAAATTGTTTTGATAAGGAATTTAGTTGTCTTTCATGATCTGATGGAGTAGAATCACCAATACCTTTTTCTTTTGATTGAACATTTTCCTCGGGCTGATTTGACAAAAAAATTGATTGAATTTTGCTACTTGATGGAGTAGAATCACATATACCCTTATATTTTGATTGGTCCTTTCTCTCAACCCATTTTGACAAGGAATTTAGTTGTCTTTCATGATCTGATAGAGTAGAATCACCAATACCTTTTTATTTTGATTGAACCTTTTCCTCAGACTAATTTGACAAAGAATTTGATTCACTTTCACTACTTGATGGAGTAGAATCATTGATAGCCTTATCTTTTGATTGATCCTTTTTCTCAACCCATTTTGACAAGGAATTTAGTTGTCTTTCTTTGTTGGATGAACTAGGAGTTGGAGCTTCCTTGTTATGTGGCACAAAAGTATCTTAAACTATTTTGAGTGTGTTGCAATATTGTGGATTATTAGAATCAGTTGAAATGGTAATCTTTTGCCCGTTATAAGGAAATTTCAAGCACTAGTGATATGTTGATGACACTGCTTGCATCTCATGAATCCAAGGACATCCCAAGAGTATATTATATGTCAACTCCTTGTCTAACACTTGGAAGATTATATCTTTTACAACTAGTCCCACTTGAATTGGTAGCACAATTAATCCTTGGGAAGATCTCTCTTCATCATCATAGGCTTTTATAGTGATTTTTCTTCTAGCATCAATGGCATTTTCTAAGTATCCAAGTGCACAGATAAGTTTTAAAGTACAAATATTTAGGCCAACTCTACCATCTATTAGAACACATTTGACCTGATGTTTGTGAATTAAAACCTCAATGTGGAGAGTAGCATTGTGTGGATGGGTAAGTGATATGTCATCGTTTTCAAAAAATGATAGGCAATGAGGTGCAGTCAAGTGTCCCACCATAGCTTGGAGTTGACAAACTTCTAGATTATTTGGTACTATGGTGGCTACTAGAGCTTGTTCTAGAATTTATTTATGAGCTGGTGAAATTTTGAGGAGTTCCAATATTGATATTTGAGCTAGGATTTTTTGTAATTGGTCAACTATGTTGTATTGAGTTGTAGGGGCTATAGTGGGTGTTTTAGATGCAACTCCTTTCAATATCACTTTATCCCACCCTCTTTTGGTTGAGTTGACTGGTTGGTAATCTTGTTTATCTTTGATTTTAATGACATTAATCTTATTATCATTTACAACAAATTTTGTGATCAAATTTATTGGTATGATGTCATTAATTTGATGCGATTTGGTGTCAATGTCATGAAGATGAGTTTCAGTTGTAACAATGCTTTGTTCATGCTCAATTTTGGTGTCATTAATTGTATTATCAGCTGCAATAATGTCTTTTTGTCCCTTTATTTTGATATCCTTAGTTTGATCCTCAACTACCTCAATATGGAGAATGGTAGAATCATACACATAGTTCACATTTTTCCCTTTGGTGTTTGATGAAAAGGATTCCCCTTTTTCATAGTTTGGTAAAGGATTCTCGAATGCTCCATGATCAACATTTGTTCGAGGTCCTTATACAAATATTTCCTTTCTATCAATCAAATCTTGTACCAAATTTTTTAGTTGCATGTAGTAATTTGTTTTGTGTCCTTTGTTTCTATGAAAGTCATAATAATGTGCATCATTCCACCACAAAGGTTTAACTCTTGGTTCCCAATCTCATGCCTTTGTGAATGTTATAACCTTGGCTACAAGAAGCTCCTTTAATTTTGATTCAAGTGAATGTCCCAAAGGTGTGAATCTTCTTTGATTTGATGATGTTCGATATGGTAGTGGTTTAGATTTAGTATTGTTTGAATTGTTGTTTTGATTGGTGTTTTGATTGGTGTTTTGGTTGTTATTTTGATTGGTCTTGGTGGAAGTTGTTGTCAAGTTAAATACTAGTTTTTCATTTTGTGTTTCAGTTACACCATCATTGTTACCAACATTTTTGTTTCTTTTCTAAAACTTTGGTTTATCGCTGTTGTTATAGTGATTGGAAGAATTTGTTGAGTTGTTTCCTTCATAGTGTATTTTTAAGACTCCTCTCTTGAACAAGGCTTATTCAATTTTGATTACATTTTCAATCAATTTCTCAATGGTAGGTAGACATTGCAATTCAAGTCTATAGCTCATCTCATCATTTAGATTGTCAATGAATATTTCCATCTTTTCCTTTTTAGGTATGGGATGAGCATATCTTGCAAACAATCTTCTCCATCTTTCTAAAAATATGAGGAATGATTCACACATTTTTTATTTTGTATTGCAAAGGTCCTTCATGGTTATCTTGTGTTGGATGTTGTAGGAGTATTGGATGATGAATTTATTAAACATCTCTTCAAAGGTTTTAATTCTTGCTAAAAGTTTGGAGAACCATTCCATGCATTTTCCACCTAAGCTGCATGGGAACATTCTCATCAAATAAGTCTCTTCATGTTAAAATTCAAGGATCATGGTTTGAAATTCACTTACATGATCTATAGGATGTATTTTACCATTGTATTTATCATACTTTGGAAATTCACAATGTTTGGGAAAAGGAATCATGTTAACAATTTGATCAAAAGGATATGGGTAGATATCTTGTATCAAGTATCCTTTTGTGGTTCCTCTTTGCATGTCTTGAATCTGATATTGGAGATTTTTCATTTGATGAGTTAATGCAGCCACCGGATCTGTGTTTGGTGGATCAGTTTCAGTCCTAGGTGATCCTTTTTGTTGATTAACATCAAAGTCATGTGGAAGTTTGATACCTTAATTAGATAGCATTAAGAAATATTTTTCTCCATCATTTTCAAAAATATTTTCCATGAATTTGTGGAATTTGGGATCTTGATGTGTTGTTTGGATGTCTTCCTTAATAATTTCATCATTTTCAAGTTGGTGGAATCTATGGAATCGATTTTCTTCACTTTCTACCATAGTGTTTTGAGTTTCAATTTCCTTTTCCTTAAGTTTTTGCTTTTGGGATCTTGTTTGAATGGGCATACAAGTGTTATAATTTAATTAAACTTTGATCTTTGTTTGAGAAGCACCACGGATAAAAAATTAGTCAAATAGAATGACAAATTCTATTGATAAGATTGGGTTAAATATGATTATACAACGTTGTTTTGTCATGATGGATGATAGATCCCGATGATGAAACTTAGCTTAACAATCAGAGGTGTGATGGATGTTTAGGTATTTTAAGATGTTAGATATTGGTTTAGTTTGAAGAATTTCACTTGCAAAGGTCAATTTCAACAAGTTTAAGACACTAGTGTGACTGAGGAATGATTTTGTTTTGAGAAAGATCCATAATTCTAGTTCAAATAGATAGATAGATGGTGAATTTAGCTCTCTAGTTTTGAATTTACTAAATGCACTAAAACAGGGTATGGATGCATTAGAACAGAGACTAGATGCACTAGAATTTCCCCTCGATGCACTAGAAAATGGACTTAATGTGCTAAAAGATGGACTCGATGTGCCACATAATATACTAGATGCACTAAAAGATGGACTCAATGCACTGGAAAATGACTTAGATACACCAAAAAATGGGTTAAATGCGCTAAAACAATTTAGTGATGTGCTAGACTACCCCTAGGTGTGATTTCAACTTGACTCTCTATTGGACTATCAGGTAAATGTGCTAAATGGATGTGCAAATGCACTGGAAGATGGAACAAATGTGCTAGAAAGTGAACCAGATGCATTAGAAAATGGATTGTATGCATTAGAAAATTACTCAGATGTACCAGACTATACCCTATATGTGCTAGAAAATGACATATATGCGCTACAAGATAGACCAAATGTATTTTAAAATGACTAAAATGTGCCAAAAAAAGTAATGTATGTGCCAGAATAGGGAATGTATGTGCTAAACTAGAAGTGTTTCACTGTTTTGACAGTCTGTTTGGTTATTTTTCTTTTTAAATCAATGAATCTGAATGTTTCTAGGGTATAATCTACTGAACAATGATTTTTGTCTACCATTTTCTATTTTGTGAATTTATGAATTAAGTGTTCTTAAATGGATGATTCCTTGAATAATGACTTCAAACATGGTAGCAAGTTGTAAAAGAATTTTGTCAAGCCTAGGAACTAAATGTTGAGTGTATGTTTCAAGAATCTAGTTTGATTCCTTTGATTTCTATAGGTATCGCACAAGAGAAAATAGATCAAGCACTTTTCTAATGTCAAGGGTCACTTAAAATAACACATCCCACATCTTAGAACTATGTCAGCTCACACAACCATGTCACCCCCTAAAGGGCGCCCATGTTTTTTCGTTTCCTGAGTCTTAACCAAAGTTGAATCCTCCACTTTTGGCCAGTAATCCTTGATAGTTATATGGTGAGTATCTTGTGGGTATATTCTTCCCTCCCTTTGCACTGTGATAGTAGAAGTGTTTAGAGATTGACTTGGCTAGCTTCTACACTAAGGTTCGTAGTAAGGTTTTTTGTTTGGTGCGGCGATAGATAAACTCCCTCAAGAGACCTCCCAACATTTAGAACAAAGGCTTTGGGGATGGTTATCTTACACACTATGGTCAAATTTTGGGTTTTCTCAAATTCACTTTTGATTATAGTGGGTTAGAAAACTTGGCTTTAGCTATTCCCACTTAGGTCATTCTCATAGGGTGAGTACTTTTTCCCACTATGACAAGCCTTCTAAAGGTGCTATCAAAATAAGAAATAGTGAGTCTTGCATTCTGGTCACCCAATGAAGGGGAGAGCATAGGCCTATCACTTTAGAAGCACAATAGACAAGGGGTTCATTGACCTTCTAATTAAACTAGGTTCCTAATTTAATTAAATGAATGCAATAAAACAAATCCAACCCCTATAAACACTGTCAGTAGTTTGATATAATTGTCTTTGACTAGTGTCTTAAGCACCTACAACACGAAAAACATAAAGTAGTTCTCAAAATTTTGAATTTTTGTAAAGGAAACTAGATGCACTAAAAGATCACATAGATATGCTAAAAGAACTATTGAATGCGCTAAAAGACCCCCTAAATGTGCTAAAATATGAGCTAGATGCACTAAAAGATGCACTGGATGCACCATTAAGAGTTCACGTCTAGATCTGTAAAACAACTTTCCAAAAAGCGTCAATAAAAAGGGGCTAGGCCCCACAGTGGGCACCAAAATGTATTGTGTGAATTGTGCAATATGAGTAAATAAGTAATAAAACCACACAATCAGTGAAACATATTATATTAGAGATTTGATTAGTAAATTGAATCGAATTGAAACAAAACCAATTCCCTAAAGTTGTCCCATTGTTTCCTATCTTCAGGGATTCATTAAATCATACTGGCTCTTAGATTTCTATATGCACTATGACTGTTAGAATGACAACCTAAGGAACAAATGTTGGAAATGTAGTAAATCTATTCCTACATGATGATTGATAAACTATATGATATGTTGTAAATGACAATGGTGATGTGATGAAAATAGGGTGCTAAATGTTGTGATGTAAATGTTGTATGAAAACTTCTATGATAATTGAATTGCAACTAATAACTAAGCCATGATTCTAAACTAATATGCTTCTAAATTACTAATTGCTAAATGCTCAAATGCTCAAAATTCTCTAATGTAATTTCTACAAAGTAAGATTGCTCAAAGATGGGATCTCAAATGATGAAGAATGATGTATTTATAAGATTTCCAAGGCATAAAATGATGTGGCAACAACCAATAGTCAGGATTTTGGCTAGAAAGAACAAGGGTGGAGAATGAAGAAGTTAGAGGGAATCATGGAGATGGTTTCATTTAAAAGAGCACTTTGCCAAGTGTTAGAGAGAATAAATGAAATGGAAGAGCCAAGTGTCCAAGTTGTTTCAGGATTTGTTGAAGATAATTCCAATTTAAATATTAAAGATATTTAAATTCATGAGACATTGGATGAGGTGGCAAGAGGAAAAGTTGGAGACATGTGACTAAATTCAAATTTGGAATTATTCAAATTTAGTGAGAAGATATTAATTAAATAAAACAAACTATTTGAATTTTTTTATTTAATTTAAATTAGAAGAATATGATTTAAGATAGAAGAATTTAGAGAGTGTGAGCTATATAAATAAATTTAGAATTTATTTATAAGTAAAGGAATTAAGAGGTTTATTAATTAAATAACTGGTATTTAATTAATTATCCTGACTAATTTTAGGTACAGTATACAGGATGAGACCTTAGTTTTCTCGCTTAACTAATAAAAAATAAAATTAAACTACAAAAATATAATTAATAATAAAAAGTAAAGAATTTGGAAAGTGAACATTATGAATTAGAAACATATAAAAAGGTTTGTGATTGGGTGTGTCCTACACCTTGTAATTCCTAATGTTCAAATAATTTAATTGTTTATTAAATTTAATGATCATATTCTCTCATGGAAAGGGGTGTCACACTTATGATGACCATTATGTGTATTATTTTGATGATGTATACAAGTTTAATAATTTGTAAGAATGTAACATCATTTAATATGTGTAAGAGATTCTATGAAACATGTAACAACATACAAGAGGGAGGTTACAAAGTGGAAGTTAATTTTTTTGATAGCCTATGATAGTTTATAATGTATTTCATAAAGAATCTTACAAATAAGGTAGCTGAAAAAATGGTATGCCCAAGTTTGATGGGTTGCTATGACATGTAAAATGAATATGATATTATTAGCTTGTTGACCCATCATGTGAGCTAGGTGTTGAAATTTATAACATGGTATTTGGATACCTTTTTTGGAAAGTGTTTCTAAAGCATGGATTTCCACAAATCATTACATTTTATTATGTTAAAATCTCTTATATTTGGATGTTTGGGTTGAGGTTGAGAGAGATCTTGTATTTCAAGGGGTTATGCTACCAAATTATCTCTAAAGGAGTGGGGTGTTGATCTCCATGTTTATTATTTGATCTTGATAATATATTGTGATTGAATTATTGTTGGAAATACAAAGTGGATTGGTGATTTAGAGGCAAGGTTTTTCTTAAAAGGTTTTTACAAGGTTTATCTATATCACTCTTCTTTTATATTGTACTTATTTCATTCATGTTAGTCTCTAAGTGTTCATTTATACTACTCAAATTGTTTTAGATCTAATATGTGTAAGTCTTTCCTCATAGGGTTAAAGTAGGAAATTTTATATCATGTTTCCACTTTTATGGGCATATTTTCTTATGTATTTGTATCAATATTTTATATTTTAGATTTAATAGTATTTGTGTATGATGTATATAATTTTATTTTTTATTGAATTCATGCTTTTTAATAAGATGGATTTCATTCCTCCTAATATTCATCCTTGTTCAAGTGGGAGTCTTGCAATTGATCATGTTTTTATAGAATAGAGTCATGGAAAGAGCTTAAAGATTGAGAAGGTGGAAGATCATGGAGTTGTTCATGTGGTTGCATGTTGCATGTTTTTAACTTGAAGCTCTTTTCTGGTGGTTTTTATTTCCCTTTGGTCTCATTAGGTTTAGGTTACTTGTTATGAGTACTTATTTTATCCCCTATCTATGTGAGAAAGCATTGGTTACTTAGTGCATGTGGTTGCATGTAGGCTGCATTTTCTTACATGTTATAAATCTATATCATACCTTTTTTTTTGGATGAGTACATCACTTGATTTATGTTGCATGTTTTAGACTCATGGTGTGTTGGAATTGCATTGGTGGACTCACTAATTTCATATTTGATATGATTTCTCTACATTCCATGAAGTAAATAGAGAAATCTTGTGGATTCAAGTATGCATTTTTTTAATCTAAAAACATACACAATTGAATCCAAAAGCTTTCTCTATTCACTACTTTCATGTCAAGACATGTAGATTTTTTATAGTCCTACATTTGTTGTATCAATTCAGTGGCTTTGTATTTGTGGGTTATTTAATGGATGATTTTTTAGGATTCATGTTTAATCAAAATATATGGCTTTCTAGATTTGTGGAGAGACTGTTTTTATATATTATGATTCATGTAGGTTTTTGCGATAGAGACAATTTCATATCTACATGCATAATTCATGCCTAGTTAGAGGAAGTTAGTTGTATCTTTCTTGGTGTAGGAGTTTTGGTAGATAACTAACAACAAAATTTCCATTGTTATTATTTTTTATTTTCTTCAGTTATGATATTGTTATATGTTGATTTATAGTATTTTAGATCTAGGTTTTGAATTTTATGTTGGTACAATGGAAAAATTTTATATATTGTCTCTATTCTACTTTTTTATAATCTATTAGGGAATTTTATTAGTTACACCATTTTGAGATTTAAAAATTTTATGTGTTGTCTTTACCTACATGTTAGGTGGAAAATTAGATGTGAATTCTAGAGTGATGATGGTGTATCATGTGCTAAATATTTTTTGGTAGATTATGGGGATGTCATGGATTTGTAAATTATATTTTCTTTTCCTTTTGGCCATTATAGTGTATTAGTATACATTTTAACAGTAGAGAGATAGGGAGATGGATGTTTGTTATACTTTCAACAAGTTGTGCTTACAATAAAGCCACTTGTAGCACTTGGACTTATAGTAAGGAGTACCTACAACACATAGACTTGAAATAAGGGATACTTAAAACACTTAGAATTGCAACAAGGGGTGCTTGAAGCAAAGATACTTGCAATAAAAGTACGTACAAAAAGAACTTATAACATTTAGGAATGTAGTTTGGTTTCCTAAACATATTCTTTGGGATAATGAAACATTGGTCTATGCTATCATGAGGGGATCTATTTCATGATTTGAGTATGAGTTTTATGTAGGTACATAGTTGATGGTGAGTACTTATTTTCTTGGTTTGAAGATAGTAGCTTTAACTTTCCCTTTGGGAGCTCCTAATGTTGTAATTGAGTTCTTTTATTATGTGAGTGTCCTAGGTGATCTCTTATTAGGATATGTTTAACATGATTCCACGAGTGATATTTTATGTATATGTTTAGAGGGATGTCATCGGTACCTATAGATAACTTTGATTAGGAAATTTTATACTAATGTGAATTTATGTATTTGATAGTGATCCTTGATGTAGACTGTGTTATTGTGAAATGATGGTATCTAGTTTGTCTAATATCTTTACCTACATATTGTATGGAAAAATTAGGTGTAAACTTTTAGATTGATGGCTATTTATTGTGTGCCATAATTTATTTTGTAGATTTTTTGGATGTCATAGATTTATAAATTATATTTTATTTTTGTTTTGGACATTTTTGTAATTCCCACCTATTAGTTTTATTGAGATGTCTTGGTTTCAACATTATTTCTTGATTATATATCAAGGATGCATAGGTTGAGTGTGTGCTTATTGCTTTGAGTGTTTTTTGGTGTTTCAAATTTACCATAAATTCATTAATAGGACCCTTGTTATGACTATTGTTTTGGTTGTACTTGAGATGTTTGTATGAAAATGTGTCAAGTTCCTTACGAGGACTTGATATATTTCATTACTATTATATTCATTGAGACACATGTATTACTCTAGTTGTTTATCATAGTTCTATATTTCATAGATATCATTATATCTATCATCATTTTTGAATTATATGATGTTGAACCTTGTTGGATGATTTGCATATGCTTCAACTATTATATATTGGGAAAGTACTCTTAATGAGTGTGTTGAGTGGGTATAGGTACTAGGTTTGGTAGCCACTATTACACTCTGTTGAGTGTAAGATGAGCCCTATTTTCTCTTATGGTTTTGGATATAAATCAATGGTAATAATGGATTTCATGTGTTGTGGAAAACCAATAAAAGCATGATTTTTAATATGGTTGTTTATTTTCCATTTGTATGCAATTGTATTTTTAGGATTACATTTTGCATGTGAATAGTATCTAATATATTGAGAATTGGGAAATTCGGGAAAAAATAAAAAGGAAATACAAGTTTAAATGCATTAGAAATAATATTTAAGCCATTGAAATTAGTTAAAATTGTTATTTCAAAATTTTCCTTTGAATTTTGAAAATGAATTAAAACAATTGAACTTACTTGAAAAGGCTTAAATAACATTATTTTCTTTTCTTTTGGAAAATAAAAATAGCTTAAGAATTTTAATTATTTGATAAATTTATTTGTGAGAACAATAAAGAAAAAATGAAAAATGAAAATGAAAATAGAAATGAAATGGCATAAAAGAAAATACTTGCTCTTTGTTTTCATTCTTGGTTTTTTAAAAACTCTCTCCCTCTTAAACTCTCTCTTGCCAAAACTTTAAAAATGGGTGGAATTTCTAGGGAATGGATTTATTGCCCGATTGGAATGGAATTGAGAAGGATTTGATTTTTGGTTGCTTTGCATCTTGGATTAGCTTCTCAATATGGAGAAAATTGGAAGAATTGGCATTTGTGTAAGTGCAAATTTGAGGCAATTTTCCTCAATTTTTATTGTTTGGGAGATCATTTCAATTTTTGTTTCCATGATTACCCTTAAAGAATCATAAGGCCTCCATTCTAGTTTCAATTCGTGTATTTTAATTTCGTAGTTTAAATATTTTAAATTTCTGAAAATTTTCCAATTTGTATATTCACTATGGCAAAACTTTTCTAAAATATTTGAAATGTGAATTTATGTTAAAAGTGTGGTGTTGTGCATTTTTGGAATTGAAGGGTATCCTTGAAAATTAAAATATTAAATTTTTAAATTTGATGCATTATTCAATGGAGTTTGAGAATTTTTTTACAATTTTACTATGAAAATATATTTTATAAATTTTGAAATTGTGAATGATTCCGAATAAATTTGAATGAAAGAAAAGAGTTCTCCTTTATATTTTTTAATTTATAATATTTTGAGACCAATCTAATTCTATACCCCAAAATTTTGAATTGAAATTTATGTCACACCCAAATAGTGCTATAGTGTGATGAACTTAGGATTTAAGGTGTAGGGTGTAGAAAAGGAGTGGTTGCTAACATTTGTCAAGGGATGAAGGGTCTTGAGGATATGAAAGAATTATTTTTAATTAATTGATAGTTAAATACATTTTATAATTAAAATAAACTAAGATGTTAATTCCTCCAACATAACCAGAGTGCTCATATAGGCTTGAGATGAGCATAGAGGGAATGGTTGCTCCAAGAGCATTGGTCCTTGTTGGTTGGCATCCTTGTAGGTTTATTTAAAGCATACCCAAATTTTCTTAACCATCCCTTTGAGATATTTTGTTGGAATTCCTTCCTTTGAACCTATGGTTCCATGTCCTTAATACCTACCATTGGTCTTTGTGTTCAACAACAAACTCTCTCTAACCATGTTGTAATTGGAAGAGGCCTTATTTGCACATGTTCATATTTATGCTATATGATTCCTTGTTATTTATATTTCATATAATGTAGATTATTCTTTTTTCTCATCTTTTGTGATGTTTTTCTGGACAAAAGGCATTTAACCTATATATTATATTATTTAGTAGAGATATGCAATGGTAGGAAGGTTGTTTCCTATTGTTTACAAAAAATGCTAGAACCAAAGAACATTGGCTCATATGTGAAGCTTTAGCATAATAACTAGAAGAAGTGGCTAGCTTGATATTACATAATTACAAGTATCTACAAGTATCTTCATATAAAATTCTACCATATTATCAATCTTTTCAAACCATATCATCATTTGCCACAAAATTCTCATCCTAACACTCTTGAGATGAATCATCTTCATGGACTAAGGCAAGCAACAAAAGAGGAGTATTTGCATTGTGGTGACTGTGATGAGAGGAGAAAAGAAATGGAAAAATATTTGTCCTTTATTCCATTTACAAGTTGAATATCGATTTCTTCATAATGTACATCCAAAACCCTATATAGATTTCTTGCACAACTCATTTTCAAAGCTTTCTTAATGGCATCATAAACAACCACAAACACTCTCCTATGTTTCAAGTAGCTTTTTGGAAACAATCTACCAATATAACCCTTCCTCTTATAAAATTCATACATTTGTACATTATGTAGTAGACCATTTCACCTAGGAATTGGTTGCAAACCACTTCATCTACTATCACCTCTAGATATTCAAAGCATTGCACAAGATCCAAGACATTAAACACAAAAAATGAAAGTACTTGTGATGGTAAAATAAGGATTTGAGCTTTGGGTCAATATATTTCTTCACCGAGAATAATTTGAATGCATTCAACCATAATAGGATAGTAGACATTAAATATTTGTCTCAATTCTATGTTTTATAGGTACCCATTGAAAGGTTGTTCCCAATTCTGCACCTGGGATAGTACATTGGTTGATACCCCATAATTTGGAAGCTAGAGAAGTAATAGATGATCATTTTTATGATGTTATCCCCTTAAGCATATGTATTTGTGATTTGATGATCATTGTGTTGGCCTATGAGTAGTTTATGTTGATCATGCTTATTTTCATGTATTACTTGATGTTTTATCTCATTATATGTCCTATGTATATTATGATGTATTATATTTCTTGGTTGGCATGTTTGTGATTCATGTCCTTATTTTGTGTGAATGTTGTTCCTTTATCGAGGTGACTATCACCTATCACAGTGCGGTTGACCTAATGGTACCACATAATTGGATGGCATGAATAACACTCTTGGGGATTAGAGTTATTGGATGACTTATCTTGGAGGATCTTTTATTCGCATGAAAGTGAATTTATCTCCTTCAATTAATTTCTTATTCTTGTAAATTTATATGAAATGTATAATTTATGACTTTGAGTCCTTTGTAACTATAATTTAATGTAATGAAAATATCCTATTGAATGATGACGAGTTCTCAAAATGACACTTTAATTGATCATTTTATGTTTACAAAGACTTTATTATGTTGTTAATTAACTAAGTTGGTGGTAGATTATATACTTATATGTTTTCCTGTTTTATCGTATATTTAACTAATTTGAGGATATATTAGAAATGATATATTGCATTAAATATGTTTCTTTTTAATGATGTTAATGATGAAATGATTATGTAATTTGAAATCTTTCCTATCATAATAGCATCCTATCTTTGAGGATTTTGTTCGATTGATTAAATGCTTACTTCATGAGGTGGACTTGTTAAACTCTTTGTTTAACAAAATTGGAATCTGTCATGCTCCTGATCACTCCAGCTAGATCCTAATTTATTGCAATTCTGAATTGACTTCTTTAGTAAGTTTGGAAACTTCCTATCTAGCTATTATGTGGCAGACTTCTTTATGATACTTTCAGTTCTATTTAGTTTTAGTTTTGCCGCTTTGTATCTTGGCAAGCAACACCATGATTTTAAATTCAAATAAGTGGATATTCCTATAAGTATCCTTTTAGTTCTATTTAGTTTTAGTTTTTCCACATTGTATCTTGGCGAATAGTGCCATAATTTTGAATTCAAATAAGTAGATATTCCTATAAATATCCATCCTTAGATTTAGTTTGGAGTTATATAATTCTTCATTGAATATTGTAATGTTTTTAATACACACTTTTGTTCTACTTGCCTCTTTGGGCCAATTTGAATGAAAATAAGGAGTTAATTTGAATCTCAGTGTTTAAGGTCCCACCAGAGGAAGAGTAGGGCCCACTCAACCAAAGGAGGTGACCTTGTGTTATGTTCTTTGAATCATTTAATTTATGTTCAAATTATATCAATTGGAAACTTAGGAATGTTGATCTTTGTTTAATCATTGTTAGTGACTGCAATTACTTATACTCTTAGATTAAGTTCATTGTGTTTCCAAGGTAGTTTATTATGCTTTACTATAGATTAATATTCATTCGTTTATTGTAGATTTAATTGTTGTTCATAGGAATTAGACTTAATAATTATTTTCAAATGCATGTGGTTTTAAAGGGAGAGATAACAAGGACTTATGGGAAGATAAAACTAAAGCTTGTTTGGAATTCACTGATGGAATTTAGTGTTACAATTTTCTAGATTAATATTTATTTTCTTGCAAACGTAAATAGATTCTCTTTTGCAAATGTAAATAGATTCTCTTTTCAAGTAAATTTTGATTCTAAATTTTAAATTAAGAGTGAATTTGGTTTTAGCTTAATTCTTCCATGAATCAATTACAAATAATTCAGGTGAAGTCTAAACTAAGTAATTAGAGTCTAAATAAGAATTAGTTAAGAAAAAAGTTAGGATTAAGTCCCTAGAGTTAGTTAGAAATTAGTTGTTAGGTTCCACCCATGAGAGCTCTTGAAAGCTTCTAAAGGAGTCAAATTGAAAACAAAATTCACTATTTACAGTGCAAAAACCCCCCAATTTATGGAGACATCCTTATCACATATCGCTCTAGGGGCATACCCAGTTTGATAATTAAAAGATTAAATGATGCAAGAAGTGGCATTGATGACCTTTCCCATCATTTTTGGTGTTGTTACTGGGGAATTATAAGATCTAGCTATTTAAGTTTAAAGCCTTAGTGTTGATAAGGAAGATAGTTTAGATTGTGGATGAGAAAAGCTAGGGACCCTCTAGGAAGGTTTCCTCCATGAAACATTGATTTTGATCAAGAAAAAAAAGTACATCAATATTAGATTGAAAATCAAGAAGATAATCACGAAAATCATGAAGTCAAGAACATTTTCAAAAAAAATAAATAGTTGACCAACCAAGAAATGATCCTCCAACAAATAATAGGAACTTTTCATATCCTATTAATTTGAAGAGATAGGATGATGAGCCTCCTATAAAAAATATTTCACCTTCTATTTTACCTACCTTTAGGAAAAAACTTTTGAGGACCCTGACCAATTTCTCTTTGATTTTAAGGTTTTGTGTCAGACCTATGACTATACAGCTAATAACCAAAAGTTGAAACTATTTCCTTCTACATTAAAAGAGTTAGCCTTATGTTGGTTCATGGGTTTAGGAGTAGGTACAATCTCAACATGGCCAGAAATGGAAATTGTGTTCTTGGATAAATATCAAGATTAATGTTGAGTAAGAGTTGTTTTGAATGAAACAATTAGAAGATGAAAGCTTGGAAGATTATGCTGATAGATTTTAGTTTTTTCATAATAGGTGTGGTAATGGTTTGGATAATGAGATTAGTAAGAATTTTTTTTTGAAAGGGATTGATGATGAGTCTAGAGAGTCTTTAAATCTTATGGGAAAAGGATACATCAATAAGCTTCTTTGGAAGATATTATTGAGATATGTAGAAACTACTCTAGGAGTAGAATAGGGACTAGATGTTCCCGAAGAAACAAATATCTCACTCCCAAAGCGTCTCAAGTAATGGAGAAAATTGAAAATTTGAAAACTGATCTACTCCTTCATCTCAACATGCAAGGAGATAAGAAGACTACTGAGTCTTTATCCATTTATTGTTCCAAATGTAGAGGTAAACATCTTTTGAGAGAGTGTCCATTAAATCAAATTGATCTTTGTAAAATTTGTGAGAAACAACATGCAACAAGTTCTTGTAGCCTCTTACTTGGAATTAAGAATCATTTGTAGAAACAACCTGTAGTAGAGGAAAAACTTTATTATGTTGGGCAAAGATCTCAAAATATAGGGTATAATTCTAATCAAGGACAATATGGTCCTAGAGTTATTTGGAATTAGAACCCTTGGAAAAATCCTAACTAATGGACTCCTCCCTACCAAACACAACCACCGCCTACATTTTGGGGTCAACCTAAATGGATGAATCTTTAATGGAATCAGCCATAGTGGTAGCCAAACCAACCACAATGGCAACAAAATCAAACACAATTTCAACCATGGAAAAATTAGGGACTGGGGTGTCCTTGGCGATAGTCACCTCCATTATTCAGTGGCCCTAATCTTGCTAATGAACAAGTAAAACAGCCTCAATTGCCAACACAACTTGTTTCAAATCTGAAAAATAATCCTCCTACTTTGAATGTGATAGATGCCAACAATATTCAATTAAGGAACCAAAATGTTCCATCTATACCAAATTCTAAACATCAAGAAAGTGAGAAAGAAAAAGAGTATTCAAAGGGAAACCAAACCTTTGATGATGTACAAAAGGGTAGGAAATCACCTTATCCTGAGCATTAGAAAACAAAACAAGTAACTCACTGATAGGGAATAAACTCACTGATGTTTTGTCAGGCATATTACTTCCTCAAAAGCATAATGATCCTGGTAGTCCTATGATAACTTTGAGCATTGGATGAATTGAGATAAATAATGTGCTAATTGATTTAGGAGTAGCTATCAATGTTATTACATCAGTAACTATTGAAATATTTGGTATGACAAGTGTCTAGAGCACAACAACTATTTTACAGTTGGAAAATCAATCTATTGCTAAACCTGAAGGTGTTATTGAAGACATCATGGTTACTATTGATACATCACATTATCTAATCAAATTTTTAGTTCTTAAAGCTAGAAATAAGAACTTTGGTTATCCAATTATCTTAGGAAGACCATGGTTGGCTATTGTAGTAGCATTGATAGATTGTAGGTCATGGAGTATGATCATTTCTAATGGTCAGAAATAGGATTTATCACTTTTTCCTCTAGTCTAACCATTGTTTCAACCTAATACTCAACTTTGGGTTGATGAGGATATTGATTCAAAAGGAGATGGCATTGTAGAATTGGCCATGGTTACTTTGGTAGAACATGTTGAGGAATATGAAGAACAAGATCTTAATTCTGATAAGATTGGTCAAGTAGAAAAGAAGAAAAACAATCAAGAAATGTTACATCAGAAAAATTCACACCCATGTCCTTTGAATACACTTGTTGGAGACCCACTTGAGTCTAAGAATAAGACTAAGGAAATTATGGTAGCATGGGATAAACCACTTTTTATTAATTCATCCTTATCTTCCTCACAAGAAAAGGAGTTGAATCAAATTCTAGAAAATCATATTGAAGTATTTTCTTGGGAATACAAGGACATGAGAGGAATTTACCAATCTATTTGTACTCATCATATTTATACTAAAGATGTTAAACTAGTAAGGCAAGGTCAAAGAAGGATTAATCTTTCTCTTTGAGATACTATGAAACAAGAGATAGAAAAATTGTTGAAAGTAGTATTTATTTATCCAATATCTAATAGTAAATGGGTTTCCCCATTGGTTAATGTTCCCAAGAAAAATGGAAAATGGCATGTATGTGTGGACTACAAAGAATTAAACAAAGATACTAAAAAAGAACATTTTCCTTTGTCATTTATTGATCAAGTACTTGATAACCTAGTTGGTAGTAGTTATTTCTCTTTCCTAGATAGATTTAGTGGTTATAATCAAATCCAAGTGGCTCTTGAAGACTAGGATAAGACTACCTTCACATATCCTTGGGTAATGTATGCTTATAAATTTCTACCATTTGGACTGTGCAATGCCCCAACCACTTTGCAAAGAGCTATCCTGGAAATTTTTGCAGATTAAACTACCTCATGTGTGGAAGTATATATGGATTACTTTACAATTCATTAACAAACATTTGAAGAACCACTTGAAAGTTTGAATAAAGTTTTGCAAAGATGTAAGGATCTTAGGTTATCTTTGAATCATGAAAAGAGTTCCCTCATGATGACAAAATGGATTTTTTTGGGACATCATATTTCAAAAGAGGGGATAAAAGTTGACCCCAAGAAAGTAGAAATCATTCAAAAGAATCTTGAGGTTCCTAAGATTCAAACTAAAGTTCGTAGTTTTCTTGGGCATGTTGGTTACTACAGAAGATTCATTGAAGGGTTTAGTAGAATTGTTGAAACTTTATTCACATTGATCAAGAAGGATGTGGAGTTCTTATGGATAAATGATTGTCAAAAATCATTTGAAATAATTAAACATGCCTTAACTATTGCTCCAATTATTAAAGGACCTATCTGGGGAGTTCCATTTCATATACATGTTGATGCATCCAACTTTGTTATTGGTGTAGTCTTGGGACAAAAATATGAGAATGAAGCAATGCATGCTATCTACTATATCATTAAAAATATGAATCCTATTGAAAGGAATTGCATAACAACCAACAAAGAGTTTTTAGTAGTAATATATGCAATTAATAAATTTAGGCACTATATTACTAGTTACAAGGTATTCATTCACACAAACTATGCTAATATTAAATATCTGATGAATAAAGTTGTAGTGGGTAGATGAATAATAAGATGGTTATTATTGTTGCAAGAGTTTGATGTGACCATTACAAATAAGCTTGGTGAGGATAATTTTGTTACTGATTTCCTTTCTAGAATTGTTTTGTAGGGTGATCAAGAACCAGTAGATGACACATTTTTGGATGAGCACTTGTTTGCAATATCAATTCATCTAGCATGGTTTTTTGATCTTGCAAATTATCTTGTAATAGGGAAGTGTCCAAATCATTTCAATCCTAAGAAGAAAAGGAGGTTGATTCGTGAAAGTTCTAGATTTCAATGGATAAATGGAATTTTATTTAAGATGTCTCTTGATCATGTTCTTTGCGGGTGTGTTTTTGAAATAGATGTTCAGGATGTTATACATGCTCTCCATCATGAGCCAAAAGGAGGACATTATTCAGTAGTCAGAACTATTCATAAGATCCTAGGAGTACATTATTTTTGGCCATCACCAATAATGGAGATGACTTTACAACCTCAAATAGCTCTAGAACCATTTGAGAAATTGGGAATTGATTTGGTGGGACATGTTGATCTGCCTTCTAGAGGACAACATTATATTCTTGTTTGTACAGACTATGTCACAAAATGGGTTGAAGTGAAAGCTTCACTAGCAACAAGAGAAGATAAAGTAATCAATTTTCTATATAAACATATTCTTCAAAGATTCAGTGCACCTAGGGAAATAGTATCAAACTAAGGACCTCAGTTTGTGTCTATTATGATGGAAGAATTAATACAAAGATATCAGGTGATACAAAAAAAATCTACACCATATCATCCTCAGGCGAATGGGAAAGTAGAAGTTACTAATCGCTCGAATTAGAAAATATTTCAACAAAAATTGTTTCATTTAGAAAAATAGACTGGGCATAAAGGTTAGATGAAGCAATTTGGGATTATAATACAACCTAGAAGACAACAACTAGATTCTCTCCATATGAGTTAGTAGATGGGAAAAATCTAGTTATGTCTATTGAGTTTGAGTTGTAGACATTAAAAATAGCATTGGAAGTTGGTATTGATTTTCCTCAAATAAAGAAAAATAGGATTCTACAATTGAACGGATTGGGTGAAATAAGAATGGAAGCTCTTCAACACACAAAAATGATCCAAAAGTAGAGAAAAGAATGGCATGATAATCACATTGTGACTAGACAATTCAAGAAAGGAGATTGGGCACTATTATTTGATTCCAGATTCCAAGAGTTTAAAGGGAAATTCCACACAAGATGATTAGGACCCTATGAAATTGATCAAGTTTTTGAAAATGGAGTTTTTTAACTAATACCAATTGATGGAGAAAGAATGATTATGTTGGTTAATGGCCATCATCTAAAGATATATCACAAACTAGCATCAAAAGAGGAATTTATATCAAAATTACATAATAGAATTGAACATTTTTTGATAGAAGATATTTCTTCCATAGGAGAATGTATTACTGGATAATCTTTTGAAAAGGAGGCATGAATAAAAGAGGGTAGATTGAAAACTAGAAATGGTGGTTTACCTTCTGAATAAAGGAGATAGATTGAAAACCAGAAATAACAGTCTTCCTAATGAACTCCAATTTTCTCATGATGACTCCTAATGACTCCTAATGTTTCCAAGGTTCTCAATAATAAATATTCTTGCTAATCCTGAGCTCTCTCTGATTGACTTCCACATTAAATAAAAAGGGTTGCATTAATTGTGAGTATCATTTTCAAAGTATTATTTTCTAACTTAGTTATTATGATGTGAAATTAAGTAAATGTTTTAAGTATAGAAATTTCCACCAAGTATTTATTAATATTGTAATAAATTTGAGTTAATTATTTCAAAGTTGGAGTGATAAGGATTTGACATTGAAGTGATTGTTGTAATAAATGCAAGTAATACTGGGGATTGCATATCAATGCAAAATAATTTTTCATACATGTCAGCACCACTGCCAACTTTGCAAACCATAATGCATAGTACAGGGTGATGCATATGAAATGTCCATAGGGAATGAGGTGAAATTAATGCCCAACATCTTGACATGACGTGCATTTTTGAAAAGTGTTGTGCTTGGTGAAAAAAACACTCATACTACATTTCATTTAAATAGTTTTTGTCCACCATTTTTTTATGTTGAGTTGCAAAAGTAAAAATGGGGAACAAAATAAATGTAGAGCCTGAGAATTTTAGTTTAGACTCTAAAATAGAAAGATTGTTTAGAGAAGCTGGATGGCTCAACTTCATCTAGATGTGGAGGGTTTTGAGCTTGAATTAGTTGAGGAATTTCCATGTCAATGTCACAAGGGTTAGAGGGGAAATGATTGAAGTTGGCCCTAGCACTATAAGTGAATTATCAGGCATTTCGGTTGAAGGAGAATCGGTAAACAAAGGGCATGTTAGTTTTGAGGATTTGGTGTCAGCATTTCACTAGGACCCTGAACGACAACCTAAAATTTTGTGGCATAAGGGGATCTTGAGAGGGATTGCTTGTAATAGTCTAGAAAATCCATAAAAAACTATTGTAATATGGTTAATGAAGTTCTTCACTTGTGATGGACAATATAGAACAAAATTGGTGCTAGGGATGTGACTAATAACACATTTGAGGTATAGTAATACTAGACCCTCTGCAAAAATCATCCTACCTACTTTTCTATTTTCCCAAATCTCTTCTATGATATCTAGAGAAAAATATAGGGGTACCTCATCCATTAGATATCATAGTTAAATTCAATTGATTATTAAGCACCACTTTTTGAGAAAGAGTCTAGCAAGCAAGAGTGGTTGGAATTTTTGTTGACTCCTACTGTTAAACATGAAAGAAAATCCAAAAAGGGGCCCACAAGAAAAAGGGTAAAAATAGAAAAAGGGGAATATTTTGGAATAAGATGGGAAAAGAAAAAAAGAAAGGAATATATTATGATAACCCATAGTGTTTCCAAGAAGAAAAATAAAGAAATCCTAGAAGAAAACCCTAGTGTTGTTGAACCCCATGTTCCAACTTTTGATAAATCACCTAAGCAACCCTCTGAAACTCATTAAGAAACTATTGAAATCCATGAAATAATTCAAACCCCTATACAATCTCTTGAACGGTCTGTAAGCCCTCATGAAGTACCACTTCCATCACCAGAAAGAAGACAACCCCCTCATGATTCAACTAAATATTGTTTTGTTGAAGAATTTGAAACACCCCTTTTCACACATGTACCATCACAATCTGATCATCAAATAGAAGAAAAGGAAGCATATGAGAAATTTGAAGATGAAGAGGTTGAATCTTTTCCTCTAGATTCTCTAACTTTTGCAAGAAGGAAGGGTAAAGATCCAATAATTGAACAAGAGAAGTCCCCTAAAATGCGGGAAGAAAATATGATGGAAGATGAGGAAGAGGAAATAGCAAGGGCAATGGCCATGTCAAGAATGGAGGTAGAATTAGTAGAAGAGAAGAGAAAAATTTAGTTTCTTGAGGAAAATTTAAAAAGGAGAGAAGAAGAATTGCAGTAGACTGTGGGGAAAATAGAACAATTGGAAAAAGAAATGACAGAAAAAGGAAATGGTTTGGAAAGGTAGTTAAATAGAAAATAAGAAGCTTTACAGCAAGCTAATGCATAGGCTTTAGAAAATATGGAAGGAATAACAAGGTCAAGGGAAAAGTTAGAGAAAAGAGACCTTGGGGTGATCCCACAATACTGGTTTACAATTTTTGGCCAAACTAGACACTGAACTAATTTTTTCTAACTAAATATTCACTTTTAGGAACCTATAGCAGCTAAACCGCGAGGAATTTGATGATGATGCAAACTAGTGATTTGTGAAATTTTGTCTATAGATTCAAAATATATTTTTTTCAAAAAATTTGGAATCATGTTGCATTTCATTTTCCATCTCCTTCAAAAACTAGTTTTTTTGGTAAACATCATTTTTAAGGAGTGGCACTCACTGTATAACACAATTTTTTTTCCATGAAGGAATTTTTTTTTTTTTTTTGAATTTAGATTTTTAACTATGATATCTAGTGCTTCCAATTGGTTTCATATTTTTTTATTGAATATTTTTTCCTTATTCAAGTTTTGAAGTCAAACTAATTACAATTCAGACATAGGCAAACCGTATAACACAACTTTTTTTGTATGTATAGAAATTCAATTTTTTTTTTTTTTGGATCAAGGACTTCAATATCTGGTGCATTCATATTTTTCAAAAAAATTGATAATCTTCTATTTTTCCACATGTGCAAACAAAGAGCTTTATTTTCAACAAAAAACCTACATTCACAAGAAATAAAAAATAAATATAATAATTAAATTAAATTTATTTAAAATTATACTTTTGGGAAGCTTATAATAAGGACTACATGGTTACAAAAAATAAAATTTAAATGAATTCATTTGATCCTCCAAAAGGTAAATAAAAAGTGGTTTTCATCAGCATTTTGATAGGTGTAAAGGAGACTCCATTATAGGTGTGGTTTAAAACTAGCGGGGTTCTATCCAAGGGGGGTTTGATCTAAGGTAGTTTGATCAAACCATCTTCAATTGGAATGCTTTAAATGGAAAATTTTAAGGCTTAAATCATTATATTTTCTAAAAATATGTGATTTCAACAAAAATTAGAATCTTCCAAAAATTTTAAACCAACTTTCTAGGATCACTCGAGGAAGAGTTAAAACAAAAATCCTATAGATTACATAATCTAGAAGCTTCCACCTCTTCTATTCCACCTGGATATCCTTCTTTGCCTCCTGTTCCACATCCTATTCCAAAAAGATACCTTTCTTTAACAACAATGAAGCTTAAACAAGAAAATCATGAATTAAAAAATCAAATTCAGCAAATAGAGAAAGAAAGGGATGAAGCAAATGCAAGGTTTGAACAAGTGGTGGAACTATCCTTCACAATTTTATCAATGAGGAAACCATCCAGTTTATATGCATTGTTTCTAAAAGAAAGATTTATGTAGTGGAAAATCAACCAACTGGTTCTAGAAAGGAAAACTGATTATGATGATGATAGTGATTTTCTAAAATATTTTTATAATAGTCATCCCACAATTCAGAACCAAATATGTGAATATTTCCAACATGGTTTTCTTCTTGGAAATTTTCCACAGTCATTTTTAAATGTTTTTGTTGGAGAATTACAAATTGTATCTTTTGTTTCATTGCTACAAAATCAAGTTGAGTGGGAAAATTGGATGGATCAATACAGAGATGCGTAGATGAAATTGGGCATGCCTATGAGGGATAAAACTTCACGGTCAATGGCTTTTAGAGCTGCATTTAGGTATTTTGCACAAACAAAGAATATAGCACCAGCTTATAGGTAGAATTTTTTTGAGAGAATTAATGTTTTCAATAACATTCAGGATCACCTTCCACACAGGGCTCTGGTTGCATCAAGAGATAGGTACCATAGTATGTCAACATCATTCAAAAAAAGAGAACCCATCTCTCCTTGAAACATTACCTAGACTATCACTAGGGTTAGATATTTGATGGATGTCATAGAGGAACAAAAAGGCAATCAGATTGGAATGAGATTTAGACCACCCTTAGTCCTAGCACTTGCACTTGCATTGAATGATCCAATATAGTTTATAGGGGAAAATTTGTGAGATTGGCTAAGAAGAATTGAAGAGCTTAATGGGTTTTCTCATAAAAGAACCTTCTTAGAGTATGTACAACAATTTGTTGATCTAGTTATCTAGTTGGTAGGAAAAAATAGAGATTTTCCAGATCCTCAACCATGAGGACATGGCTAACAATAGGAGGGGGAAAATGAGTAGTGCTCAAAATGACACTTTAATTGATCATTTTATGTTTATAAAGACTTTATTATGTTGTTAATTAACTATGCTGGTGGTAGATTATATACTTATATGTTTGCTTGTTTTATCTTATATTGAACTAATTTGAGGATGTATTAGAAATAATATTTTACAATAAATGTGTTACTTTTTAATGATGTTAATGCTAAAATGATTATGCAATTTGAAATCTTTACTGTCATAATAGCATCCTATCTTTGAGGATTCTATTGGGTTGATTAAATGCTTGCTTCATGAGGTGGATGTAACAAACTTGGAATATGTCATGCTCCTAATCACTCCTACTAAATCCTAATTTATCACAATTTTGAATTGACTTCTTCAGTTATTTTAAAAACTTCTTGTCTAGCTATTATGTGGCAGACTTCTTTATGATACTTTTAGTTCTATTTAGTTTTAGTTTTTCAACTTTGTGTCTTGGCAGGAACCGTCATGATTTTGAATTCAAATAAGTGGATATTCCTATAAATATCCATCCTTATATTTATTTTGTAGTTAGATAATTCTTCGCTAAATATTGCAATGTTTGTAATATGCACTTTTGTTCTACTTACCTATTTGGGCCAATTTGAATGCAAATAAGGAGTTAATTTGAATCTCGATGTTTAAGGTCCCACAAGAGGAAGAGCAAGGCCCACTGAACTGAAGGAGGTGACCTTGTGTTATGTTCTTTGATTCATTTAATTTCTGTCAAAATTGTATCAATTAGAAAGTTAGGAATGTTGATCTTTGTTTAATCATTGTCAGTGACTGCAATTACTTATAATCTTAGATTAACTTCATTTTGTTTTCAAGGTAGTTCATTACGCTTTACTATAGATTAATATTCATTCATTTACTGTAGATTTAATTGTTGTTCATAGGAATTAGACTTAATAATTATTTTCAAATGCATGTGGTTTTAATGGGAGAGATAACGATGACTTATGGGAAGATAAAATTGAAGCTTGTTTGGAATTCATTCATGGAATTTAGTGTTACTATTTTTTAGATTAATTTTTATTTTCTTGCATACGTAAATAGATTTTCTTTCGTAAATGTAAATAGATTCTCTTTTCAAGTAAATTTCAATTCTGAATTTTAGATTAAGAGTGAATTTTGTTTTAGCTTAATTCTTTCATGAATCAATTACAATTAAGTCAGGTGAAGTCTAAAATAAGTTATTAGAGTCTAAAAAAACATTAGTTAAGAAATAATTTAGGATTAGGTCCTTATAATTTGTTAGGAATTAGTTGTTAGGTCTGACCCTGAGAGCTCCTCAAAGCTCTTGAAGGAGCCAGACCAAAACCAAAGGTCATTGTTTACAGTGAAAAATCCCCCCAGTTTGTAGAGACATCATCATCACATATAGCTCTAAGACATACCAGTTCAATAATTAAAAGATTAAATGTTGCAAAAAGTGACATCAACAAAAAGTTTCCCATCATTTTTGGCATCATTGCTAGCGAATTAAAAGATTTGGCTATTTAAGTTTAAAGCCTTAGTGTTGATAAGGAAGATAGTTTAGATTGTGGATGAGATGAGCTAGGGACCCTCTAGGAAGGTTTCTTCCATGAAACATTTATTTTGATCAAGAACAACAAGTACATCAATATCAGACTAAAAATCAAGAAGATAATCATGAAAATCATGAAGTAAATTAGGAACATTTTCAAGAAGAAGAAATCAATGACCAGCCAGGAAATGATCCTCCAACAAATAATAAGACCTTTTGTTATCCTATTAATTTTAACAAATGGGATGATGAGCCTCCTATGAAAAAAAATTCACCTTTTTTTTTACCTACCTTTAGGGGAAAAACTTTTGAGGACCCTAACCAATTTCTCTTCGATTTTAAGGTTTTATGTTAGACCTATGACTATATAGCTGATAACTAGAAGTTGAAACTATTTCCTCCTACATTAAAAGAGTTAGCCTTATGCTAATAGATCTACTCCATCTTAACATGCAAGGAGATAAGAAGACTATTGAGCCTTTATCCATTTATTGTTCCAAATGTATACTTAAACATATTTTGAGAGAGTGTCCATTAAATAAAATTAATCTTGTGAAATCTATGAGAAACAACATGCAACAAGTTCTTGTAGCCTCTTAATTGGAATTAAGAATCATTTGAATAAACAACCTATAGTAGAGGTAGAAATTAATTATGTTGGTCAAAGATCTCATAATACTGGGTATAATTCTAATCAAGGACAATATGGTCCTAGAGTTAATTGGAATCAAAACACTTGATAAAATCCTAACCAATGGACTCCTCCCTACCAAGTGCAACCACCACCTACATTTTGGGGTCAACCTAAATGGATGAATCCTTAGTGGAATCATCCACAGTGGTAGCCAAACCTACCATAGTGGAAAAAAATTAAACACAATTTCAACCATGGTAAAATCAGGGATTGAGGTATCCTTGGGGACAAACACCTCCATTAGTCAATGGCCCTAATCCTGCTAATGAACAAGTAAAATAGCTTCAATTTCAAGCACAACCTCTTTCAAATCTAAAAAACAATTGTACTAATGTCAATCCTCCTACTTTGAATGTAATAGATTCCAATGATATTCAATTAAGGAACTGAAATGTTCCATCTATACCAAATGCTAAAGATCAGGAAAGTGAGAAAGAAAAAAAGTATTCAAAGGGAAACCAAAACTATAATGATGTACAAAAGGGTAAGTAGGCACCTTATCCTGAGCATTAGAAAATAGAACCAGTAACTCCAAACAACTCCCAACCAAATTATATGAATGTGGTAGATTCTCAACTTCTGTGTGAATTGAAAAAGATCAATATTGAGATGCCATTATTACAAGCCATTAAATACATACCAAAAATAAATTAGTTGGTTAAGTTTCTTTGTATGAAAATTCCATGTAGGAAGAAGAAATTACCTCCTACAATACATATAAGGACTAAACTTACTATTGTTTTCTCAGGAATATTACTTCCTCAAGAGTATAATGATCCTAGTAGTCCTGTGATAACTCTGAGCATTGGAGGAATTGAGATAAATAATGTGCTAATTGATTTAGGAGCAACTATCAATGTTATTACATTAGACACTATTGAAATGTTGGGTATGACAAGTGTCCAACCCACAATAACTATTTTACAGTTGGCAAATCAATCTACTACTAAACTTGAAGGTGTTATTGAAGACATCATGGTTACTATTGATACATTAGATTATCTAGTCAAATTTTTAGTTCTTAAAGCTAGAAAAAGGAACTTCGGTTATCCAATTATCTTAGGCAAACCATGGTTGGCTACTGCAACATCATTGATAGATTGTAGGTCAAGGAGTATGATCATTTCTAATGGTTAGAAACAGAAGGACTTATCACTTTTTCCTCCAATGCAACCATTTTTTCAACCTAATACTCAAATTTGGGTTGATGAGGATATTGATTCAAAAGGAGATGGAATTGTAGAATTGGCCATGGTTACTTTGGTAGAACATGTTGAGGAATATGAAGAATAAGATCTTAATTCTGATAAGATTGGTCATGTAGAAAAGAAGAAAAACTATCAAGAAATGTTACATCAGCAAAATTCACACCCATGTCCCTTGAATACACTTGTTGGATGTTAAGGTTAGAAGCAAATATTTAATAGTTAAATGAAGATTTGATCAATAAAACAGAGAAATAAAACACAGAAAATTATAGTAGAAACAAGACAACACAAAGAATTTAACGTGGTTCACCCAATCCAAGCTACATCCACAAAATCGAAGCCATCCAATGATTTTATTATCCAGTGCAAACTTATTACAATCTCGTGAATAATCACCTTTTTCTATGTATTGTGACCCCCATCCCAACCCCTTATAACAAGCCAACATACCAACATTGGAGACCCACTTGATTCTAAGAATAAGAATAAGGAAATTATGGTGGTAGGGAATAAACTACTTTTTATTAATTCATCCTTATCTTCCTCGCAAGAAAAGGAGTTGAAAAAAATTCTGGAAAATCATACTGAAGCATTTACTTGGGAATACAAGGACATGAGATAAATTCAACCATCTATTTGTAATCATCATATTTATACTAAAGATTTTAAACCAGTGAGGCAAGGTCAAAGAAGGATTAATCCTACTCTTCAAGATGTTGTAAAACAAGAAATAGAAAACTATTGAAAGTAGGATTTATTTATCCAATATCTAATAGTCAATGGGTTTCCCCATTGGTTATTGTTCCCAAGGAAAATGGAAAATGGCATGTATGTGTGGACTACAAGAAATTAAACAAAGCCACTAAAAAAGATCATTTCCCTTTGTCATGTATTGATCAAGTACTTGATAACCTAGCATGTAGTAGTTATTTCTATTTCCTAGATGGATTTAGTGGTTACAATCAGATCCAAATGGCTCCTGAAGACCAGGATAAGACTACCTTCACATGTTGTTGGGTAATGTATGCTTATATAGTTCTACCATTTGGACTGTGCAATTCCCCTTCCACTTTTTAGAGAGTTGTTCTAGCAATTTTTGTAGATTTAACTACCTCATGTGTGGAAATATATATGGATGACTTTACAGTTCATGCACAAACATTTGAAGAAGAACTTGAAAGTTTGAATAAATTTTTGCAAAGATGTAAGGATATTAGGTTATCTTTGAATCATGAAAAGAGTTCCCTCATGATGATAGAAGGGATTGTTTTGGGACATCACATTTCAAAAGAGGGGATAGAAGTTAACCCCAAGAAAGTAGAAATCATTCAAAAGATTGAGATTCCTAAAATTCAAACTGAATTTCATAGTTTTCTTGGGCATGTTGGTTACTATAGAATATTTTTTGAAGGATTCAGTAAAATTTTTGAAACTTTATTCACATTGCTCAAGAATGATGTGGAGTTCTTATGGACAAGTGATTGTCAAAAATCATTTGAAATAATTAAACATGCCTTAACTATTGCTCCAATTATCAAAGGACCTGTTTGGGGAGTTCCATTTCAAATACATGCTGATGCATTTGAGGTATTGTAAAACCAGACCCTCTACAAAAATCAATCTATCTACTTTTCTATTTTCCCAAATCTCTTATATGATATCTAGAGCAAAATCTAGGGGTACCTCATCCATTAGATATCATAGTTTAATTCATTTTATTATTAAGTGCCACTTTTTGAGAAAAGAGTTTGGAAAACAAGGGTGGTTGGAATTTTTGTCGACTCCTACTATTAAACATGAAAGAGAATCCAAAAAGGGGAATCATTTGGAATAAGTCGGGAAAGGAAAAAAGAAAGGAATCTATTATGATAACCCATAGTGTTTCCAAGAAGAAAAAGCAAGAAATCCTAGAAGAAAACCCTAGTGCTACTAAAACCCATGTTCCAACTTTTGATAAATAACCTGAGCAACCCTCTAAAACTCATTAAGAAACTGTTGAAAGCCATGAAATAATTCAAACCCCTATACAATCTCCTGAGTGGTCTATAATCCCTCATGAAGCCCCACTTCCATCTTTAGAAAGAAGACAACCCCCTCATGATTCAACTAAAGATAGTTTTGTTGAAGAATATGAAACACCCTTTTTAATGCATGTACAGTCACAATCTAATCATCAAATGGAAGAAAAGGAAGCATTTGAGAAATTTGAAGATGAAGAGGGTAAATCTTTTCCTTTGCATTCTCCAACTTTTGCAAGAAGGAAGGGTAAAGAGCCAGTAATTGAACAACAGAAGTCCCCTAAAATGTTGGAAGAAAACATGATGGAAGAGGAGGAAGAGGAAATAGCAAGGGAAATGACCATGTCAAGAATGGAGGCAGAATTAGTAGAAGAGAAGAGGAAAATGCAATTTCTTGAGGAAAATTTAAAAAGGAGAGAAGAAGAATTGCAATAGACTGTGGGGAAAATAGAAGAATTAGAAAAAGAAATGACAAAAAAAGGAAATAGTTTGCAAGGGCGGTTAAATAGAATAGAAAAAGCTTTACAACAAGTTAATACACAAGTATTAGCAAATATGGAGGGAATAACAAGGTTGAGGGCAGAGTTAGTGAAAAGAGAGGAAGAGTTAAAACAACAATCTTGCAAATTACATAATCTAGAAGCCTCCACCTCTTCTACTCCACCTAGATATCCCTCTTTGCCTCCTATTCCATAGCATGTTCCAGAAAGATACCTTTCTTTAACAACAATGAAGCTTAAACTGGAAAATCATGAATTAAAAAATCAAATTCAGAAAATAGAGAAAGAAAGGGATGAAGCAAATGAAAGGTTTGAACAAATGGTGGAACTGTCCTTCACAATGCTATCAATGAGGAAACCCTCAAGTTTATATGCATTATTTTTGAGAGATAGATTTCTACACTGGAAAATAAACCAACAAGTTCTAAAAAGGAAAATTGATTATGATGATGATAATGATTTTCTAAGAGATTTTTATAATAGTCATCCCACAATTAAAAACCAAATGTGTGAATATTTCCAACATGGTTTTCTTCCTGGACATTTTCCACAGTCATTTTTAAATGTTTTTTTTGGGCAATTGCAAATTATATCTTTTGTTTCATTGCTACAAAATCAAGTTGAGTGGGAAAATTGGATGGATCAATACAAAGATGCAAAGATGAAATTGGGCATGCCTATGATAGATGAAACTCCATGTTCAAAGGCTTTTAGAGCCACATTCAAGTATTTTGCACAAACAAAGAATATAACACACTTTATAGGCAATTTTTTTCTAAGAGCATTAATGTTTTCAAGAACATTCAAGATCACCTTCCACATAGGGCTTTGGTTGCATCAAGAGATAGGTACCATAGTATTTCAACATCATTGAGAAGAAGAGAACCCCTCTCTCCCCAAAACATTACCTAGAGTATCACTAGGGTGAGATCTTTGATGGATGTCTATAAGACCAATCTCTATATGACTAATAACATTTTGATATTCCTTGGTATGTGCTTTATTTTGAGCTAAATAAAATAGGTATATGGTACAATTTCATAGATGTGTTGGTGTTGGTCATTAGAATGGAGTCATATAGAATAATTATTTTCATTGAACTTACATAGAAAATATGGTTATTTTTTCAAGGAAACTTTTCATAACCCTCTTACAGATTGATTATATAAGAAATTATCAATTCTTGTACCTTATAGCGTGTTACAATGTTGACGATGTAAATTAATGCTTGAAATAATACTAAGGAATATGGATTATTTAAACTTGAGAAAATGATTGGTGCAATGTATTTAACTATTAGTATGGAATATAAAATTGTGATTGCTTAGGGTGGGGGCCCTAGCTCGGTTGGCTAAGTAATTCCGTTGCGGCTCTGCTGGTCACGAGTTCTAGTCTCCCCCGTCCCGTGGTACCGGAGGGCGTGTCGCGCCAACGCCGCCGGTCACGTTAAAAAGTTTACCAGGCGCACTGCAGTTTATAGGGGGTCGTGCTACCCAATTCCTGCAGTCTAAAAAAAAAAAAAAAAGAAATTGTGATTGCTTAACTAAGATTATGACAGTGGGTGATTCTTTTATAAATAAGTTATTTTCAAGAAACAAGATTTAATGAAATTAGTTGAGTAAAATATGGTTACTAATGTGGTATTATATTTTAGCTACACAAACTTACTAATTAGTCAAATGGTTGATGAAAGCTAGTTTTCGGAGGTCTCAAGAGTTTCATAACAATAGAAGAAGATTTTCATCAAGCGTGTGAGGAGGCAAGTCAAGGTAACGATATCAAAATAAATGACCAACTTCAAGTAAGTATAAGAGGTAAGTATATGAGCTTAATGAGGATTATTGTACAAGAGATTTAGGGCCAATGGGGAGAAGGGAGAGACACCAAAACCCTATTAAAGCACTTCATTTGTTGAAATGTTGTTTTGTTGATGTTAATGTGATAGTTTATATTGTAACTTGTCTTTTAATATTCAAGTTATTAATCATTTTGTTATTTGATATTTTATGTTTGTTCAAAAGAGCATATTTTCTAGTGAGTTAAAAAGTGTTTCGAAGTGTTAAATTTTTCTTATAATTGTGTTTTTGAAAGTCCTAAGTGTGTACCTAAGGGTTAGACATCTTTTCGAACCCATAAATTATATAAAACATGAGTTTTGAACCTTTTTAAATTCAATTTTTTGTTAGTGACGAAAACGGTAGTATGAAAACCATGTGAACACCATGCCTCTTAAATGAAAAAGAGGACATGGTGGTTGGGGGTTGGTGGGAGAAGAAATGGATGAAAGTGTTGCCAAGTATTGGCGGTTTTTCATGTTGGTTTTTTGTTTGGTGAGCATGGGGGGAAAAAAAAAAGAAAAGAAGAGAAAAAGAGAGTTAAAAAGAGGGTTTGGAGGAAGAAGAGGGAGGTGCAACGAAGGAGAGAAATCAACTTAAGAGATAAGTTGTCTAACTCCTTTCACCATATCTTGCTTTGGATTGTGTTGTATTGGTTTTATTGATTCCTATTTAGTTTTTCTACTAAAAATAGTGTGAAATTTTTTTAAGTTGTGTGACTATGTTCTTAGGGATTATGGGTTTTTGAATAAACCATCATATGTGTAGTTTGGGATTGTTGAAAATTATATCTTATGGGTTTTATGTAGCATGTTAGAAAATGTTTTTATTTGTTGTTGGTTTTGATTGTTGTTTAAATCTTGGGGTTTGGGTGCTCTCTCCTTGCTCGGGGGATGGATAGAGCCTACTAATGACTTGATGATGCCATATAGGTTGGGTGGAGAGCTTGCTTTCCTCCATTGGCATAATCTTACTTATTTCTTCAAAAAAAATGATGGGCTTGAAGGTTTTAACAAGTTATTAGTGGCTTGTTGTTCAAGGATTCCTCTACCCTATTCTTGAAGAGGGTAAATGAAGATTGTCTCATAGTAATGAAATATATTTGCATATGCTTATTTTGTATTAATGTTTACTCTTATGATGGAGCCTTAAAAAAAAAAAACTGTAACAACTTTATGCTGTTAAAAGGAAAAGGAATGGACTAGAATAGATATGATTAAAAGAAGATGGCTCGCGTCTGCTTCTGTGAAGGCCGAGCTAGGGCACCCATGCCCTAGCTTGTGATTTTTTTTCTTTCCTTCTACGCAGTCTGGGTTGGGTGATTTAAGGGTTTCTAGGGGTGGACGTCTTCTCCTTGTGGCGTGTTTTGCTGTATGGTCTGGGCGGTTGGCAAGAGCCCCAATTTGTTGAAGTTTTTTGGTGCACTCAGGGATGGGTATACGTGCTTTGACTGCACTTGGGGCTTGGATCTGGGTCTGGTTGAAGTGTTTTTACTACTGTGTGGAGGTGGGACGTTTTTCATTCTAAGTGGAGGTGGGAAGGAGCCCGTCGCTAGTTCCTTTTGGTGTTATTTACTTTTCCCCATCTAGTGAGGGTGTGGGAGGGGTGGTGTGGTTGGTTTGTGTGAAGATTGGGAGGTGCCAGTGGAGTGGGACTCATCCCCTCATTGCCTTTTGGGTTTGATCATTTGCTTAGGGCTTGATGGCCTTATCTAAAGGGGAGATGTCGGGCTTCTCCTGATTTGAATTTTCGAGTAGCTATTGGTTAAAAGTCCCCAAAGCAAGGGATGTCAACATATAATAAAAATCTATTTGCAATGGATTCTAGGGTTGATGGTTACGGTAATCCTCAAGTTCATGAATCACAAAAATTAATGGTTGTCAAGAGCGCTGAAAGGAATGACCAAATTTTTTTGTTCCATCTGAGATGATTGCTGAAGATATTGAATATTATTCAAACCATTCATTATATTGCAAGTTTTTGGGGATGATAGTTTCATTGCAGTTTTTGGAGCTTTGGGCCCAAAGAATTTGGGAGGTAGAGGGAGAAATGGAGATAATGTTGTTGGCTAACAATTACTTCATGGTTACTTTTAACTACATTGCTGACCGCAACAAGGTTTTTGAGGGAGGACCTTATTTTCATAATAAGGTGGGGTTGTTTATCAAGCCATGGCATGCAAGATTTAACCCTACTGAGGAGCTTCTGAATCATGTACTGGTGTGGGTTCATTTACCTTGCCTCCTAGTGGAATGTTGTCAAGAGGATGTGTTGCACCTGCTGGCCTCGCTGCTTGGAAAATTGGTCAGAACCTCATCACAAACCTTGGGTAAAAAGGTAATGAATTTTGCACATATTTGTGTTGAAATTGACCTAAGTAGGCCTTTTCCCTATGCAATAGATATGTGTACGGGTTCTCATTATTGGGTGTAGTAGTTGGACTACAAGACCCTTCCTTTCTATTTTCGGCTATGTCATGAATATGGCCATCTACTGAGGAAGTGTCCAAGATATAAGCCTATGGAGCCCCAGCCTTCATTTCCTTCTCGCAACATTCTGGGGGCAAATAAGGGGAAGGGCATTGATTCTAATGTGGAGGTTGGTTCTGATGGTTTTGTTCTGGTCAAGGATCGAAATAGGAATAGGGGGCAAAAGAGACCTTTTAAGGAAAGGCAAGATGAGGGTATTTTTAACAGATTTAAGATTTTGGATGATCTTAGTCAATAGGAAGTGAACCCTGGTCTATTAAATCTAGAGCAGGGGACTGAGGGGCTTGCTCAAGAAGACCTTGTTATGGAATCATCTAAGGAACCACATGGTGATTATGGTATGCACATGGACACTTTTCAACCATCAGAAGGTTCCAGTTTCTCTAGCAAATGTTCCATCAGTGGGTGAGGATTCTTCTCTTCCTGGGTGGAATGCGGGTTGAGATTCAGCTAAGAGGCCCAAGCCTCCAAAACTGGGCATCTTGCAAAAGGATATAAAGAAAGGGGGGGCAGAGAAATTTGCTAAACCTGGTAGGAAGAAGGATGTGGAAAAGATAAAATTGATGGGTGAGAATTTGGTGGAGTCAGGGTCGATAAAGAGTTTGGATTCTCTTTTTTAGAGCCCCCTGAAATGATTGTTCTTTCATGGAATGTAAGGGGCTTGAAGAGCAGCCCTCGACAAAAAGCAGTTCATGATTTAGTTCGCAAACATGGTCCTGATGTATTTTTTCTACATGAGACTAAGCTATCTATTTAGAGTATGTTTAGCTTGGCTCCTAGGCTATGGAGGAGTGGGGAGTGTCAATTTATTGGTGCTCATGGATCTTCTGCGGGTGTGGCCTATTTATGGAATCCACAAAAAATTTGATGTCTTTGGTGGATGTCTTCTAAATCGACTATGTCTATGCTTGCTACTAGTTTTGAGACGGGGGAAGTTATCCTCTTCTCTAACATTTATGCTCCTACTAATTTTTGTGGTAAGCAAGCTCTGTGGTCCTATATTAGGTTTGTCTGCAGTACCTTTCCATCCATGGATTATGGCTGGAGATTTTAATGCTATCAGTGCACTGACAGAGAAGCGGGGTGGTACTGTAAGGTTGGAGCCCTCTGCTTTGTTGCTTTGTGATAGCTCAATTCTTTAAATCTTGTTGATATCAAACCCAATAATGGTCAGTTTACTTGGAATAATCAGCGAGTGGGGGAGTTTTGCATTGCTGAAAGATTGGATCGCTTCCTGGTGTCTTGTTACTGGGTTGGTGGGATGTGGTCTTCCTTCTCTGGGATCTTGGATTGGAGAGGCTCTGATCACTGGCCTATCAAGCTTGCCATTGATTCACCTTGGGTTCCGCATTTGCCTTCCTTTAGGTTCCAGCTGATGTGGTTGTGTGAACCTTCTCTGATGGATTATTTGGCTGAATGGTGGAGGAATGGTAGGCTTGCTTATGGTACGAAAATGTATACTTTTTCCAAGTTACTTCAATATGTTAATTATAAGCTTAATCATTGGAACTCTCAGTGTTTAGGAACATCTTCCATGCTAAGATGTTGGCTCAGGTAGAGTTGGATAGTATCACAAGGAAGTTAAGGGAGGAAGGGGTGACAAGTGAGCTTCTTTAGGCTGAGGCACAAGCTATGAGAAATTTTAAAGAGTGGGAGCTAAGGGAGGAAATGTATTGGAAACAAAAGGCTCGGATAGAGTGGCTGCAAGAAGGGGATAAAAATACTGCTTCTTTCTTCAATTCGGTGAAAGCCAGGAGACATGGGAATTCTATCTCTGGTCTTGTGAATGATAGGGGAGAACATCTTTCTTCCTTCCTAAAAATTTCAAATGAGGTGAGGCAATATTTTTCTTCTCTCTTTAGAGAGGACTCACAAGGGGGGTCACTTGAGGAGGCCCAAGTTCTTTCTTATATTCCTCAGCTTGTGTCTCAGGATTTGAACCAACATCTTATGAGGGATATCTCACTTGAAGAGCTTGAAGGGACTATTCTCCAAATGCAGAAGGGGAAGGCACCTAGTCCTGATGGTTTTCCAGTCGAGTTTTACCAAGAGTTTTGGGATATAATCAAATATGACCTACTAGCAGTTGTTCAAGAATCTCAAAATAACAAGCAGTTGTTAAGGGCCTTAAACTCTACCTTTCTTGCTCTTATTCCCAAGTGTGAGGGAGAAGATAGGTTAAGCCATTTTTGGCCCATTTCTCTTTGTAATGTAGTTTATAAAATAATTTCTAAGTTAATTGCTGACAGGTTGAAAAAGGGGCTTGAGGAGTTAATTTCTGAAGAGAAAAGTGGTTTTGTAGCTGGTAGGCAGATTCTAGATGGGATTGTTATTGCAACTGAATCCATTCATTCTATGGCCAACTCCAGAGAAAAGTAAATGTTTATAAAATTGGATATGGCTAAGGCTTATGACAGAGTTCGATGGTCCTTCCTTTGGCAGGTCCTTGGTACTTTTGGATTTGCGAAGGGGTGGATTCAATGGGTTATGAGTTGTGTTACGTTGGTCTCCTTCTCTGTGTTGATTAATGGGAATCACTCTAAGTTATTTGGTGCTTCTAGGGGGCTTTGCTAGGGGGACCCTCTTTCTCCCTACTTGTTTATTCTTCTTGCCAAAGGATTGGGGTGATTAATTAGACGAAACGTGGAGTCTGGTATCATTCAGGGTTGGCGGTGGGGAGGTAATCTACCACCGTAATCTCAACTTCAGTTTGTGGATGATACTGCTCTGATGGGTATTGCTACAATGTGGGAGGCTTTGAATTTACATAGGGTGTTGGATGTTTACTTGGTTGCCTCAGGTCAACTGATCAATGAGGATAAGTCTTCTATTTTCTTCTTCAACACTCTGGGCCCTATTCAGCAAAGGATTGCCCAAACTTTGACGTTCCAGATTGGGACCCTTCCTTTGACCTATCTTGGTATCCCTATCTCGATGGGAAGACTGCCTAGGGAGTCATGGCAAAGTATTTTGGACAAATTTTGGGTGAAGGTTAATCACTGGACTCATCGGTGGTTATCCTTTGCTAGTCAGGTTCAGCTAATCAAATCAGTGGTTCAGGCCTTGCCCATTTATAGATGCATGGTGTAGGTCGCCCCTTTGGGTTTTGTTAATGACTTAGATTCTGTGACTCGGCAGTTTTTATGGGCAGGTTGCTTAGAGTCATCTAAATGGAGTCTTGTTCATTGGGAGTTTTTTGCAGCCCAAAGTCATATGGTGGCTTGGGTTTGCAGCAGTTGGCTATGACTGGTGTGGCTCTAGCGGTGAAATTGTATTGGAAGTGGTGTAAGGAGTAGGATAAAAGTTGGCCTAGGATCCTTTCCTAGAAGTATTTTCTTGGGATTCCTTAGTCTGAAATTCCTCATTACCCCCTTGTTAGGAGAGGCTCGGTCATATGGAACACTCTAAAGAAAGGGGTTGTGCTTATTAAGAAAGGGTTATTTTAGATTTACAAGAAGGGGTTTGAGGTTTAGTTCTGGTCTGATTCTTGGGATGGATTTCCCCCCATCATTTCTCAGTTTCCTCACTTGTTGAACCTCTGTCAGAGATTTCTTGAGACTGGGTGGTCTCGGGTAAGAGATTTTAAGTCCGTCTCCTCTCATGGTCTGCTAGAGGTGGCCAGATGGAAGTCTCCTAATGAGTGGCCGGATGTTGGTTTGTTAGAAGATTGTGCTCAGCTACAAAGTATCCTTTCCAGTAGGCATTGTAGCTCTCTCCAAGCTGATGATGTGCTGGCCTAGTCTCCCAATCCAAAATGGGATTATTCGGTTGCTTCTGGATATTGGGCGTTACTATCCCCCAAGATGGATGGGGAAGAAATCCAGTGGTGGAAGAAGGCCTGGAATAAGTCTTCGTGGCCTAAATGTAATTGCTTTGTTTGGATGTTGGCTTGGAATAGATGTTTGACCTGGGACAATATTCAGAAGAGAGGCTTCCAGGGTCCGTCTATCTGTGTTTTGTGTGGGGCTAATGAGGAGGACTTTGCTCATTTGTTTTTTCGATGCCCTTTCTCCCTCCATCTTTGGCACTTTTGGTGGGGTGTTTGGAAAAATCCCTGTGTTCATGCTTCCTCTTTGATTGAGTTATGGCAGGGGCTGGGTAGGCCTCCTTCTATGGCTTCTTTTTTGTAGGAAGTGTGGTCGGTGGGGCCTATCTTCATGCTATGGCAGATTTGGTTGGAACAGAATCAGAGGATATTTCATGGAAAAAAGAAGTTGGTGCAACAAATTTGGCAACTAATTTTGGGCATGGTTCTGTTAGCTCTCAAAAATGCAGGTTTGAACCACAAAAGGTTGCCAAGCTTTCACAACGTTTTAGGGTAATAGAACAAGGTTTGAAACAATCAAACCTTCTACTCTCTACGTGCTACTAGACCTAGGTGGTGTGCCTATAATAAATGAATCAGACTTGACTATTGATCTTATCTTCATTCTGTGATTTGTCCATGATGGAAAATTGAAATGGACAAAATAAAACAAATTTGGTATATATTGCATACCAGCATTCAAAACTAAACCCTAATATGCTCAGTTAACAAATGTAAAAAAGAATGAATGAAACAAAATGATGGAAACGGTGAGACTAGTGCCTTATATAATATATGGAGTCAAATGAAAACTTAAACAACTGACTTCTTTCCAAAGGTTATTCAAATTGTTTGGCATATTTTGTTTATAACTAGTATAAACATGCAAGATTGTCATTATTAAGCTCTTCTTACTGATCTAAATGATATTCCCTGAATACTATGATTAATCAAAAGGATTTAATCTTTCCTTGAAAGAACCTATCAACCAATCACACAGATATAGCAAATACGTACTGATAAACCAGACATTAACATGTTACGTTGATCTAAATAACCAAGCAACATCAATCTTAGAGACAACTTAAATAATTCTTTCAACAGGCACAACATAAAAATTGGCACCAAAATACGCTAGCAAATCAGATGATTTTCATTGATTTCTCCATAGCTTCAAAACATACATCAGAGTCTCAACCCTATGAAACATGGTGTTCCACCATATTTTTTATTCTCTATCCTATTCTATCTATATCCACAGATTGTTTTCAAAATGAACATTTATACATTGAGAATACGAAAGGACACATCCTTTCAGAAATAGAAAATACAAAATATAAAACAAAAGATAGAGAATAATCAGGCTCTATTTAGCAATAAGTGAGTCTTATTGAGGTGGTCCAAATAATCCTAGTGCTCATATGTGTCTACATCTCCAACAGAATTTTGGATTGTGACTTCCATCTTGACCATTTCCTCATTTCCAGCTCACTTCCAATGTTGTATCCTCTACAGAATATGTCTTCATGATTTCATTCAGCATTGACTAACATTCATTTTTCCATCTGGTGGCTTCTTTCAAATCCCCATTGTCATCAGAAAATGTAATTAAATTTTTCTCAACAGCTGCAATTAACCCCTGTTCATCCCCTTGCAATTCATCATAGAAATTTTGATGGCAATTGATTATATGATTTGCAGCTTCAAGTGCAGAACTGCTAGCTTCATTACTTTGAGCCAACTCATGAAATTTCTCCATGATTTTTCCATCCATCCTTTTGTGCTCCTTCAATGTAGCAAGAGTCTGAGAGTATTTTCCCCACAATTTATTCAACTAGGATGTCAAATGATCTTGCCTCTTTTTGACAATTGCAACAATAGCATCATGCTTTCCTTGAGAATAAGCACTTGACCCTACCTAGTGATCTTTTGCCTGAGAGCTTTCTCCTTGAGTGATCATTTTGGTTGTTCCCATTGAAACACCAACCAAGTCTTTGAGTCTATCATTTTATCTCAGCAACTTTTCATTATTTACTTTATACATTTCTCTTTCTTTTATCAATAGCTGAATTTGTGCCTTATTCAACTTTGCAATATTTACCCCAATATTTGCAGTAGCTACAGGATCAGCTTCTCTAGCTTTTAGAGTCAAGACATGGCCAAATGCCTTCTCTGTATCAAGTACCACTGATTTCCTCTGGGGTGGGTACAAATCCCATATCAACATTGATCCCTCATCAGCATTATACTTGGAGCCCACATACACTTCTATCACCTTTTCCTTATCAAGCTTGTGAGTAGCATTACTGCCCTTCAAGAAACTATCAAAAACCAATGCATAATTCAAATCAAGGCTAGGAATGATCATCACACTAGCACTCTCTAACATTTTTCTCCCCTTTTTAGTAGTCATATTTTTCATTTCATCATCCACACATCTTCTCAATTGAGCCAACAATTGTTCATCATTTCCAAATGTATGTTCATCATCAACATTCTCTCTTATTTCCTTCCCCTTCTGCTTGTACAAGAATGCCTTGAACTCTGGGGAATGAATAAACTCATCATTAGAGACAAATGACTTGTACTCCATGTGCCTTGTATCAACATCACCACTTTCAATACTTTGTTCTCCAACTGGGCAGACATACTGCTGAGTCCTCATTCTAGATACCTTTTCTATTTTACCCTGTGGCACATTAGCTCTTGGTGTTTCTTCATCTCTAGAAGACAATAAATCAATATCTTGTAGCCCTTGGTTATACCTTTTAACTACCCTTTCTACTTCATCTTCATCCAAATTCCTAATCATATCATCAAAAGGATAGGGTACATGCCGATACCCTCCAAAGTTAATCCTTTCTTTGGCTGAATTGATATATCCTTCAGGGTCAAACTTTGTCCTAGTTGGTCCTCTTTTCATATTATAATGCAGTAATAGTGTTCTACTTGAGTTAAACTGAAAAATGTCCCAGTTCTCTATTCAGCATGCCAATTCACCAACAATCAATTCAAAAATGAAGAATTAATTAAAACATTACTATTTTATCCCATCGCACCATTAATGAAGCACGAATGAAGCCTCCTTTGAAACTGGCACTGTCACATCAATTGTCCTATCGATGAGAAAATTTCAAATCTGGGGCAAAATCCCTTTCAACGTTTATTTCACCATTCACCAAGACATTATGCACTCTTACTGACACCTGATATCAACTTGATGGCTATTACTTCTATTTTTCATGTCCCGCTGTGACAATTTCAAGTCGGGGAGATATCACATAGACTTCATTGTGCCAAACCGATATGCATTCTTCAAAGCATTTTCCAGTCGCTAAGGCATTAATGTTCTCACACCAAATGAAATCCTTTATCTTTATACTCTTCGCCATAACCTGCAAATGTCAGGGAGACATCTCACAGACTTCATCCTACTTCACCGAAAGTCTTCATTTTCCTTGGGTCACCAAGACAAATTATACTCTTGCCGACACAATCTTCATTTCACCCACTTCGCTGTGACTTTCAAAGTTAGGGAGATGTTATGTAGATATCTTTGCATCTTACCAATATGTATTCTTCAAAATATTCTCTAGTCGCTATGACAAGATCACCCTTTCGCTGATGAAAATAATCCTATCGATGAAATAAATTCAATCAGCAAGACTCTAAGAACTCGGAAAGACTCATACCAACACCAAATGTCTTACCGAAATCACTCCTCCATATTACTCCATTCGGAAAGACTCACCCCAAAATATTCTATCGTTATATCTTTCAAACCTCTATGAAGCTCACACCAAAAACTTCTTTTTCTGGTGATGCACATCTCTATTGGCATAAGTTTTAACTCGGCAAGACTCTATAGCTCATCACCGATCAATTTTGAATCCCCTTGAACTTGGTTCCACCAAACAATGGCCCCTTCACTAAGACCTTCACCGATGCACATAATCTTACCGAGACACTTGTTTGCAAGTCAATTGGTAAGACAAAAATGACTTCATTATGAGTTCATGCCGATACCAATCAATCTAGCCAAAACAACCCCTTTGTGCATTAATCAGTATGACATATTATATTCACCTTGACATTACAACGACACTCCAACACATGCCGATATATATTTTTTCTGTACGCCTGTCGGCAAGAAAAAACCACTTCGCTATAACTTCCTCCTGAATACTTTTAGCTTGACCGATATACTTCCACATGCACCGGTCAACAAAACACAATGTATTCACTATGGCTTCACTCTGAAAATGATTCCCTTCACCGAAATGACTCCTTTTGTCGCGAAAACAAGAAAATTATCTTGTCGATAGTCTGCAACAAACATACATTAGTGAAAAATCAAGTCGAGACTTCTACTATGTCTTGCTGATTTGGGTCTTTTAATGAAATATGAAAAACTAGATGGATTCAAATGGATCACATGACAAAAATAAGCAAGGAAATACAAAGAGATAATTTTATGCTCATGATGAGGACTCAATGCTAGAACTCTTGGATGCAATAGACTGTAAATTTTTTAAAATTTTACAGTTCTAACAGTGGCTCCTTCTGGGGATGAATGATAGTAAGATCATTGCAAGGATTCAGATTTCTGGGTGAGTAGACCAAAATCAAAGTGATGGAACATGTGAGCATGATGGAACAAATGGAAATGAAAATGAATGAGACCCTATACTACTGTACATGGAAGAGTTTATTTCAAAAGAAGGAAAATCAGGATTGTCCATGTACTTGCAAATCCTCTTCCTTTTATTTCCTAAACTACTGTGCATGGAAAAGAATTTCAAAGAGGACCATCAAGAGTTTTCCATGCACTGACAACCCTTAATCCTTTGTATTACTTCAAGAGAAAAAATGTTTCAGAAATTGCCCATGTACAGGCGATTCCTGATCCTCACCATCCATATTCTACAAATAGTATGAGTCTTCGCCTTTCCTTCTAACCACCACAAAAGGCCCTAGCCATAAGGCTTCAAACTTCCCATGTTTTCCCTTCTCCTAGCACCTTGCATTCCACATCAGTACCAGATCACTTTCTCCAAATTTCCTATCCTTTGCTTTTTTCTCAAATAAATATTTCATCTACTTCTGCAACTTTTTATTTTTATTTTGAGCCACTCTCCTTGTTTCATCCAGTTCAGCTAGCTGCTCCATTCTTTCCTCCATGGGTTCAGGAATATCCAAATCCTCCTGAAGAACAAACTTATAAACTGGTAACAAGTTCTGCAAAGGCATCCTAGCTTGTGCTCCATACACTAACTCAAATGGGGACTTCCCAATTTCCTTCTTCACCGTAATTCTATCAGCCCATATAGCCAATCTTAATTTTGAATCCCAAGCCTTCTTGTTCTAACCTAGCATCCTTCTTATAATCTTCATAAGACTCTTATTACTAGATTCTGCTTGTCCATTAGCCTGTGGATGATAAGGGGCTGCATATGAAATGGTAATACCATATGAGCTATAGAAGCTTTTGAATTCATCTGATCTAAAACACATCCCATTATCAGTAATCAACCTCATTGGTGTGCCAAACCTAGTAATGATATTATCCATCAAGAACTACGTCACCACCCTACTTGTAGTTTGTTTAGTTGGAATGGCCTCTACCCACTTGGTGAAATAATCAGTGGCCACCAATATCCACCTATGTCCACCACTTGATTTTTCTTGTATTTCTCTGATGAAATCAATTCCCCATTGATGAAAATGGGCATCAACTTGCAAAGGTCTTAATGGAAAAGCTCCCTGATATTTCAATTTCCCAGAGAACTTCTGGCAAGCTTCACATTTTCTCACATATGCAAAAGAGTCATTAAAAATCGTAGGCCAATAATAGCCTGCCCTAAGAATTTTATGCGTTGTTGTCTTTGTTGAGTAATGTCCTCCACATACTCCATGCATTTCAATCAAAACATGTTTAGCTTGAAATTCATCTAGACACAATAATAATACACCATCCCTATTTTTCCAAAATAAATCCCCATCCATAAAAACATATTTAGACACCTACAACTTCAGCGTTCTTTTCTGGTTATCATTCAATCCTTCTAGAAAATTCATATGTTTAAGATAATGCATGATATCTGTATACCATTGAGTATGCTCAATGCTTAAAATTACATCTTCTCCTTCTACATTGCAAATCTGATTTGCTTCAAAATTTGCCTCTGCCATTAGTTTAGCCAAACCCTGACCTCTAACCAATTTAGTAATTTGAATCTCCAGGTCAAATTCTTGGATTTTTTTGATCCATTTGCATCTCTTACCTGTTACTTCAGACTGTGTTAGAATATCCTTGATAGTTGCATGAGCAACATAAGCAACTACCTTTGCTCCAACAAGATATGGCCTGAAAGCTTTTACAGCTTTCACTAGCACAAATGCTTGCTTCTCCATTATATCATACTTTAGTTTAGAACCCTGTAATGACTTACTGAAAAAAGATATTGGATGCTCATGAAAATCTTCATTCTTTTGTAGCATAACAGCTGCAACAATGTGCATTGAAGCAAATGAAAAAATATGGAAAGGTTTTGAAAAGTCAAGTGACTTAAGAATAGGAGCCTCCTTGTTGGCTCGTTTTATAGATACAAAAGCTTCCAAGGCTTCTGCAGTCCATTCGATCTTTTGTCCTTTCTTTAACATTTTTGGTATAGGTTTAATAATCTCAGCAAAGTTAGAAAAAAAACCTTCTAACAAAGTTAATCTGTCCAAAAAAGACTGTATCACCTTAACAGTTTTAGGGACATGGATTTTATCAATAGCTTCCACCCTTTCAGGGTCTATCCTAATCCCTTCCTTTAAAACAATATGCCCCAAAAGCTTACCCTCTGTGACAGCAAAATTACACTTCTTGGGGTTTAAGCTAATACCATACTCAAGGGATTTTATAAATACCTTTTCCAAATGATGAATATGATCCTTAGCCTTCTTGGAGTAAGAAGTGAGATAATCTTGATACACCACCATGAGAATATTGATCAAATCAGCAAAAGCCACATCCATGGCTCTTTGAAAAGTCGCCCCTACATTAGTGAGACCAAATGGCATCCTCAGATAAACATATGTTCCCCAAGGGGTTGTGAATGTTGTTTTGTATTGCTCAGACTCTTTAACTTTGACCTGATTATACCCTGAAAATCCATCCATCATGGACAACAATTCACAGACTGTCACCTTATGCAATATGGCCTCCATGTTAGGAAAAGGATAATTATCTTTGAAGGATGCTATGTTTAGATTTTTGAAATCTACACATAATCTCATGTCTCCATTTTTCTTTCTGACAAGGACCAGATTTGACACCCATGTTGAATGTCTGATTGGCTTAATGATTCCACCATCTCTGAGCTTTGCCAATTCCTCCTGCATTTTAGGTTCTAGAGTTGGGTTTATAGGCCCTTTCTTTTGTCTAAATGGTTTAGCATCTGGCTTCAATGGTATTTCATGCTGAAATAGGTCTTCTCTATATGCTTTTAGATCCTCATAAGACCAAGCAAACACATGTTTATACTTTCTCAACAATTCTATCAGCATTCTTCTAGTTGCAGGACTTATCTTTTTACCTAGATGTACACCTTTTTTGGTGCCATCTTAGTTCCCAAATTAATTTCTTCAATTTCATCCCTTCCAACTGGTGTTTGCTTCATTAAAGACCAATCACTTCCATCATATACCCTCTCTAATGCCACTAAGCCTTTAGGAATCTTTTTTTTTTTGAGCTGTAAGATTTCTTTTCCAAATACTGTCTCTTTTCCATCAACTTCTTCAACAAAGGCATTGAAGTCAATCTATTGGGCTTCATACTGGTCTATACAGTGAAGGAATTTCAAAAGATTAGTTTCATCATTAAGAACTTCCCAACTATATACATTATCAGGCACAACAAGCCTCGTCTTGAATTCAATTTGTTACACTCCAGCCAATGTAACATCATCTCTCTTCAATGCTACATTAGCTAGAAAATCTGCCATTATATTTTTCGATCTATCTACCCATTCAATCGAGAAGGCATCAAGAAACTCTATTGTATCCCATACAACATTTATGTATTGCTTTAATCTTTTATTTTTTGTTGCATACTTTGATTTAATCTGTGATACAACCAACTCTGAATCTCCTAGAACAACCAGTAATTTTATTTTATGCTTCACTGCTATATTCAATCCAGTTAACAGAGCTTCATACTCTGCCACTTTATTTGTGCATTCAAAAGTTAATAGGAATGAATATTTAAATGTATTACCTTCAGGTGAAACAAATACTATCCCAACTCCACTGTCTTCTTGGCTGCAGGCTCCATCAAAATACATCTTCCACACACCATTGTGGTTCCGTGCAACATGCTTCTCCATAGGATCACTATTAGTCAATTATGGCTATGTTGGTTCTATTTTGAAACTCCCAAAATCAACATCACAAAAATAGTTGATTTGGTCTTGTGGCACACAATCAATGAGTTGATTCATCCTTGGCTCCCTGTACAGTTTCACTTCTTGGCCACTTACAATAATGGTTGCATAAGACAGATAGAACTAGACATTTCCACCAATAGCCATTGTCCATTGCCTTGATAAAAGCATACCGAATTGAGGAGGGGTATCTATCACTATTATATCAATATTGTAAGCTACTTGAGGGTAAGTAGCTAACTTGACTTCTACATCTTTCATTATACCCACCACAGGAACAGGTCGGTTATCCATTGCATAACATTTTCCTTCATATGTATCCACCCCCATGCCTAATTGTCTCATCACTCCTACTGGCATAATATTCATGGTGGCACCAAAATCTATCATACAATTCCTCAATAATTTATTATTTATGAGTAATGTGATAAAGAAAGGATCAACTTGTGGCAGACTTGTCAATACGCTACTCAAGCAGATTTCTGGGATGTTTACTTTATTTTGCTTATTTTTAGCAACCATTTTATTTTCAGTACTTACATGCTTTTTACTCTCATTTGTTATCAATTGCATTGCACTATCCTTGTACTCCTTAATTTTCATCATTTCTAGAAGTGGGACAGACATCTTTACCTGAGACAATGCTTGAGAGAAATCAAAAGAAGAACCTTCTGCCTTAATCATTTTCTTTTGTTCTAATGTTTCTCCTTTGTTTACTTCTTTTTCTCCTCTACCTGACTAATCATTTTTTTGAATTTCTTTATGTATCTCTTTTACTACATCCTTTTGAATAGGATTTTGTTTGCTTTCTTCATGTTATTTGTTTTCAATTTTATTTGAAACTCCTTGTACAAATTTTTGATCTTTCATAAAAATACCCCTAGGGACACCTTCCTTCTCATTATTGTCCTGATCCTCAACCAGTACTTACTCTTGGCTTCTTCTACTGTAGCCATAGTCAATCTTTCTATCTCTTCCTTAGTAAGTCTCCTCACATTATTATAAGCAGGCACCTCAATAGATTGTGTTTCTACATAATCATCCTTAAAATCAGAAAAAACATGCTGCTCAACCATATGAACATTGTACATTTGTTCTGCAACATCATACTCATAACCTCCCTCCTTCGAAGATGAGTACCTCTCCTCAACATGGTGAGAAGCATTTGAAGTTAAGTAGATCATGTGATCTTCTCCATCATCTCCCATTAACACTCCTTCTTGCATTCTCTGAGCTACTACACAATAATCAGGGGAGTGTGGTTTATCACAAACTTCACAAAAATAATTACTATTCACCATATATGTTCCCTTCTTCTTCAATGGATAAGGATTTTATTTACTTCCAAGCCTATCTGTTACATGTTTTCCATCCTTCCAATTTGTATCGTAGGGCATGTCATGCAACCTTGGCCTTGGCCTTTCATCCCTATATGTGTTCTCCTGCTTATATTGATAATTATTATTTTGTTGAGGAGCTCGAGGGTTATCTCTCTTATTCATTATCCCAGCAGCTTTTCTCTTATTCTCTATTGTTAATGCTATCTTTTGTGCTTCAGCTAAGTCCCTTGAGAACCTGTTTCTCACCTCATACCCTATTTTAGGGTCAATTGCATTTAGGTAAACACTTAATGCTACAAAGTCTGGTAACTTTGATCCTGGAGGTATTCTATTTTGCAGTTTATTGAATCTCTTATTAAAATCAAAGATGGAATCATTCTGACCTTTTTGAATTCACATTAATTCATGAAGAGCAGGGTATGGTGCACTCAAATTCCCAAATTGTTCAAGGAACTGATCCTAAAATATTTGGAGAGAATAAATAGAAGCCGTTGCTAGGCTATTGAACTAGTCCCTAGCTTCTTCAATAAGGGACATCATGAATAATCTCATATGCAAATCTTCATAAGGTACATCTAAATCTTGAATGAAGGCATTGAAATTCCTTAAATGATCCTCAGTTGTGATTGCATTACTTCCTGTAAATTTTGGTACTAAACCTCTCCAACTGCTATCCATGGGATAGGGGTATAATTGAAACCCTGCTAGATCAAACTGTCTAATCATGATTGTGTATTGAGAAGGAGGAGGATTAGGTGGGTGCTGATATTGGTACATAGGATTATTGCAATGCATATTTTGCTGTGGCACATGGCGCTGACTAGGAGGTGGATAATTATTTGCATGTTGAGTGGGAACATAAGGTGGGTGATTTGGCTGTCTATGTTGATTCCTAATATGATGGTGAGGAATCCTTGGTGGTTCAGAATACCCAGCACCATGATTACCCTGTCTATGGGGTGGTACATATTTTGGGGGAAAACCAGATATGTGAGGAACGTTCTAAGCTTTTTGCAGTTTGAATTCTCTCATTGCTTGAATCATTTGAGCTTTTTCTTGCTCTTCCCTTTCCTTTTTCTGAGATTCATATCGTGCCCTGACTTCCTCATAACTTAAAGATTCATAATCAACCTGATGAATTTCCTGATTAACAGGTCCACTCTGTTTACCTTCCATTCTTTGGTCATATTCATATTGAATTCTAAGTTGTTCAGCTTTGAGTCCAGCTTCAAACTTGGCCTATTTTCTAGATTCAAATTCAACATGTTTTTGAGGGTTGTAAAAAGGATTTTTCTAATCTTCTGGGGTACAAGGCTCTTCAATTGAATTATCCTTCCATGTGTCAAAACAATTCTCACTAAAAGGTCTTGATGATTTATCTTTATTTGTTAAGCACATGTCCTCACTTTTCCCCTTACCTTTGTCAACCTTATCCTCTTTATGTGTCCACTCGCTATTTCTAGGAGGAGCTCCAGAATGACCTCCCCTAAATTGAGACCTTCTTCCATTCATATTGCAATGTTTGATTAGAGTTGCCACTCACTTTCTTAAAAGTGAGAAAAATATTGTTACTTATTATTCCCAACGGAGTTTGTATATAGGACTTCTGACTCTATGATTAAGGCACAGATTCTTTGTTATCCCCAGCAGAGTCACCAATTTGTTAGCTCTCAAAAATGCAGGTTTGAACCATGAAAGGTTTCCAAGATTTCACATCATTTTAGGGTAACATAACAAGGTTTCAAACAATTAAACCTTCTACTCTCTAGGTGCTACTAGACCTAGGCAGGTGTGCCTATAATAAATGAAGCAGACTTGACTATTGATCTTATCTTCATGCCATGATTTGTCCATGACGGAAAATTGAAATAGACAAAATAAAACAAATTTGGTATATATTGCATACCAGCATTCAAAACTAAACCCTAATATGCTCAGTTAACAGATGTAAAAAAGAATGAATGAAACAAAATGATGGAAATGGTGAGACTAGTGCCTTATATAATATATGGAGTCAAATGAAACCTTAAACAACTGACTTCTTTCTGGAGGTTATTCAAATTGTTTGGCATATTTTGTTTATAACTAGTATAAACATGCAAGATTATGATTATTAAGCTCTTCTTACTGATCTAAATCATATTCCCTGATTACTGTGATTAATCAAAAGGATTTAATCCTTCCTTGAAAGAACCTATCAACCAATCACACAGATACAACAAATACGTACTGATAAACTAGATATAAACATGTTACATTGATCTAAATAACCAAGCAACATCAATCTTAGAGACAACTTAAATAATTCTTTCAATAGGCAAAACATAACAATTGGCACCAGAATACGCCAGCAAATTAGATGATTTTCATTGATTTCTCCATAGCTTCAAAACATACATCAGAGTCTCAACCTTGTGAAACATGGTGTTCCATCGTATTTTCTATTCTCTATCCTATTCTATCTATATCCACATATTGTTTTCAAAATGAACATTTATACATTGAGAATACGAAAGGACGCATCCTTTTGGAAATAGAAAATACAAAATATGAAACAAAAGATAGAGAATAATCAGGCTCTATTTAGCCATAAATGAGTCTTATTGAGGTGGTCCAAATAATCTTGGCGCTCATATGTGTTCGTATCTCCAACAACATTCCAGATCGTGACTTCCATCTTGACCATTTCCTCATTTTGCCTGCTCACTTCTTCCAATGTTGTATCCTCTTTAGAAGTTGTCTTCATGATTTCATTCAGCATTGACTCACATTCATTTTTCCATCTGGTGGCTTCTTTCAAATCCCCATTGTCATCAGAAAATGTAATTACAGTTTTCTTAGCAGCTGCAATTAACCCCTGTTCATCCCCTTGCAATTCATCATAGAAATTCTAATGGCGATTGATTATATGATTTGCAGCTTCAAGTGCAGAACTACTAGCTTCATCACTTTGAGCCAACTTATGAAATTTCTCCATGATTCGTCCATCCATCCTTGTGTTCTCCTTCAATGCAACAAGAGTATGAGAGTATTTTCCCCATAATTTATTCAACCAGGATGTAAAATGATCCTACCTCTTTTTGATAATTGCAACAATAACATCATGCTTTCCCTAAGAATAAGCACTTGACCCTACCCAGTGATCTTTTTCCTGAGAGATTTCTCCTTGAGTGATCATTTTGGTTGTTCCCATTGAAACACCAACCAAGTCTTTGAGTCTATCATTTTCTCTCAGCAACTTTTCATTATTTACTTTATACATTTCTCTTTCTTTTATCAATAGCTAAATTTGTGCTTTATTCAACTTTGCAATATTTACCCCAATATTTGCAGTAGCTACAGGATCAGCTTCTCTAGCTTTTAGAGTCAATACATGGCCAAATGCCTTCTCTGTATCAAGTACCACTGATTTCCTGTGGGGTGGGTACAAATCCCATATCAACATTGATCCCTCATCTGTATTATACTTGGAGCCTAGATACACTTCTGTCACCTTTTCCTTATCAAGCTTGTGAGTAGCATTACTGTGCTTCAAGAAACTATCAAAAACCAATGCATAATTCAAATTAAGGCTAGGAATGATCATCACACCAACACTCTCTAACATTTTTCTCCCGTTTTCAGGAGTCATATTTGTCATTTCATCATCCACACATCTTCTCAATTGAGCCAACAATTGTTCCTCATTTCCAGATGTAACATCATCAACATTCTCTCTTATTTCCTTCCCCTTCTGCTTGTACAAGAATGCCTTGAACTCTGGGGAATGAATAAATTCATCATCAGAGACAAATGACTTGTACTCCATGTGCCTTGTATCAACATCACCACTTTCAATACTTTGTTCTCTGACTAGGCAGACATACTGTTGAGTCCTCATTTTGGATACCTTTTCTATTTTACCCTGTGGCACATTAGCTCTTTGTGTTTCTTCATCTCCAGAAGACAATAACTCAATATCTTGTAGCCCTTGGTTATACCTTTCCACTACCCTTTCTGCTTCATCTTCATCCAGATTCCTGATCATATCATCAAAAGGATAGGGTACATGTTGATACCCTCCAAAGTTAATCCTTTCTTTGGCTGAATTGATATATCCTTCAGGGTGAAAGTTTGTCTTGGTTAGTCCTCTTTTCATATTATAATGCAGCAATCGTGTTCTGCTTGAGCTAAACTAAAAAATGTCTTGGTTCTCTATTCAGCATACCAATTCACCAGCAATCAATTCAGAAATGAAGAATTAATTAAAAAATTACTATTTTATCCCATCGCGCCATTAATGAAGCACGAATGAAGCCTCCTTTGAAACTGGCACTGTCGCATCAATTGTCCTATCGATGAGAAAATTTCAAATCTAGGGTGAAATCCCTTTTCAACGTTTATTTCACCATTTTCCAAGACACTCTGCAGTCTTACTGACACCTAATATCAACTTGATGGCTATTACTTATGTTTTTCATGTCACTATGACAATTTCAAGTCAGGGAGATATCACATAGACTTCATGGTGCCAAACCGATATGCATTCTTCAAAGCATTTTCCAGTCGGTAAGACATTAATGTTCTCAAACTGACCGAAATCCTTTATCTTTTTACTCTTCGCTATAACATGCAAATGTCGGGGAGATGTCTCACAGACTTCATCCTACTTCACCGAAAGTCTTCATTTTCCTTGGGTTACCAAGACAAATAATACTCTTGCTGACACAATCTTCATTTCACCCGCTTCGCTATGACTTTCAAAGTCAGGGAGATGTTATGTAGATATCTTTGCATCTTACCGATATGTACTCTTCAAAATATCCTCCAGTCATTATGACAAGATCACGCTTTCACTGATGAAAACAATCCTACCAATGAAATAAATTCAATCAGCAAGACTCTAAGAACTCAGAAAGACTCATACCGACACCAAATGTCTTACCAAAATCACTCCTCCATATTACTCCATTCGGCAAGAATCACCCTGAAATATTCTGTCGTTATATCTTTCAAACCTTGGTGAAGCTCATACCGAAAACTTCTTTTTCTGGTGATGCACATCTCTATCAGCATAAGTTTTAACTTGGCAAGACTCTATAGCTCATCACCGATAACTTTGGAATCCCCTTGAACTTGGTTCCACCAAACAATGGCCCCTTCACTAAGACCTTCACTAATGCACATAATCTTACCGAGACACTTGTTTGCAAGTCAATCGATAAGACAAAAATGACTTCATTATGAGTTCATGCCGATACCAATCAATCTGGCTGAAACAACCTCTTTGTGCATTAATCGGTATGACATATTATATTCGCCTTGACATTACAACGACACCCCAACACTTGCCGATATATATTTTTTCTGTATGCCTGTCAGCAAGAAAAAACCACTTCGCTATGACTTCCTCCCTAATACTTTTAGCTTAACCGATATACTTCCACATGCACCAGTGGACAAAACATAATGTATTCACTATGGCTTCACTCCAACAATGATTCCCTTCGCCGAAATGACTCCTTTTGTCGCCAAAACAAGAAAATTGTCTTGCCGATAGTCTGCAACAAACATACATTAGTGAAAAATTAGGTCAGGGAGACTTCTACGATGTCTTGTCGATTCAGGTCTTTTAATGAAATATGAAAAACTAGATGGATTCAAATGGATCACATGACAAAAATAAGCAGGGCAATACAAAGAGAGAATTTTATGCTTATGATGAGGACTCAATGTTGGAACTCTTGGATGCAATAGACTGTAAAAATTTCAAAATTTTACAGTTCTAATAGGTTCATGAGACGGTGGAAGCTAAGTGTGAGGTGGAATTTCCTTTGGAGAAAAGGGATGCTGAGGTGGTGGAGAGATTGGGGCTTCAAGGGTTGTCCTTGGCTTCAGCTTGTGTTAAGCACGGGAGGCGAATAAAGCAGAAATTTCATAGGTCTGGAAGATGGAAACTCCCCCCGTCTGGGGTTCTAAAGATTAATACTGATGGGTCCTCTAGAGGCAACCCGAGGCCGGCTGGTATTGGAGGGATTGGTAGGGATTATTCTAGTTCAGTGGTTTTTCTCTTTTCAATTTATGATGGGGTTCAAACAATCAACCTGATGGAAGGGTTGGAAATACTTGGTGCTTTTGAGAGGGCTCATGCTTTGGGATGGAGAAGGATAATTTGTGAATCTGACTCCCAGGTCTTGACCAATTTACTTATTGAGTAGAAAGTGGAAGATGTCAGCTGGTAGTTGGCTGGGGTGGTGCAACAGATTTTGTGGGTTAGTTCTTTAATGGAGATGGTTTTTTTTGTGCATATTCCAAGGGAGTGGAATAGGGCTGCTAATTGCTTGGAAAAATGGGTTTTAGAGCATGCTGAGGGCTGGCAAATTGAAGAGTGGGAGTTGGTGCCTCTGGCGCTCCGTCCTGATCTTGCGAGAATTCTTGATGTGGATAGGGAGGGGAATGGTGATGGTTGATGGTTTTGGTTTTTTTTCTTTCTGGTCTGTGGCTTTGGCTTTTCTTGGAGACCATGGTCTCTTGCTACATTTGTAATGTTGTTTACTGAGTTTGAATAAATTTCTTACCCTCTTTTTTTCCAAAAGGAGAAGGAATGCATAAGTAATGTTAGAGAGGGTATAATAAACTTCTTATTTCATCCTCTTGTTATTTTGTGGTATGTAGAGATTGATATAAGTACTATTTTTTTTTCAAATGGAGATTATATTCTTGCTAAAGCAAGTAAAAAAAAAGGGAAATATGTTTGTACTTCTAAACTACTGTAATTGAGTCTTTTGTCTCTTTGATGAACATAGTAAACATGATTCTAAAAGCTATTATGGTTGAAGTGGAAGAAGTAAATACCATAGAATAGAATATAGGGAAATTATTATGAAATAGAGATGTGCTATCAAAGGAAAGAAATAAGTATATTTGAATATATTTAAATTTAAACCATAAAGAAATAATCATGCATTATACTATAAATCTGAAACAGTTCCTTTTAAGGAAGCATGTATATGAATAGGATTTCATTGTTATCTTGTCCAAAATAAAAGAGTAAAATAAAATATACAGTAATCTAATCTAGCATATGAACATATATTCAGAGGGCTTCATTTATCACCCATATAACAAAATTTAAATGAAATTGTTTGAAAAACAAAACCATTTTTATTCTCTCTACTTTATAGAATGAATTTCATATATGTATAATGTATGTTACACAAAATTAAAGGTGAATACTTATAAAGTTATTCAAAACTTGCACTATTTATTTAAGAAGGAAATATATATACATATTCAGTATAACATGTATCAAATATGGGTATTTGAATGATTAAATTTAAAATAATTTTTTTTAAAATAAAATATATAAAATATATATATATCTATATATTTAAAAAAAAATTATTAAAAAGGAAAAAAAAATATAAAATAATCATAAATGGAGTGGGGGCAAACAGGGTTTAACCCTTCCGCCACCGCCCCATTGAAGGGAGCTTGGCTCCACAAGGGTCGTGACCTCTATGGAATGAAGCCCACAAGGAGGTCCACGGACCCCTGTGTGGCCATGGCTGCCTTCAGCCGAAAGACTTTTCAAATAAGACCAAACAAAAAAATAAATAAAACCTGTAGTTTTTTTTTTAATATTTTGCAAAATATAGATATACAGCAAGAAAACATATATACACAGCCCCAAAACCCTAGTCTAAATTTTACAACCGTGCATCAAATGGGCTGTGAGTGTAACACATATACAGCCTTGTGCTAAATCCACAAAATACAATATTGGATTACAAATTTAAAAGAAGGGAAAAGGATAAAACTCAGAAATGGAATAGTGGAGAAATTGATAAAAAGACCCGAGGGAGATGAAATACTAATTCATCATTTTTCTTTGCAAACCCTACAACACAAAATGGTAGGAAAATATTTTCAACTTCATCGGAGTCTTCTCATCTTCATCTTCCAAAACCTGCAAGCAAAATGAAGCAAATGAAAAACAAATTGAGGTAAATAGGTTAAAAGCCCATCTTTATGATTTAGGGTAATATGGAGTTGCCCTAAGATCGAAGGGCTAAGATTATTTAATCTAATGGCTAAGATTTGGTGCACAAACAATTAATTTTAATTTAGGGATTTTGTAGTTAGTCTCACTAATTAGTCAATTAAATTCTTGGTGGGGTTCATGAATCTAAGCTTTCCTTTTAAGTGATAACTTGATGTCATTTAAGGAAAATTTTACAAAAAGGTTTTTTATTATTCTTGCAAATTTTAAATTAAGGAGATTTTTATTCATTCTTGCTAAATATAAATTTAGGAAAATCCAAATCAAATTGACCCTCAATTCAAAAAAGAAAAAGCCATATTTTTTTGTGCTACTTATTTTAATTCAATTTAACTAGTAGGCTTTAAATAAAATTATTATTTTTAAATAATATTAATTAATCGTGTTGGTTTAAATAATGTTATTTAAAAAATATATATATTATAGACATTGTTTATAAATAATTAATATTTATCTATTAGTGGGTTCAATGATAACGATTTTTTAAATTTGAGTATTTTGAGTGTTAAATAATAGTGATATTATTGATTATATGGTGATTAAAGAACATGTCGTTATTACTTATTTTCTTTATTTATAAGCTTTTGGATAAAGGATGGATTGGTGTGTAAATAATAAACCAATATTATGTACTTATAATAAATAAATAAACCTGTGAGTTGGAGAATAAATAATGATCTTGTTAATTAAGTATTAAGTATTAATCAACTAAGGATGATATTAATAATACCTAATTTAGGATTGGGAATACCATTAATTTAGGGTCTGAATGAGCACAATATCATTGTCAATGTATAATGCAACCTTAAGTAATGATGTTTTTTTTACATTATGTTTAAAAGAGGAATAATTGGTAACATATTTTTTTATATGGTCTAGTTGACTAATTAATAAGCCTTAAAATTCATCATATCTATATCTCTCGATGAAGATATGAAATATTTCTCTAGGTTTATCACCAACAATGAGATAATCCTGTGAGAGATTAAAATGAAATTGAAAATTAATATGAGATCTAAGCATCTATTAAACTTCCTTCTCACACATTTAAGTATTTGAATGCAAGAATAGATGCAACTCTTATCAAGGTGATCAAAGTTACTTGAATCTAGTGCAATAAGATAGGAAAGTTGAGGTTAAGATGCCATGCTATGTCGTTAGATAATGGTAGTGGCAACATTGATAAGGTTTATATTTTGTATTAGCTATAATATTAGATTTAATAATGGCATTAAATTATAGGCCCAAGCAAGGTCAATCCTAGTGGCCATGCAATTAACATAAGTCCAACCATCGTGGGTGATCAATAATACTTATGTGAATATCAAGAGTAGAGTATGAGTTACTATTCACTCTAAACTCTTGGGAGAATTAACTTAAGTAATGTACTTTAAAAAATAATAATAATATTACAAGTGTTTTACATGTTATCCAAAAAAAAAAAATTTGGTTGTGTTGCATGTTCTCATGTAAAAGTTATGGGCCTGACAATGTCATAGAGGAACAAAAACCCAATGGATTGGAATGAGATTTAGACCAACCTTAGTCCTAGCACCTGCACCTGCATTGAATGCTCAACTATAGTTTATAGGGGAAAATTTGAGAGATTGGATGAGAAGAATTGAAGAACTAAATGGGTTTGCTCATAAAAGAACCTTCTTGGAGTATGTACACCAATGTGCTAATCTGGTTATTTGGTTGGTAGGAAAAAATAGAGATTTTCCAGATCATCAACCATGAGTACATGGTTGACAATAGAAGGGGGAGAATGATGAGTGCTCAAAATGACACTTTAATTGATCATTTTATGTTTACAAAGACTTTATTATGTTAATTAACTATGCTGGTAGTAGATTATATACTTATATGTTTTCTTGTTTTATCTTATATTTAACTAATTTGAGGATATATTAGAAATGATATTTGGCATTAAATGTGTTGCTTTTTAATGATGTTAATGATGAAATGATTATGCAATTTGAAATATTTGTTGTCATAATAGCATCCTATCTTTGAGGATTCTATTCGGTTGATTAAATTCTTACTTCATGAGGTGGACTTGTTAACCTCTTTGTTTAACAAACTTTGAATCTATTGTGCTCACAATCGCTCCATCTAGATTCTAATTTATCACAATTCTAAATTGACTTCTTCTACCAGTTTGGAAACTTCCTGTCCAACTATTATGTAATGGACTTCTTTATGATACTTTCAGTTCTATTTATTTTTAGTTTTTATACTTTGTATCTTGGTGGGTAGTGCCATGATTTTGAATCACTACAACAAATCCTTATGATTTGCTCCACTTTTTGCTCCATTCTTTGCTTCCACCCGCTGTTTTAATGTATTTTTTTGAAAATTTCGATGCTATTTATCGAGAAGGTATAATTTTTGGCATTTATTGCATCGATTAGTACAATTTAGTGTTAATTTAGGTGCTAATTAGTGTCTAGAGTAACGTCATCTTTAGCACCAATATTAGCTTCAAGTGTAGCACTGCTTTTAGCTCTAACTTTAGTTTCACATTTAGCTTTGGGTTTAGCTCCAATTTAGACACCCCTATGTCGAAGAGACTCATTTATATGTCTCATCTATGATGTAAAATAGAGAAATGTCAACAAGATATAGGCATATTGAGGAGAGAATTGCTTATGTCACATCAGCAAGGTATATCTACAAGTGCTCGACGAAACACAACTCTTGGATATAACAAAGTAATGTTGATGATACATTGAGATATTAGTAAGACAAATAAGATCATCTCATCTACACTCTTCAAGTAATGATCAAAAGTATACACCGCTATACCACTAGGAAGGTGAGCAACATATGCGGTAGAGTGGTATACACCACAATCCTGTAGCAAGAAGCCTTGAGCAAGGTGATAGTATAGTAAATAGCAGAAGGGAATGACAAAACACCGCTATACTGCAAGGATAATCACAAGTCTCCCCAACATGGAAGAGTTACACTGATATATAAAGAAATACTACCAAAGGAAAATATCAATAAGAGAGTGGCATATCAGCAAGAGATATTTACTTGTCTCATCGACACCGACAACCAACATTAGAGGAACATAAGATCTAATGTCGATGAGACACTGAGATATCGGTAAGAAAAATAAGATTGTCTCATCGACACTCTTCAAGTAATGATCAAAAGCATACATCGCTATACCATCAAAAAGGTGAGTAACATATGCGGTAGTGCAGTATACACTGCAACCCCACAACAAGAAGCCTTGAGCAAAGTGGTAGTGCAATAAACATGGCATCATTACAATTTACAGCAAATCACATCAGTTTCCAAAATTAAATTCTATTAAATTATTACGGGTTTCCAAAACTAATATGACTAAATACCGTTCCATCCAAAGATAAGTGAGTTTTCCCAATATCACACTCAATTGCAGTGCATTAGCATGGCCTAAGCTAAGGATACGAGAAGAAGAAGTCCTACAAGCATGAAATACTCGGGTAAGTGCATGAAAACTCTCTGAAAGAGTTGTGTTAATATAAAAAATCTTTCAAGGTTTTGTCATCTGAAGCCATCATAGAGAAAATTGAAACATGCCTCCTAAAATTGAAACATGCCTTCAAAAATAAAACAATTAGAATAAAAGATAGTTAGCCTAAAATTAAAGATGAAGAACCTAAAGTAAAGAAGAGACCACTCCATCAGTCCATATTAGATATACTTCCAAGGTCAACTAAAAAGGGTAATAAGAAGTTTCTCATGGACACCGCACAAAGTTATAGGGATGCCCTCATTTCCAAATCTAGATGGGACCTATTTTGGTATTTTTACAGTAAGAGAAATGAGAAGATTCCAATGTCAAATGCTTGGATGTTGGATATAGCAAGGTGGATTGTCCCAAATGTGTTTGTTGATGTAGAATTTATCAAACTGCTAGCCAAACACTATCACTTAGCAACCAAAACAGTAAGGTTTCCAAACAACACAGTATTGGTAGAAGTAACCAAAAAAGTCATCATTGAGTGTTTTGGCTAAAACAAGTAGGCTCTGACCAAGATAGACCTGCAAAAATGTGAGGAGGATTATGCCAGGTTAAAAAATACTTATAGAAGTGATGAGGTACCCCTATATATGAAAAGAGGCATTGG
>VDFB02000002.1:58598744-58666214 GCA_007258455.2 Sequoia sempervirens | reverse complement strand
CATCCTTTCGGAAATAGAAAATACAAAATATAAAACAAGAGATAGAGAATAATTAGGCTCTATTTAGCCATAAGTGAGTCTTATTGAGGTGGTCCAAATAATCTTGGCACTCATATGTGTTTTCATCTCCAACAGCATTTTGAATCGTGACTTCCATCTTGAGCATTTCCTCATTTTTCCTGCTCACTTCTTCCAATGTTGTATCCTCTGCAGAAGCTATCTTCATGATTTCATTCAGCATTGACTCACATTCATTTTTCCATCTAGTGGCTTCTTTCAAATCCCCATTGTCATCAAAAAATGTAATTACAATTTTCTCAGCAGCTGCAATTAACCCCTATTCATCCCCTTGCAATTCATCATAGAAATTCTGATGGTGATTGATTATATGATTTGCAGCTTCAAGTGCAGAATTGCTAGCTTCATCACTTTGAGCCAACTCATGAAATTTCTCCATGATTTGTCCATCCATCCTTGTGTGCTCCTTCAATGCAGCAAGAGTATGAGAGTATTTTCCCCACAATTTATTCAACTAGGATGTAAAATGATGCTACCTCTTCTTGACAATTGCAACAATAGCATCATGCTTTCCCTCAGAATAAGCACTTGACCCTACCCAGTGATCTTTTGCCTGAGAGCTTTCTCCTTGAGTGATCATTTTGGTTGTTCCCATTGAAACACCAACCAAGTCTTTGAGTCTATCATTTTCTCTCAACAAATTTTCATTATTTACTTTATACATTTCTCTTTCTTTTATCAATAGCTGAATTTTTGCTTTATTCAACTTTGCAATATTTACCCCAATATTTGCAGTAGCTATAGGATCAGCTTCTCCAGCTTTTAGAGTCAACACATGGCCAAATGCCTTCTCTGTATCAAGTACCACTGATTTCCTGTGGGGTGGGTACAAATCCCATATCAACATTGATCCCTCATCTGTATTATACTTGGATCCCACATACACTTCTGTCACCTTTTCCTTATCAAGCTTGTGAGTAGCATTACTGCCCTTCAAGAAACTATCAAAAACCAATGCAGAATTCAAATCAAGGCCAGGAATGATCATCACACTAGCACTCTCTAACATTTTTCTCCCCTTTTTAGGAGTCATATTTGTCATTTCATCATCCACACATCTTCTCAATTGAGCCAACAATTGTTCCTCATTTCCAGATGTAACATCATCAACATTCTCTCTTATTTCCTTCCCCTTTTGCTTGTACAAGAATGCCTTGAACTCTGGGGAATGTATAAACTCATCATTAGAGACAAATGACCTGTACTCCATGTGCCTTGTATCAACATCACCACTTTCAATACTTTGTTCTCTGACTGGGCAAACATACTGTTGAGTCCTCATTTTGGATACCTTTTCTATTTTACCCTGTGGCACATTAGCTCTTTGTGTTTCTTCATCTCCAAAAGACAATAACTCAGTATCTTGTAGCCCCTGGTTATACCTTTCCACTACCCTTTTTGCTTCATCTTCATCCAGATTCCTGATCATATCATCAAAAGGATAGGGTACATGTCGTTACCCTCCAAATTTAATCCTTTCTTTGGCTGAATTGATATATCCTTCAGGGTCAAAGTTTGTCCTAGTTAGTCCTCTTTTCATATTATAATGCAGCAATTGTGTTCTACTTGAGCTAGACTAAAAAATGTCCTGGTTCTCTGTTTAGCATACCAATTCACCAGCAATCAATTCAGAAATGAAGAATTAATTAAAACATTACTATTTTATCCCATCGTGCCATTAATGAAGCACGAATGAAGCCTCCTTTGAAACTGGCACTATCGCATCAATTGTCCTATCGATGAGAAAATTTCAAATCTAGGGTGAAATCCCTTTTCAACATTTATTTCACCATTTTCCAAGACATTCTGTGGTGTTACCGACACCTAATATGAACTTAATGGCTATTACTTATGTTTTTCATGTCACTATGACAATTTCAAGTTGGGGAGATATCACATAGACTTCATGGTGCCAAACCGATATGCATTCTTCAAAGCATTTTCCAATCACTAAGACATTAATGTTCTCACACAGACTGAAATCCTTTATCTTTATACTCTTCGCTGTAACATGCAAATGTCGGGGAGATGTCTCGCAGACTTCATCCTACTTCACCAAAAGTCTTCATTTTCCTTGGGTTGCCAAGACAAATAATACTCTTGCCAATGCAATCTTCATTTTACCTGCTTCGCTGTGACTTTCAAAGTTGGGGAGATTTTATGTAGATATCTTTGCATCTTACCGATATGTACTCTTCAAAATATCCTCCAGTTGCTATGACAAGATCACCCTTTCACTGATGAAAACAATCCTACCGATGAAATAAATTCAATCGGCAAGACTCTAAGAACTTAGAAAGACTCATACCGACACCAAATGTCTTACTGAAATCACTCCTCCATATTACTCCATTCAGCAAGACTCACCTTGAAATATTCTGTCATTATATCTTTCAAACCTTGGTGAAGCTCATACTGAAAACTTATTTTTTTGGTGATGCACATCTCTATCAGCATAAGTTTTAACTCGGCAAGACTCTATAGGTCATCACCGATAACTTTGGAATCCCCTTGAACTTGGTTCCACCAAAAAATGGCCCCTTCACTAAGACCTTCACTGATGCACATAATCTTACCGAGACACTTGTTTGCAAGTCAATCGGTAAGACAAAAATGACTTCGTTATGAGTTCATGCCGATACCAATCAGTCTGGCTGAAACAACCTCTTTGTGCATTAATCGGTATGACATATTATATTCGCCTTGACATTACAACGACACCCCAACACTTTCCGATATATATTTTTTTTGTATGCCTGTCAGTAAGAAAAAACCACTTCGCTATGACTTCCTCCCTAATACTTTTAGCTTAACCGATATACTTCCACATGCACCGGTGGAAAAAACACAATGTATTCGCTATGGCTTCACTCCGACAATGATTCCCTTCGCCGAAATGATTCCTTTTTTTGCCAAAATAGGAAAATTTTCCTGCCAATAGTCTGCAACAAACATACATTAGTGGAAAATCAGGTCAGGGAGACTTCTACTATGTCTTGTCGATTCGGGTCTTTTAATGAAATATGAAAAACTAGATGGATTCAAATGGATCACATGACAAAAATAAGCAAGGCAATACAAAGAGAGAATTTTATGCTTATGATGAGGACTCAATGTTGGAATTCTTGGATGCAATAGACTATAAAAATTTCAAAATTTTATAGTTCTAATAGGTTCATGAGACGATGGAAGCTAAGTGTGAGGTGGAATTTCCTTTGGAGAAAAGGGATGTTGAGGTGGTGGAGAGATTGGGGCTTCAAGGGTTGTCCTTGGATTTGGCTTGTGTTAAGCATGGGAGGCGAATGAAGCAGAAAGTTCATAGGTCTAGAAGATGGAAACTCCCCCCGGTTGGGGTTCTAAAGATTAATACTGATGGGTCCTCCAGAGGCAACCTGAGGCTGGCTGGTATTGGAGGGATTGGTAGGGATTATTCTGGTTCAGTGCTTTTTCTCTTTTAGATTTATGATGGGGTTCAAACAATCAACCTGATGGAAGGGTTGGCAATACTTTGTGCTTTTGAGAGGGCTCATGCTTTGGGATGGAGAAGGATAATTTGTGAATCTGACTCCCATGTCTTGACCAATTTACTTATTGAGTAGAAAGTGGAAGATGTCAGCTGGTAGTTGGCTGGGGTGGTGCAACAAATTTTGCGGGTTAGTTCTTTAATGGAGATGGTTTCTTTTGTGCATATTCCAAGGGAGTGGAATAGGGCTACTAATTGCTTGGCAAAATGGGCTTCAGAGCATGCTGAGGGCTGGCGAATTGAGGAGTGGGAGTTGGTGCCTCCGGCGCTCCATCCTGATCTTGTGAGAATTCTTGATGTGGATAGGGAGGGGAATGGTGATGGTTGATGGTTTTGGTTTTTTTCTTTCTAGTCTGTGGCTTTGGCTTTTCTTGGAGACCATGGTCTCTTGCTACATTTGTAATGTTGTTTACTGAGTTTGAATAAAGTTCTTACCCTCTTTTTTTCCAAAAGGAGAAGGAATGCATAAGTAATGTTAGAGAGGGTATAATAAACTTCTTATTTCATCCTCTTGTTATTTTGTGGTATGTAGAGATTGATATAAGTACTATTTTTTTTTCAAATGGAGATTATATTCTTGCTAAAGCAAATAAAAAAAAGGGAAATGTGTTTGTGCTTCTAAACTACTGTATTGAGTCTTTTGTCTCTTTGATGAACATAGTAAACACGATTCTAAAAGCTGTTATGGTTGAAGTGGAAGAAGTAAATACCATAGAATAGAATATAGGGAAATTATTATGAAATAGAGATGTGTTATCAAAGGAAAGAAATAAGTATATTTGAATATATTTAAATTTAAACCATAAAGAAATAATCGTGCATTATACTATAAATCTGAAACAGTTCCTTTTAAGGAAGCATGTATATGAATAGGATTTCATTGTTATCTTGTCCAAAATAAAATATATAGTAATCTAATCTAGCATATGAACATATATTCAGAGGGCTTCATTTATCACCCATATAACAAAATTTAAATGAAACTCTTTGAAAAAGAAAACCATTTTTATTCTCTCTACTTTATAGAATGAATTTCATATATGTATAATGTATGTTACACAAAACTAAGGTGAGTACTTATAAAGTTATTCAAAATTTTCACTATTTATTTAAGAAGGAAATATATATACATATTCAGTATAACATGTATCAAATATGGGTATTTGAATGATTAAATTTAAAATAATTTTTTTTAAAATAAAATATATAAAATATATAAAATATATATATCTATATATTTAAATTTTTTTTATTAAAAAGGAAAATAAAATATAAAATAATCATAAATGGAGTGGGAACAAAAGCGGGTTTAACCCGCCGCCACCACCAGTGAAGGATCTCGGCTCCACACAAAGGTGCCGTGACTCTATGGAATGAAACCCCGCAGGGAGTCCAAACGGACCCTTGTGTATGCATAGTTTGCCTTCGAAGCAAAGACTTTTTCAAAGCCAAGACCAAAAAAAAAAAAAACCTGTCATTTTTTTTTTATATATTTTGGAAAATATAGATATACAGCAAGAAAACATATATACACAACCCCAAAACCCTAGTCTAAATTTTACAACCGTGCATCAAATGGGCTGTGAGTGTAACACATATATAGCCTTGTGCTAAATCCACAAAATACAATATTGGATTACAAATTTAAAAGAGGGGAAAAGGATAAAACTCAGAAATGGAATAGTGGAGAAATTGATAAAAAGACCCGAGGGAGATGAAATACTAATTCATCATTTTTCTTTGCAAATCCTGCAACACAAAATGGTAGGAAAATATTTTCAACTTCGTCGGAGTCTTCTCATCTTCATCTTCCAAAACCTGCAAGCAAAATGAAGCAAATGAAAAAAAAATTGAGGTAAATAGGTTAAAAGCTCATCTTTATGATTTAGGGTAATATGGAGTTGCCCTAAGATCGAAGGGCTGAGATTATTTAATCTAATGGCTAAGATTTGGTGCACAAACAATTAATTTTAATTTAGGGATTTTGTAGTTAGTCTCACTAATTAGTAAATTAAATTCTTGGTGGGGTTCATGAATCTAAGCTTTCCTTTTAAGTGATAACTTGATGTCATTTAAGGAAAATTTTACAAAAAGGTTTTTTATTATTCTTGAAAATTTTAAATTAAGGAGATTTTTATTCATTCTTGCTAAATATAAATTTAGGAAAATCCAAATCAAATTGACCCTCAATTCAAAAAGGAAAAAACCATATTTTTTTGTGTTACTTATTTTAATTCAATTTAACTAGTAGGCTTTAAATAAAATTATTATTTTTAAATAATATTAATTAATCGTGTTGGTTTAAATAATGTTATTTAAAAAATATATATTATAGACATTGTTTATAAATAATTAAGATTTATCTATTAGTGGGTTCAATGATAACGATTTTATAAATTTGAGTATTTTGGGTGTTAAATAATAGTGCTATTAATGATTATATGGTGATTAAAGAACATGTTATTACTTATTTTCTTTATTTATAAGCTTTTGGATAAAGGATGGATTGGTGTGTAAATAATAAACCAATATTATGTACTTATAATAAATAAATAAACCTATGAGTTGGAGAATAAATAATGATCTTGTTAATTAAGTATTAAGTATTAATCAACTAAGGATGATATTAATAATACCTAATTTAGGATTGGGAATACCATTAATTTAGGGTCTGAATGAGCACAATATCATTGTCAATGTATAATGCAACCTTAAGTAATGATGTTTTTTTTACATTATGTTTAAAAGAGGAATAATTGGTAACATATTTTTTTATATGGTCTAGTTGACTAATTAATAAGCCTTAAAATTCATCATATCTATATCTCTCGATGAAGATATGAAATATTTCTCTAGGTTTATCACCAACAATGAGATAATCCTGTGAGAGATTAAAATGAAATTGAAAATTAATATGAGATCTAAGCATCTATTAAACTTCCTTCTCACACATTTAAGTATTTGAATGCAAGAATAGATGCAACTCTTATCAAGGTGATCAAAGTTACTTGAATCTAGTGCAATAAGATAGGAAAGTTGAGGTTAAGATGCCATGCTATGTCGTTAGATAATGGTAGTGGCAACATTGATAAGGTTTATATTTTGTATTAGCTATAATATTAGATTTAATAATGGCATTAAATTATAGGCCCAAGCAAGGTCAATCCTAGTGGCCATGCAATTAACATAAGTCCAACCATCGTGGGTGATCAATAATACTTATGTGAATATCAAGAGTAGAGTATGAGTTACTATTCACTCTAAACTCTTGGGAGAATTAACTTAAGTAATGTACTTTAAAAAATAATAATAATATTACAAGTGTTTTACATGTTATCCAAAAAAAAAAAATTTGGTTGTGTTGCATGTTCTCATGTAAAAGTTATGGGCCTGACAATGTCATAGAGGAACAAAAACCCAATGGATTGGAATGAGATTTAGACCAACCTTAGTCCTAGCACCTGCACCTGCATTGAATGCTCAACTATAGTTTATAGGGGAAAATTTGAGAGATTGGATGAGAAGAATTGAAGAACTAAATGGGTTTGCTCATAAAAGAACCTTCTTGGAGTATGTACACCAATGTGCTAATCTGGTTATTTGGTTGGTAGGAAAAAATAGAGATTTTCCAGATCATCAACCATGAGTACATGGTTGACAATAGAAGGGGGAGAATGATGAGTGCTCAAAATGACACTTTAATTGATCATTTTATGTTTACAAAGACTTTATTATGTTAATTAACTATGCTGGTAGTAGATTATATACTTATATGTTTTCTTGTTTTATCTTATATTTAACTAATTTGAGGATATATTAGAAATGATATTTGGCATTAAATGTGTTGCTTTTTAATGATGTTAATGATGAAATGATTATGCAATTTGAAATATTTGTTGTCATAATAGCATCCTATCTTTGAGGATTCTATTCGGTTGATTAAATTCTTACTTCATGAGGTGGACTTGTTAACCTCTTTGTTTAACAAACTTTGAATCTATTGTGCTCACAATCGCTCCATCTAGATTCTAATTTATCACAATTCTAAATTGACTTCTTCTACCAGTTTGGAAACTTCCTGTCCAACTATTATGTAATGGACTTCTTTATGATACTTTCAGTTCTATTTATTTTTAGTTTTTATACTTTGTATCTTGGTGGGTAGTGCCATGATTTTGAATCACTACAACAAATCCTTATGATTTGCTCCACTTTTTGCTCCATTCTTTGCTTCCACCCGCTGTTTTAATGTATTTTTTTGAAAATTTCGATGCTATTTATCGAGAAGGTATAATTTTTGGCATTTATTGCATCGATTAGTACAATTTAGTGTTAATTTAGGTGCTAATTAGTGTCTAGAGTAACGTCATCTTTAGCACCAATATTAGCTTCAAGTGTAGCACTGCTTTTAGCTCTAACTTTAGTTTCACATTTAGCTTTGGGTTTAGCTCCAATTTAGACACCCCTATGTCGAAGAGACTCATTTATATGTCTCATCTATGATGTAAAATAGAGAAATGTCAACAAGATATAGGCATATTGAGGAGAGAATTGCTTATGTCACATCAGCAAGGTATATCTACAAGTGCTCGACGAAACACAACTCTTGGATATAACAAAGTAATGTTGATGATACATTGAGATATTAGTAAGACAAATAAGATCATCTCATCTACACTCTTCAAGTAATGATCAAAAGTATACACCGCTATACCACTAGGAAGGTGAGCAACATATGCGGTAGAGTGGTATACACCACAATCCTGTAGCAAGAAGCCTTGAGCAAGGTGATAGTATAGTAAATAGCAGAAGGGAATGACAAAACACCGCTATACTGCAAGGATAATCACAAGTCTCCCCAACATGGAAGAGTTACACTGATATATAAAGAAATACTACCAAAGGAAAATATCAATAAGAGAGTGGCATATCAGCAAGAGATATTTACTTGTCTCATCGACACCGACAACCAACATTAGAGGAACATAAGATCTAATGTCGATGAGACACTGAGATATCGGTAAGAAAAATAAGATTGTCTCATCGACACTCTTCAAGTAATGATCAAAAGCATACATCGCTATACCATCAAAAAGGTGAGTAACATATGCGGTAGTGCAGTATACACTGCAACCCCACAACAAGAAGCCTTGAGCAAAGTGGTAGTGCAATAAACATGGCATCATTACAATTTACAGCAAATCACATCAGTTTCCAAAATTAAATTCTATTAAATTATTACGGGTTTCCAAAACTAATATGACTAAATACCGTTCCATCCAAAGATAAGTGAGTTTTCCCAATATCACACTCAATTGCAGTGCATTAGCATGGCCTAAGCTAAGGATACGAGAAGAAGAAGTCCTACAAGCATGAAATACTCGGGTAAGTGCATGAAAACTCTCTGAAAGAGTTGTGTTAATATAAAAAATCTTTCAAGGTTTTGTCATCTGAAGCCATCATAGAGAAAATTGAAACATGCCTCCTAAAATTGAAACATGCCTTCAAAAATAAAACAATTAGAATAAAAGATAGTTAGCCTAAAATTAAAGATGAAGAACCTAAAGTAAAGAAGAGACCACTCCATCAGTCCATATTAGATATACTTCCAAGGTCAACTAAAAAGGGTAATAAGAAGTTTCTCATGGACACCGCACAAAGTTATAGGGATGCCCTCATTTCCAAATCTAGATGGGACCTATTTTGGTATTTTTACAGTAAGAGAAATGAGAAGATTCCAATGTCAAATGCTTGGATGTTGGATATAGCAAGGTGGATTGTCCCAAATGTGTTTGTTGATGTAGAATTTATCAAACTGCTAGCCAAACACTATCACTTAGCAACCAAAACAGTAAGGTTTCCAAACAACACAGTATTGGTAGAAGTAACCAAAAAAGTCATCATTGAGTGTTTTGGCTAAAACAAGTAGGCTCTGACCAAGATAGACCTGCAAAAATGTGAGGAGGATTATGCCAGGTTAAAAAATACTTATAGAAGTGATGAGGTACCCCTATATATGAAAAGAGGCATTGGAAATAGAAAATTTCCCATCTCTACTACCACTACTGAACCATTTAATGTGACAATTTTTTAGTATTACTTTTAAATACATATTTAGCTCTTTTCCAAGTGTTGGGGATAGATGCTCAAGATAAAATGCCAATAGGCCTAATGATGATGGCCATGAGAATTCAAAACCCTAAAACTAATATTGTATATGACTTTGCTTCATACATTGAGAAGGCATTTGATGATGAATTCTCCCAAGTTATAGAGGACAAAGAACTAATTACATTAAAAAATTATTCCCTACTGTGTCATCTAATATTGTACCAAAATAGGGACCAATGGACCAAAATAATGGACTTGGATACAATAGATGAGCAAGGGAATCCCACACTTGTCCATAAATGGTGCTATATTTGGGATAGTCGGTGCAAGAATTCAAGCTTTGTTGTATTCTACGAAGACTTTGTACATAGAATCCTTTGAGTTCTTGGGTATGCAATACCAAGATTGCCAACCAAAATGTTGCAACTAGTGAGACCTTTGGATTTAAGACCAGAGCAGGGTCATACACACAATTTTGGAGATTGGTTCTTCCTCTTGGAAGTTACAATAATAAGAGTTTATGGATGACTTGTTGCTCCACACATACTACCAAAATTTGTGCCCCTTAGATTAGCATTTCTTGAATTTATGTGGAAAAAGATGTGGATGGAGAAAGATGTAATGCACAAGTAGAAGAAAGGAACTTTCCTACCAAACCAAACCAAGTGTGAAGATTGGATTGTAGGCTCAGACACACTAGAAGAGTTATAGTATTATTTGAAGATAGGATATGCATTGAAATCTGGAAAAGAAAGAGCCTTTAACCCTGAAAATCATATGAACAACATAAGGAACAATCTTCTTACCCAAATGACAGTGCCACACCAAGTGGATTTTGAAGAAGATGTCATAAGGAACTGCATTACTTATAATGATGTATTTAGTAGAAGGAAAAAATGGGAATATATGAAGAAAGTTGAAGAGAGGACGAAGCAAAGGTCCAAGGATTTCCTAGGATACTTTTTTGAGGAAAAGGACCCCATCAAGAGGATATAATTGATAATTGGTAGATTTGAAGAATTGTACATAAAGAAGGAATCATATCTCGAAGAACATCATAGTGGTGCAACTACAGAGCATACCCTAGGTGAAACCTCTGAGCCTCCCATGGAGTAGTTACCTCTCAAAAGATAGAAGACGGGAAGCATTGAACAATTAGTACCTTATGAGAATATTGAAGAGGTGGGTGATATTGAGGAAGTGGCTGCAGTACTATAGTCATTGAAAGGTGATATTGAAGATGATCAACCCATCCTTGAGACCAGTGCCCATAAATATGAGGAAATGATGGGTGATGTAGAAAAAAAAAGTACAGAGGTACATGAAGATGAAAGGGAAATTGTAGCAACGAGATTCATAAAAGATGATGAATTCATCAAGACTCCTAAGTTTAGGGATTTCTGGATGAAGATGAAGATAAAATAATTTCAAGAGAGGATGGAATCAACTCAAGAAGGAATTGAAGAATCAGAGAAAAATGAAATGGTAGCACAGACTTTCTAGGAATTAAGAGTTGACAACATTGACATTAGCCCCCAAAAGGCTAGAGAAATGGTCTTGAAGAGCAATATTCTCATTTTCCCTAGCTTGGAATTAAAGAAAATATTTCTGCTTGATCAATTGTGGGCTTAGGAAGATCCAATGCTAGTTGCAGAATTTGACTTCGATGAAGGTGTGAGTAGAACTCAGTATAACCCAAATATTGAAACCCTGGCCATATGGATCAAATAGAAAAATACACAAAAGCCAAAATTATTGGATTTAATTCAAGGGATGAAAGGGGCAATGATGGTAAGGAAAATACAAGATACCACCCCTTTGGAGGTAGCTAGAATGACCATGAATTTGGCCATGTTCACTGAGCAACTATTAAGGGATTAAAAGAGAGATTGAAGGAGTATGAAAAGGAACAAAGGTTCCTAAATGATGAAGTTAATAAACTGTTCATGGACAATGTCAAATTGAAAGAAAAATTAAGAGGAGTAGAACTCTCAAAAAGCAAGGAGACGATGTTATACAAGCCTCTTATTGCTCCAATGGATATTGTGAAGAATATTTCTATAGAACAGGTAAAAACTCCAGAGAAGGAAGTGATGATGTAAACAAGGCTAGCAATCAAACCCAAGATGAAGTGAAAAGATGAATTTGTGAAGTTATGGAAAAGATTATTGAGCATAGGATAAAATCAGTTATGGATAAACTAGAGAATGTGCATGATAGTTATAAAACACTTCAATGAGCAATGGAACAAAAAAAGACACATGCTTGTATTAGATATTTTGTACAAAAGGTGGCAACCTATTCACCACACTTTGGCTAAGTTATGCAAAGTTATACAAAGAAGTCTTGATGTACCTACAACATTAAAGCTAATTGAACAAACTATGAGGATGATTATTGATGAATTTCAGTATGTACAAGGGTTTCATAAAAAGATTGTAACACTAATGGATTTATTCCATACCTACAAATAGTGGTATATACCTAAAATCGTAAGATATGGTGATCAATTGGAGGACTTGGATAAGTGGAAGAAAGAATTCAATTAGGTTGTTCATAAGTGCATAACTCATAGACAAGAGTATGATGATACCAATTTTCCTAGGCTAAATCAGATCATGGATAAGTTGATTGTTCTTGATGTGGGATACCTAAAGTTTTTCAATGATACAAAGGCATTAATAGATAGTCGATGGCAAACTCATCTTACAAACATGCAAAAGATCCAAGAATATAAGAGGCCATCAAATTTTACGGTGTATCAATGGGAGGAAAAGTATTTGGTTTCAGAAGAATAGGACACTGAAGCATGAGAATTTGGATGTTCATCATAGAGAGGAATACTTTGCAGGTCAATGATCATGGGTCTTCTACATTGAATAATGGAACCATATGTCAAAATGTCTTAAGTCTTGTTATTTCCTTAATTATGCTAATTAAATAGTTGTTAGTAAAATAAGTAGTTATGAAAGGTCGTTTCTTTTTGTAAAAGGCCCGTAGCTTGTTGCTTCCTATATAAATAGGAAACCAAGGCGTATTTTTAAATTATCATCATCATATATCATTTCCATTTAGAAGACTTCTATTATTAATATATATCAATTGAAGCAATATAATGGAGAAGATCTTATTATCAGAGATACTCCATGACTATTTATCATTCTATATTTTTCTTATGTTTTCCATACTTATTTCTTCTTATATTTGAATGAATATCACTTATTGAGCCTCAATACTGTGCTTATTTGAATGAATATGCTGATACAGTAAAGCATTTATTGTGGATGTTGGTAGACCTGCTAAATTTTTTGAAAATTTGAGCTTATTTTTCATTGTTACATGTTCAACATAAAAATGGAAACTATTTAAAAATAATGAAGTTAACAAATTTGCTTATTTAAATAATTGTGAGTTACATGCATTAATATTTTATTAACTTTTGTGTCTTTACGAACATATGTTGATACAAAATGAATGGAAGAAGCATCCAAGTAATCCTAATTTTTTCTGCCAACAATTCATACCAAAGATTGAACAATTTAAGGATATTGCAATAGGTATTAATTAAGGATATGACGATGATGATATATTCTTCTACTTTTATATTCTATAAAACATTCCTCATTTTCTATGAAACAGTGTATATATTCTTGTACTTGTAAATATTATTTTATTGTTATGTCTATTAAATAAAATAGAGTTTGAATAAAAAATGCTTCACCCTTTTTTGTAAGTGAGTATGTGAATTATTGTTTTAAGAAAAATCTTATAGTGCTTACATTTTCAATTTACTAGTTTCAAATCTTCATTTTCTATGTATATAAAATTGTATGTGCTCTTTATCTCAAATGACATAAAACAGTAATATCATCAGAATCAGGGTTTTCAATTTCAGCACCATCATTGTCCACACGTTTCATATCATATTCGTATAATACCTTTTTTATACAATAATTTCTATAAAACATAATTTTGACAACATAGTTTATAAAACATTAGTCCATACTCATTTATTATTCTTTGGTTTTCTGCCCTTAAGAATATCCTTAGGGAGACCTTGTTCTTCCCTCTTCTTTCATGCAAGAGTGTGTTTTAAGAAGGGGTAATCAATCAATAACTCATCCCCAGTGGTAAGGTCCATAATAGCCTCAACCATTATCAATCTATCAACCTCTCCTTCCATATCTCCATCTTTATCATTTATAACCTCAACAAATTAACAATTCGGTCTTACATTAGGGTCCCTTCCCTTACTACTATTTATAAATCCTACAATATCTTTATGTGTGTATGCACATCCATATATATACATAAGATGACCTCTATTCATTTCTTTTCCACTTCCAATTGGAGATAATGTTTATACATATTCAAATTTAGACCACATACTAACATGCTAGGCTTATATTCTGCTAGCCTTCTCCATTCACCACTATACTATGATGGACCATAATATGGCATTAATCTCCTAGTGGTTTGTTCTGAATTGTTTCTATGTTTTGATCCCACATGTAAATTTTGGACAATAAAGATGCCTAGATTCACTCCATGAATATTGGAGGGTCGTATCAAGTAGCTGTATCCCCAAAATTGAAACACCTTGTACACTCTATGTAGTTGTTGATCACTAGGCCAAGCACAATATAGTTGACAATCAAATGTCGCTTTGTAAATTGATCTCAAACTCAGAGGCAAGTCATCATCCCCATCACATTCATTCTCATAGGGTATGTAGTCCACCTTCCCCTTGTCTTTAAGAAAATTATGCATCTTCACACTAGTTCTTGTTCTGTTACTTATTTTTGTCAATTCCCCATCTTCTGAGCTAGTATATTGGTACATATTTTTGTTAGATGTATCATTTGATAAATGATCATTGCCCTCTAGGTTGGAATTTGGTGATCTAGGAAACTTTAAACCAAGAAATTTATCCTACAAGTATCCATTAAGAAAAAAATAGTTATTTAAATAATATAAAACAATGTTTAAATGAGGTATACATGTTATTTATATCAAATTGGAAAATTCCTTACCACAATTCCTATTGGATTTGAATCAATTGTAGGAGGAATACTACTGACTGAAAGCTTGTCATATATGTAATGTCTTTGTACAATCACTCGTTTGAATTGTTTCTTTCCACGACATACAAAATATCTACAAACAACAATTTTCTCAAAGTATTCATCCCATGTACTATAGTCCTGACCTACCTCTTCTTTAGTGCAATTATTTGTTGTGTCTGCAATATCCATTGTCATATCCTCTTCCACCCACTGTCATCTACATGATTTAATAGTTTTAGGTCCATGTCCACATACATATCTTGCTCTTTTGCTAGTTGAACACTTAGGCTCTACATTTGCTCCAATCTCCATCTAAAATTATCAACAACATGCATTAATTTATGTCAAGATTGGATAATACATTATAAATTTCAATAATACTATGAAAAAAGATGGACATATCACAAAATCCCTTCAGATCATTTTTTCCTAAGTTAAGTCATAAACACCTTCCTCTTTTGGTTGAGGTTGCTTTCTCTTCTTACCTCTATTGTATTTGCATATTTTGTTGTCTCATCTATTTCCATGGCCTCCACTATGAATAAAAATGTCACCACAGAAGCTTTCACCACACTACCACCAAGAAGGAAAAACAAACTTGCAGGACTGTGGTAAAAACCACTCTATCACACTAAGTTGATGAAGGAGCTATGGGACAGTGGTGGTTACCACACTACCACACACCAATAGAAGAAGACTTGAAAGACTGCAGGAGTCACCGCAACACTGCCAGGAATAGAAGGAAGACTTGTGTGTTGCCACAAAAGATTTCACTGCACTACTGCCAAGAAGGATGAAGCACCTTGTGGGACCATAGTAAAAACCACTCTACTGCACCGAGTTGATGAAGGAGCCACGAGACAACGGTGGTCACAAAACAAATGTAGGAGTTGGAATTATTTCCAACACTTTGGGTCTTGTGATACACAACAATGGAAATAGTCACTATACAACAATTATAGGCACTAAATTAGGTGCACTTGACACTGCCTTATATGTCCCAAATAGATTACATTAACAACCCAAAGTCAGCTCTAAAGTTGGCATTAACTAACACCGACTTAAGCATGACTAATGAATCAAAATAAAAAATTTAAAACTTTCCCACATGAGGGAAGAAATCAGATGACAAAAAGGGTAAAAACATCACACGAAGGAAGAGAGTAAGGCACTACCAGCAACTAATGAATGAATGAATGAATGAGAGATTTTAATGGCGTCCACAAGACCAAGTGGCCTAAGGGACTAAGAACCAAAAAGCTAAGGAATCTCCAAACTCTTTTACATGTTGGACCTTCTTTTATGGATTTTGACCAAAAAATTAGTTGTCTTGTTGATCTTCTCCTCCTCAAATAACTCATGCAAATTGTCAGCCTTCAAGTTGAATTTTTATGATAAATTTGATTTATTTTGTGACACCATAGGTAAGGTTACAATTTTTTTTCTTACTTGAATTCATGATTGTTTACTTCTCTTTGTATTGCATTTGAATTCATGATTGTTTATTGGTTCGTGGCCTAACCAGTCTAGGCAACCTCTAAATTGTCCCATCATTATAAATTGTAAAACCTTTGAGAAACCAACAAAAAAATTTACCCTACCCATTTCAGCTTTGGCTAAAAATATTATAGCACGAAGCAAGGATGCCTCTGTATTCTTTCCCTAACCTAGGTATCAAGGAAATAGTGAACTGCTTGGAAAATCTAGGAATTGGGCTAGTCACTGTTGAGCAACTACTGAAAATAAATGTAAAAACAACTTGGTTTTTCCCAACCGTGCCATAGTCACCGATGCCATGAAAAATTCATGCAAGATTGCATTATGAAAGAGTTTTCATGATAAGTTTATCAACACTAAGCAAACCAAGCAAACATATTTTCCCTAGGTTATCAACACTAAGAAAACCCAATGAACATATTTTCCCACAAAACAAAACTTTCATACCACAAACTAGACAAAAACTTTCATACCTGACAGTGTGTACTTTGTTTGCCTACACAAACTAGACAAAAATAATTTTCCCTAGGTCACCTCAAAATGTCAAGCAATGGAGGGAAGCGAGCATTGACAACAAACTTTGGCCACAATGAGGTAATTCATTGTCAATTTATAGATTTGTAAATGTTTCCATTGTCTCTTTAAAGTTTACTTTTTAGTTTTTTATTTCTAAATTTAAAAGAAGAAATATAATTTAAATATATATATATAGGGACATGAGACTAACAAAGATAGAGAGGAATTGGCTTCCATATTGGGGGTAGAGGCAGTGAACAAATTGGTTAATGTGGATTGGATAACACTTTCCAAATACATAGAAAAACAATCTATTAATGCCTCTCAAACATTGCAATCAAATCAATTGTGTCAAAGGGAATCAATTGATTCCCCAACCAGTCCTGGATCAAGCAGAAGATCTAGGAGGAAATCAGTGACAATAAACTCTAAGAATGTGGAACAGGGAGTAGAGACTTCCACTCTTGGGACACAGAGTTCTGCCATGCCATGTTATCAATCTTGCATTGGTATCTACAATACGAATATAGAATATGAGGTGGTTTTAGGGGAAGTCTGAATGATGGATGATAGGAAAACATTTGTGAATAGGTTGAAGGAATCATGCCTTCAATGGTTCAAAGACCATCTACATTGTCCATTCTACAAGATACCCATGCACCTAAAAAAAGCAGTTATCCATGACATAGAGATTGATTTTGGCATAGGTTGGTCTATAAAGAAGATAAAGCTACGAATGTCTCAAAACTACAAGATATTTCAGTGCAACCAAACAAAGAAGATAAAAGGAATCCCTCCTGAGCTAAGGTAGAAAAAAAGGCCAATTGATGTAAGTGTGAAAGTATGGAGACAACTTGTAAAAGCATATGAGAATTCTAATGCATAGAAGAATTCTGGTGAGGATAGTACGCGGGTATTTGAATTTTCTCATAAGATTATATCAAATTTATTAAACGATATTTAAATTTTATTTGTGAATAGTTAAATTGAATTAGTATATGTTTCAAGACAAAGCCTCCAAGGCTAGGCTTGAGAAGCTTCGTGCCACACATCGTAGTGGCCAGAAAGGTTTATAGGCCTTGATCTATACATTTGTAAGTATATTTAATATGTTAGATGATTTTTTATTTTATTTTTCATTGGAAAAAGTAAATGATTGCATATTAATTAGTTTAACTAGTCCATGTTCCATGTTTTGACAGGAGGAGAAATATGGCCGCCATCCAAAGCAATTTGAAAAGAATATGTTACAAAACAAAAAGTGGAATGATTTTGTAATTTGGATGGAGAATGAGGTATCAATAGTTGAGTTTCAATAACTTAGTTGGATATTGTTGTGTTAATATTTCAATTTGCATCTCTTGTGTTGAGTTGTTTATTGACGCATAGGATGAGTAAATAGAGCTCAAATCTTATGATTGCAAGATGACTATTTATGTGCATGCATAAGTAGAAGGATGTAGATGAACTCAATTCATCTAAATTTATGCCTCTTGGTAGGAATTCCTCTTGAATCCCTACTATCAGGTGCTTGAGACTTCCCTGTAGCTTTTATCTTTCACTGCCACCTTTCCTCTTCACTATGAGACTCATCTACTTTTTCCTTATATGCATTTCTAGCTTTGGATTCTAATTCATCCCATGTTTTACCTTCGTCTTCAAAATTTTCTTCTTCTTCTTCATCCTCCTCTGACTCCATAAGAGATTCATCTTTTGAACCTTCCTTATCTGATTTTGATTCCTCATCTACATCAGAGGGTTCATATCCTTGATTTGAATCTTTTGAATTATCAAAATCAAAATCACTAGCTTCCATATTCAAAAATTCCCAACCAACATCTTCAATAAATTTATCTAGATCATCAGTAATACTCTTCAAAATTTTCCACTAGTTCAAGTTCATTCTACTTTCATAATACTTTATCCATGGAGTTCAGCCATTTCTTGATGCCATCAAGTGAAGATTGAGGAATGGCGTACATGTAGAGTACATCCTACTTGAAGTTTTTGAAAAAAATACCCATATCAAATGCCCTTTTCCCAACTCCTACTCTCTCAAGGTTAACAATCTCAATCTTACTAATAGTGATTACTAAGAAAGGTATTTCCACCAACTCTACCAAACAGTTTACCGTAGGAATAATAAAAGCAGAGGCTTTGAAAGAAAATCTATGAAAATCAAGCTCTCTAAATGGTATATCAAACTCTAGTTCAAAATATTTTAGATGAGGCTGCTCCCATATAAGCTCTCTTACTCACTTGAAAAATACTTGAAACTCTCTATTGATTTTATTTTTCTTGTCCCTTTCTTGATGTTGTTCCTCAATTTTATCAGGATCATACATTGGCCTTCTTTCCCCTCCTAAAGTTTGGACCACATCCATTACCTCCACATAAAACTTGACATCCTTGGTCTTCTTGGTTCCCATGCCATGATATGGTTATGCAAATGAAAATGAAGCAAAGTAATCATCTCCTTCTCCGCTGGCTGGAAGAATGCATGCTTAATGTTTTGATACATGATATCAACTCTCTCTTCTGCTCTCATGGTTGAATAATGAAATCGAGTATGGTGGACCTCCATAGTTTTAGCCATCTTTCTTCCTCTTCCACCAAATGTTGGCCTGATCCACACATCTGCTAGCCTAACTGGCTTTGTTTTTTAAATCTGAAGTTTCTCCTGAGTCACTAATGTAGCTCTCTATGCCTTTTCAGACTCTTTCATTGCTACAGATTGTCTATGGGATTTAATTATCTATACCACATGGTTGATGTGCTTTGAATCCTTTCATCTAAAGTAAATTTAGTTAACATAAATACTACTAGGGAGTTTCAATGTTGCCATTGTAGTTGGCATTAAAGCTGGTACCTACAACATCAATGAAAATTATCCTTATATAATAATTCCCTCCATCTTGTTGGCTTGTAACACTCTTGATGGTGGCTACATGAAATCTGATTTTGATTCCTCTTCTACATCAAACGGTTCATATCCTTGATCTGACTCTTCTAAATTATTAGAATTAGAATCACTAGCTTCCATATTCAAAAATTCCCAACAAACATCTTCAATAAATTTATCTAGATCATCAATAATGCTCTTCAAAATTGGCCACCAGTTCAAGTTCATTCTACTTTCATAATACTTTATATCCATGGAGTTCAGCCATTCCTTGATGATGTCAAGCAAAGATTGAGGAATGGCGTCAATGCAGAATACATCCTGCTTGAAGTCCTTGAAAACAATAGCCATATCAAATTCCTTTTTCCCAACTCCTACTCTCTCAAGGTTAACAATCTCAATCTCACTAATAGTGATTACTAAGAAAGGTAATTCCACCAACTCTACCAAACAGTTTACCGTAGGAATAATAAAAGCAGAGGCTTTGAAAGAAAATCTATGAAAATCAAGCTCTCTAAATGGTATATCAAACTCTAGTTCAAAATATTTTAGATGAGGCTGCTCCCATATAAGCTCTCTTACTCACTTGAAAAATACTTGAAACTCTCTATTGATTTTATTTTTCTTGTCCCTTTCTTGATGTTGTTCCTCAATTTTATCAGGATCATACATTGGCCTTCTTTCCCCTCCTAAAGTTTGGACCACATCCATTACCTCCACATAAAACTTGAAATCCTTGGTCTTCTTGGTTCCCATGCCATGATATGGTTATGCAAATGAAAATGAAGCAAAGTAATCATCTCCTTCTCCGCTGGCTGGAAGAATGCATGCTTAATGTTTTGATACATGATATCACCTCTCTCTTCTGCTCTCATGATTGAATACCAAAAATCTAGTATGGTGGGCCTCCAGAGTTCTAGTCATCTTTCTTCCTCTTCCACCAAATGCTAGCCTGATCCACACATCTACTAGCCTAATTGGATTTGTTTCTGAAAGCTAAATTTTCTCCTGAGTCATCAATGTAGCTCTCTCTTCCTTTTCAAATTCTTTCATTACTATAGATCATCTCTGGGATTTAATAATATACACCACATGGTTGATGTGCTTTGAATCCTTGCATCTAAAAGAAGTTTCCTTAACATAAATACTACTAGGGAATTTCAATGTTGCCATTGTAGTTGGCATTAAAGCCGGTACCTACAACATTAATGAAAATTATCCTTATATAAGAATTCCCTCCATCTTGTTGGCTTGTAACACTCTTGATATTGGATACATGAAATCTAATTCTGATTCCTCTTCTACATCAAAGGGTTCATATCCTTGATTTGACTCTTCTAAATCATCAGAATTAGAATCACTAGCTTCCATATTCAAAAATTCCCAAACACCATCTTCAAAATATTTATCTGGATCATTAATAATACTCTTCAAAATTTGCTGCCAATTCAAGTTCATTCTACTTTCATAATACTTTATATCCATGGAGTTCATCCATTCCTTGATGCCATCAAGTGAAGATTGAGTAATGGCGTACATGCAGAGTACATCCTACTTGAAGTATTTGAAAATAATAGCCATATCAAATACCCTTTTCCCAAGTCATACTCTCTTAAGGTTAACAATCTCAATCTCACTAATAGTGATTACTAAGAAAGGTAATTCCACCAAATCTACGAAACAGTTTACCATATGAACAATAAAAGTAGAGGCTTTGAAAGGAACTCCATGAAAACCAAACTCTCTAAATGGTATATCAAACTCTAGTTCAAAATATTTTAGATGAGGCTACTCCCACATAAGCTCTCTTACTCGCTTGACAAATCCTTGAAACTCTGTATTGATTTTATTTTTCCTATCCCTCTCTCATCATTCTTCCTCAATTTCATCAAGACCATACATTGACCTTCTTTCCCCTCCTAAAGTTTGGACCACATCCATTTCCTCCACATAAAACTTGACATCCTTGGTCTTCTTGTTCCCACGCCATGATATGGTTATGTGAATGAAAATGAATCAAAGTAATCATCTCCTTCTCTATTGGTTGGAAGAATGCATGCTTAATGTTTTGATACATGATATCATCTCTCTGTTATGCTCTCATGGTTGAATACCAAAATCTAGTATGGTGGGCCTCTAGAGTTCCAGTCATCTTTCTTCCTCTTCCACCAAATGATGGCATGATCCACACGTCTTCTAGCCTAATTAGATTTTTTTTTGAAAGCTGAAGTTTCTCCCAAGTCAACAATGTAGCTCTCTCTGCCTTTTCAAACTCTTTCATTGCTACATATCGTCTCTAGGATTTAATCATTTGTACCACATGGTTGATGTGTTTTGACTCCTTTCATCTAAAGGAAATTTCCTTAACATAAATATTGCTAGGGAATTTCAGTGTTGTCATTGTAGTTGGCATTAAAGCCGATACCTGCAACATTAAAAATTATCCTTATATAAGAATTCCCTCCATCTTGTTGGCTTGTAACACTCTTGATGGTGGCTACATGAAATCTGATTTTGATTCCTCTTCTACATTAGAGGGCTCATATCCTTGATCTGACTCTTCTGAATTATCAGAATTAGAATCACTAGCTTCCATACTAAAAAATTCCCAACCAGTATCTTCAAAAAATTTATCTTGATCATCAGTAATACTCTTCAAAATTGGCTGCTAGTTCAAGTTCATTATGCTTTCATAATAATTTATATCCATTGAGTTCAGCCATTCCTTGATGTCATCAAGTGAAGATTGAGGAATGGCATCAATGCAGAGTATATCCCACTTGAAGTCTTTGAAAATAACAGCCATATCAAATGCCTTTTTCCCAAGTCATACTCTCTCAAGGTTAACAATCTCAATCTCAATTATTAGCTAGGTAAATTGAAATTGTATTATGGTATGTGCACTTTGATATGATGTAATATGATTATGGTTTCATCTCATATGTTGTAATATTGGATATATAATAGAAAAATAAATTATTGCATGAAATAAATAATAAATTTCCATTCTAAATAAATTTTTTTGTAGAACATGGGTCTTCCAGAAGATCAATATGATCCTCAACATGATATAGATCCACAAAATATTGGTTCAGCTGCCAGTACAAATCACATGGTAGAGGATGATGTAGAAGACACTGAGGCCAATGGCAATGATGATGATGACGGCGATGATGACGACGACGATGATGATGATGATCATCATCATGATGGTGATGATGATGATGATGACACAATTGGTGGTAGTAACCAATGACATTCATGATCATATAGACTACATCATGGATCATTGTCGATATATCGTTATGATGACTCTTTTCATGGTTACTATCATATGTATCATTTTCATGGCCTAGAGTACTATATTATTGAGTTGTATCATATTGACATGTATCATTTTCAAATTTTCACTATATCATTTGGACATGTATGTTCTTGACTTGTATTAGTTTGAATTACATAATTTATCAATTTTATTTATATCATTTGTACATGTATCATTTTCACTTATGTCGACTATTGGACATGTATCATTTTGACATGTTTTTGATGTACTGGCATATTTGGCTTTCACTTGTTTTAGTTATATATGATGATGATCTTATTAGTATTGACTTGTCAACTTATATATATTAAAAGTAGTTGATGATTTTTGGATGGATATTTATTATGTATGATGATTTTGATTTACTTTCAAATTCAATTAAATTATACATATTTGACTTACTTGTTTTAATTATAGATGATGATCATGTTACAATAATAGTTCAGGTGGTGATGAAAGGTAAAATTAATGCTTGGAACCTCTAGAATGTAATTGAAAGTTTTGTGATGAGCCACATTAAAAGAGGTGGTAATGTGGAAGCATATGTCTTATCTAAATGGGCTTTAAATTTTGGTGAAACAGGGGAACTTAGGTTGGAAGATTTTAGAGGTGTTAAGTTAGCAAAAAAATTCCTTAAATGAACAAGGTGTCAAAGAGAGTGAAGTAGGTTTGAAATGACTAGTGAAGGCAGGGGTGGCAGGCGATGGTGAAGTAGTACTTCATTAATAGAAAGTGTGGGAAATCCAAGATGGTGTTAAATGCAAGCCCTTGATTAAGATGTGTTAATTGCATTTGGAAAGGGTCAAGAAAAAATCTGCAACAAACTTTGTTGGTGGTGGCTCTAGTTATTAGGAGAAATGGAAGCCAATTTCACCTTTGGGTCATGAAGATCTTTTGGCCCGTTTTATGGAGAGGTGTCCGAAAAACAACTGGATTGCCTTTTCCTTGTTGACAACAAGTGGATAGTGTAGTGTGCAAAAATGATTTGTGGCAAGGATTTCGGCCCTCTAAAACAAAGATACCGAACCAACATGGACATTTAATCCATAATTGGGGCATGGGGCTTGGATTTAGGTGAGCCAGTGGAAATGGTGAGGATGGTGATGCAGAAAATTGTGCATAAATATTTTCTAGTAGGCATGGAGTCCATTCTCAAATGGGCGGTTTCGAGTGTAGGTTTAGATTATTCTGAAGGACTGGTAGATGATGAAATTGAGGAGCTTTATGGGAGATCGGGGCTCAAACCCTTTATTCATTGGCCCGAAGGAAAATACAAAGCTTGTTGTCATGAGGAAGCGCGTTTGGGATGGAAAGCACTCAAAATCTTCATCGAACAAGAATTGGAAGTGAAAAGGAAGCACCAGAAGAAGTTGGGGAAGCGGCAGAAGTCAAAGAAGCCTCTGAAGAAGATAGCCAAGTGTCTGTGTGGAGCTCATTAAGAATGATCGTGTTTTTCTATGTTTGATTTTGTTGTATTAAAGTGTGTAACTCTGAACACTATTAATGGTGGTTATTTTTTGTTTACGGGGTTTATTTAATGTTTTACTCTATGCATTAAGGTTCCTCTAGTTTTTTTCGTTTCTTGTGGAATTTTGGTGGGTAATGACATAGAACAATAGATGTACTTTTTTATCTTTATAAGCAATACAAAAATTTTGTGTTACCGACCCCAAAAAAATAATTGTCTTGTTATTTAATCATGAGTTAAATAATTTACTTAGTCTATAATCATGAGTTATTTAAGAGGCACAATATATTTAACTAATTAAATTGCAATAAAATATATTAAATTAATAAAAGGAAGCGAAATAAGAAGCATTTTTAGAAGCAAAAAAGGAAGCAAAATAAGAAGCATTTTTAGAAGCAAAAAAGGAAGCAAAACAAGAAATATTTTTAGAAGCAAAAAGGGAAGCATAAAAAGAAGCATTTTTAGAAGCAAAAAAGGAATCAAAATAAGAAGCACTTTTAGAAGCAAAACAAGAAGCATTTTTAGAAGCAAAAAAAGAAGCAAAACAAGAAGCACTTTTAGAAGAAAAATAAGAAGCATTTTTAGAAGCAAAAAAGGAAGCAAAACAAGAAGTATTTCTAGAAGCAAAAAAGGAAGTAACAATGGAAAAAAAAACTAGAAGCAATCTTGGAAGCAAAACTAGAAGCAATACTAGAAGAAAAACTAGAAGCAAAACCAGAAGCCTAATTGGGTGCTAATTTAGGCACCATTTATGACGTTATTTACTGGTGCTATTTTAGTCATTAACAGATATGTTATTTTCAACGCTACTTTTCGGTGCTATTTTAGGCGCTAACGAGGCATTGTGTTTTCCAATGCTAATTACAATGTAAGCTCCGAAATTACATCCAATGCCACCTTCAATGTAAAAGTCAGTGCCAAGATGACCATGCTTGTTTGCGCCAAGTTTGGTGCCAACCAACTCACTCAATTTATGGGCTGAAATACACTAGAATCTGGTGCTATTTTAGGCACTATTTTCCTATTCTGCTATAGTGAATTCAAATAAGTGGATATTCCTATAAATATCCATCCTTAGATTTAGTCCAGAGTTAGATAATTCTTCGCTAAATATTGTAATGTTTGTAATACACACTTTTGTTCTACTCGCCTATTTGGGCCAATTTGAATGCAAATAAGGAGTTAATTTGAATCTTGGTGTTTAAGGTCCCATCATAGGAAGATTAGAGCCCGCTCAATTGAAGGAGGTGACCTTGTGTTATGTTCTTTGATTCATTTAATTTCTATTCAAATTGTATCAATTGGAAAGTTAGGAATGTTGATCTATGTTTAATCATTGTTAGTGACTGCAGTTACTTATACTCTTAGATTAAGCTCATTGTGTTTTCAAGGTAGTTCATTATTCTTTACTATAGATTAATATTCATTCATTTACTATAGATTCAATTGTTGTTCATAGGAATTAGACTTAATAATTATTTTCAAATGCATGTGGTTTTAATGGGAGAGATAACAATGACTTATGGGAAGATAAAACTGAAGCTTGTTTGGAATTCATTCATGGAATTTAGTGTTACTATTTTCTAGATTAATATTTATTTTTTTGCAAACGTAAATAGATTCTCTTTTGCAAACTTAAATAGATTCTCTTTTCAAGGGTATGTGCAGGATCATGATGGGCCAAAAAGTCACAATATGATGGGTATGTGGCTAACAACTTTTTTTTAACCTAAAATTTATGAAATGAAAAAGGTTTTTAAAAGAGATTTTAAACTTTCCACCAATATAAATTATGCTATATTTTTAATTTAATAAATAATTATTATTCATTTTCTATTTGAATTATGACTAAAGTCCTCATTGATAGGCTGATTGAAAAATATCTATAACTTTCAAATGGTGTCACATTTTTTGAATTAAAAACATGTGTTACATTCTATGCTTTGCATACTATAGGATTAAAAAAAAAAGGTTTAGAATTTCATGAAGTTTTAACCAAGTTAAGGTGGTTAGACATACACATTTTTATATTTTTTAAAACTTGTAATTAAAAATTTATAATTAATTATTTACTTGAAAAAAAATTACAAAAAATATGCATCACATCGGTACATGAGTCCTCTACTTATATATAAAATCCTATAAAAAAATATTATCGTTTTATTGTGGTTAGGGTGGTCAGAAAGACACCTACTTATTTTTTCCTTGAAATTTAAGTACTACTACATTGAAATTTCAAATTTTCACTAAATAGATTTTATTTATTTTTAAATAAACCTAGTAGTTTAGAAACTACATTCAATTTGCTACAGATTCTATTCTTACATATTTTTGAAATAATATAGATAACTTATTCAAATTTTTACGTAAAGTTGCCTAACTCTAATTTTTCTGAATTTTTTGCCACTTAAGGGCCTGTTTTTTCCATGATGATCCTGCACATACCCTCAAATAAATTTCAATTCTGAATTTTAGATTAAGAGTGAATTTGGTTTTAGCTTAATTCTTCCATGAATCAACTATAGTTAAGTCAGGTGAAGTTTGAACTAAGTTATTAGATTCTAAATAAGCATTAGTTAAGAAATAAGTTAGGATCAAGTCCTTAGTATTAGTTAGAAATTAGTTGTTAGGTTCCACCCCTGAGAGCTCCTGAAAGCTTCTAAAAGCTCTTGAAGGAGTTAGACCAAAACCAAAATTTATTGTTTACAGTGCAAAAGCCCCCCAATTTGTGGAGACATCCTTATCGCATATAGCTCTAAGACACACCTAGTTTAATAATTATAAAAAAATTAAATGATGCAAGAAGTGACATCAACAACCTTTCCCATCAAATGGAATGTAAGCCTCTCATATAGGTGGTGAAGGATCCATCATCTTATGCATTCTTTCTCAACATTGGTTTTGAATTTGATTATCATTCCTTATGTAAATGTATCTTCCTAGAAATGTTGGTAAAGTAATCTTAGAGAATATTTTGATTCAAGCTTCAAATAAAGTTAACGTGTTATAAAAAAATCAATTTTGGGTTTGAGTCTTGTGTTAGTTCATTTCACAAGTGTTAGAATCATGTATGTGATAAAATGTCATGGGGTGATGCCATTTTGGTTGTCCCCTTGGATGAAGTAATAGTAGGGTGTGCTAGGAATTTTTCCCTATATTCCTTATATCCTTGCACTCATTTCAGAGTCACTAGTAGGCCTCCCATCTTACGGGGATTGTCTCTTTTAATGGTTAGTTCTTTCAAGATTAGACAAGGTTGTCCCTCTTAGTCTACCAAAAAAATTTAATCATTTTAATGTCCATTTGTATTCTGATCTTATTTTTGTGAGTATTTGGGGTTGTCCTTGGGCATGAGACTTAGAAATCTTCATTTTTTAGTCTTTGGCTAGGACAATAGTGTGATACTAGGACTATAATATAAAAATAGGACTAAAATATAGATTTTGGATGCCTATATAATTCTTAGATGTGAATCTATCTATGGTACTCTAGTGTACCATGCTATTATCCTCTTGGAATGCTAATTTCCTTTTTGGGCATTGTAGTTCTCTAGCATACTACTATCCCTTGTTTTGTTAAATAGTGAGTACTTTTGGTTATTTCTTAGGGATATTTTTATGAAAGTTGTACCCACTTGATGATTCTTCTCATATTTAAACTACTTTGTTGAAAAGTGTCACAATCAGTGAGTTATGGAACCCTTTTCTTTAGGAAGTGTGTCATTTCTTAAAAATAATTTTTCATGATTCTAATTGGTATATGACTTGTATCTCCAAGTAAGGAAACCTATTGTGAAGGTTTATCATTTTCTTGGGTGTTTTGTTAGTTATTTTTTAGTGGACTGGAGGTGAATGTCACCCTCATCCTACCCCTCATCTCCCTAACCAATGGTTGCATCAAATTTTCAATGTGTGATAGCTCCAACTAAGTATATCATTTGTGTGGGTTTCCTTGGGTTTTGTAAGATTTCATAAGTTTTTTTGTGAGGATTAGAGATTGATGATTCCCTTGTCCTAAAGAGAGTGTTATTGTGAGTTAGTACTCAATCATTGTTGGATTTCATTCCCCCTCTCGTAGGTTTGTTGTGGTAGTTTTTTCCCATGATTGGTAAGTATTTTGTTGTTTCCACCTTGCTTGTACCAATGGTGAATTTATTATTTTTGTTAGTGTTGTAGTGTAATTTTTTTTTACATGAAACTTCTATGCACATTGTTGTTTAGTGTGGAATGTTATCTTTGTATCTTGTTATTTAGTATTATTTCAAAAATAATACAATTAGATAATGTCCTAAGTGTGTGGGTTAGGTAATTACATTTGATTAAGTGCCTATGTTACAACATTAAGATCTATGTTTTATGTAATTTTCTATGTAGTAATGTGTGCTTGATGTATGGTTTCTTAAGTTCCTTTTTTGTGAGGCAATTGATTGATTTTTTGCCTTGTGTGTGTTAGTGTGGAATTTTAGAGGTTTTGGTATGAATTGAACCATGCAATATGTTTGTAGAGGAAGGATGCTTCCTAGGAAATACAAAAATTGATTGGGAATGAAATATACCATTGATTGAGAGTCTCTTGAGGTGAGGAATGATCACTCTCCTATGTGTTTCTTGTTGTGTAAAAGCATGTAAAATTCTTAGTGTGTTTGTATGTGTTGTATGTGGTTTTTCTTCTTGCATGGTATGCTTGAAGAGTATCAATTGTGAGGTTTTGGTAGTCCAAGTTGTGATTTCTAAGAATTTTATATGTGATTGCATTCTTGATTTCTTCATTCTTTCTTTGTGTAAATATGGAGTGATCCTTGTGTGGTCTTGTTTGTGCTTGTGTGTCTTCTTGGGACATTATTATTGTGAAGTTATTATTGATTAAAAAGGAATGTTAACATTTCATTTTATAGTTGAGAATTGTGTACTCTTGTGTGATCAATGCATTTGAATGTGAAAGACATGTTTTTCTATTAATATTATTGATATGTGGAAGAAATTAAGTATTTAGTAATGCTTTATTGAAGTTCATTGTGCATTATTCCTGACTAATTGTGTAATATTTGCAAATGGCTATGTTGGTGCATGAAATAAATGTTGAATTATTTATAGTAGATCATTTGAATAATGAATTATGTTCCCAAATTATATTTGTTTCCCAAGATTCTTGTGGGAACCTATATGGGCTATTGTATTATATATTTTTTAAAATATAGGGAAAGGGGTGTGAATGGGTCATATGCATGGTAATTGTAATAAATTCTTGGTGAAATATAAATGCATTAGTGGGCATGTGGAAGACTGTAATGGGCCAAACTATGCCTCTAAGTGACAATGAAAATACAGAAAAATAAACTTAAGTAACTTCACATAAAAATTGAATATATTATTAACATATAATTTGGAAAATATGTAGGAATAGAATTTGTAGCAAATTCAATGTAGTTTGTAAGATACTAGGCTTTTTTTGGAAAAAAGTAATTTTATTTGGTGAAAATTTGAAATTTCAATGCAATAGTACTTTAATTTTAGGGAAAAAAAGTATGTGCTTGTCTAGCCAACCTGAGTATGATCAAGAAAAATATATTTTTTTAATCTTTCAATATAAGTAGAGGACACATTCTTGGATGTGACACATATTTTTTGTATTTTATTTGCAAGTAAATAATTAGTTGTGAATTTTTTACTAGGAATTTTAAAAAATATTAAAAACTATTTGTCTGACCACCCTAACTTGGTCAAAAATTCATGAAATTAAAAAAAAAAAAAATCAACCTATATTTTGTGAAGCATAGTGTAACAAATCTTTCATATTCAAAAAATGTGTAACCGTTTAAAAGTTATAGATGCTTTTCAATCAGCCTATCAATTAGTACTTTACACATAGTGTATGTCGAAAATTAATAATAATTATATTAAATTCGAAATAAATCATATCTTACATTGGTAGAATGCTAACAATTTCTTGAAAAAATCCTTTTTGTTTAATCAAATTTGGATAAAAAAAGTCATTATCATGGAGGGTGAAGTCTTGAAAAGAGGATGAAACCTTTAAACATGTTTGAATAGTTGACCTTTTAGGCTTGACACTCCCAAGCTTAATTCCAAAGATTTCCTGAGGAAAAAATCAAGGGAAAAAATTATGTGAAAAAAATGGATATTCATATGTAACTAATATCTATTTTTAGAAATGGGTGCCCATTTTTAAGTCTTCAAAATTGATATTTGTTACCTAAAAGCCTAAAAATACCTCTTTAGTAAAATGGGCATAACTTTTGCATTTCTTATCAAAAAATTTCTTTTTTATAGGTGTTGGAAATTTAATTCAAAGCTCTATGCAATGTACTAGGTAGTGTTTCTATATTATATAAAAATAATAATTATAATCATTTAAAACTTATCTTTCGTTTTGAAACATAAAATTCTTACTACTTCTACATACGAAGTCCCTTTTTTAAGATTTTTTTGTAACAATCATTTCAAAATACTTAATACATTAGAGGATTAATCAATAATGAAATATTCATATTTTTGTAGTAAGGAGATAAAAAAAATTTCATAAATCATCATATCTCTCTATCCATTTCTCTACCTCTCTATATTTTACTCTCTCTCCTTGAGCTCTAGACCTATCTCTCCACATCTTTCTCTCTCCCTTCCTCCCTCTCTCTTTTTCCCTCTTTAGACCTCTCTCTCTCAATTTATTGAGCTATATACTTATCTATATACCTCTCCATCCATCCCTCCTTCCCTCTCTCTTTTTCCCTCTTTTGATATCTATCTTTAGAACTCTCTCTCACTCTCTCTCATTGAGCTCTAGACCTATCTCTCTACCTCTCCCTCCCTCCCTCCTTCCCTCTCTTTTTCCTTCTTTAGATATCTCTCTTTCTCTCTAGATCTATCTCTCTACCTCTCCCTCCCTCCATCCTTCCCTCTCTACTTAACTCAATCCCAACAATCTCTACCTATACCTCTATCTATCTCTTTATATCTCTCCCTCTTGCATCTCTCTCTCTATACCTACCTATCCATCCCTACCTCACTATCTCTCTATTTCTCTCCCAAGCTCTAGATATATATTTGTACATCTCCCTCCATTTCCTCTCTCTTAGTCCCTCCTTAGACCTCTTTGTATTTTATTAAACCCAATAAATCCTATACTACCTAGTCTTCTTCTATGGTTTCTTATTCATATCAAGGTTTCTTAGATCTATATTTTTATGATATTTACATCTCAATTTTGTATTTGAAACTCTTTGCATGACCAATTATTCACTAATTTTATTTTGTTACATATTTCTCTATTATATTGATTATGAAATCAATTTTACTTACCATACCCATACTTGGAAACCAAACTAGGGTTTCATTTTCATACTTGATACATCATTGGTATTTCTACTTTCTCAATATATAACTATAGCTTTTAGATTTATTTTTCCTCTCCACCTCTCCACCTCTCCCTCTCCCTCTCCCTCTCCCTCTCTCTATCTACCTATCTATCTCCCTTTCTCTTCCCCATCTATCTTTCCCAAGTCATATATATCTCTAGATATCTCTCCCTCTTTCTATCCCTCTATAATTCTCTCCCTCTCTCCCTATCATAGAGTTAAGGAAAGAGAGGTAGAGAGGAGAGAGAGAAGAGATATAGAGATATAGAGATATAACTAAAGGAGGGGAGGGGGAATGAGAGAGGGATGGAGTGAGGGGTAGGTAAAGAGAGAGACAAAGAGGGAAGATAGAGAAGTAGAGAGGGAGAGAGGAAGGGAGAGGTAGAGATAGAGAGGTAGAGTGAGATGTATGTAGGGAGAGGTAGGTAGATAGAGAGGAAGACGGGGATGGGAGATAAATAGAAGTAGAGATAGAGAGAGAGGTATGGTTGGAGGGATAGAGGGAGAAGTAGGTAGAGAGAGGGAGGGTGAGGGGATATAGATAAGTATAGAAGGGGAGAGAGGTAATTTGGGAGGGTTAGAGAAAGAGATAAGTAGAGAGAGTGTGTGAGGTGAGATAGATAATTATAGAGGGGAGGGGAGAAAGAGATATGGAGAGAGGAAAAGGGAGAGAGAGAGAGAGAGAGAGTGACAAGTAGAGAGAGAGGAGGAAGGAGGGAAAGAGGGAGGGAGAGGTAGGTAATAAGAGAGAGGTAGGTAGAGAGAGGGATTGGAGATAGAGAGAAGTAGAGAGGGAAGGGGAGAGAGAGGTAGATATGAGAGATAGAAGAGAGATATAGATAGATAACTAAAGGGAGGGGGGAATGAGGGAGTGATGGAGTGAGAGGTAAGTAGAGAGAGATGGAGAGGGGAGATAGAGAGAAGTACAGAGGGAGGGAGGAAGGGATTAATGGAGAAGTAGATATAGAGAGGTAGGGTGGAAGGGATAGAGGGAGAGGTAGGTAGAGAGATGGAGGGTGAGTGGAGGATCATCCACTCACCCTCCATCTCAATACCTAACTCTCCCTCTATCCCTCACACCTTACCTCTCTCTTTTTCTCTACTTCTCTTTATCTCCCATCTTGATCTTCCTCTTTGTCTACCTACCTCTCCCTATCTCCCTCCAACCCTACCTCTCTATCTCTACCTCTCCTTTCCTCCCTCCCTTTATACTCTCTAACTCTCCTATTTGTCTCTCTCTACCTACCTCTTTCTCCATCCCTTTGTCATTCCCCATATATCTCCCTTTAGATATCACTCTATATCTCTCTTTACCATCTCTCTCCTTTCTACCTCTATCTCACCTTCCCTCTCTATTTCTCTCTATTTCCACTCACCTTATCTCCACCTACTTCTCCCTATATCCCTCCCATCCTGCCTCTCCCTCCCTCTATCCATTATTCCCTTTCTATCTCCTTAGCTCTTTCTCCCTCTCCCTCTCCCTCTCTTTGTACCTCTCTCTCTCCCATTTGCTCTCTACTATATCTCCCCTCACCCTCTCTCTCTCTTCCTACCTTACTCTATATCCCTTCCACCTTACCTCTACCCTATCTCTATGCTTCTCTATACATCCCCTCACCCACCCACTCTCTACCTACCTTTCCCTCTATACCTTCCACCTTACCTCTATATTTGTCTCTACTTTTCTTTATCTTCGATCTCCATATTCTTCTCTATTTACCTACCTCTACCTATATCCATCCCTCCCTTCCTCCCCCTCTCTCTACTCTCTACCTAACACTCACTCCATCCCTTCCTCTTTCTCCCTCTCTCTCTCCCTTTAGATATGCCATATCTCTCTTCTCTATCTCTCCTATCTACCTCTTTAACCTTCCCTCTCTACTTCTCTCTATCTCCACTCACCCTCTCTCTATAGAAAGGAAAAGAGGAAGATAGATGGAGAGGGAGAGAATAGATATATAGATAAAGAGAGGTAAAGGGAGATATAAATATAGAGAGAGATAGGGAGTTAGGAATAGAGAGGGAGATATAGAGATATATAGAGGAAGATTGAGTGAGATAGAGATATATAGATGGTGAGATATAATGATACAAAGAGAAATAGAGATAGAGAGGAAGATATAAATAGGTATATTCAAATAGGGAGATATAGAGAGGGAGGAGATAGAGGAGGGAGGGAGGGAGAGTGGGGGATAGATAGAGAAGGGGTAGACAAATAGATAGAGATAAAAAAGGGAGAGAGATGGGTAGAAAGATAAGAAGATGGGAATATATAGATAGATATATAAAGGGAGAGGGAGAGATAGATAGGGAGGGAAAAGGGGAAAGATAGAGAGATAGTAAGATAGAGGTAGAGAAAAATATGGATATAAATGGATAGAGAGAGAGAGGTAGAGATAATGAGATATAGATAGAGATAGAGAGAGAATTAGGGAGATATAGATAGAGGAGGCAAGAGTGAGAGAGAAAGGAGGTGATAAAGAAAAGTAATAAAGAGATAGGGAGGGAGAGAGATATGGAGAGAGGGGGGTAGATAGAGAGATAGAGATAGGGAGGGAGAAATAGGGAGTGTGTGCATGTTTCTATAAGTTAGAGATAGATATGGAGATAACTTCATAGAGAGGGAGATTATATAATAGATAGGGGAGGGAGATGGATGGAGATAAATAGAGAGAGAGAAGTAGAGATATAGAAAGAGGTAGTGTTATAAATAAAGGGAGAGAGGGAGAGATAAAGATAGACATATGGATATAGATGGAGAGATACATAACCTATGAAAAATAGGGAAGAGAAAGGGAGAGAGCTAGGTAGAGAGGGAGAGAGAGAGGAGAGAGATATACATAGAGATAGAGTAAGGGAAATGGGGAGAGATAGACCTTAGAGAGGAAGGCAAGGAGAGGGGAGAGAGGGAGAGATTTTAAAATAGATAGAGGGAGAGAGAGACATGTTCTCCTATTTCGGCTTGGGAAAAGGTGTGCCAATTGAGGAAGACCTAAATTGTTTATGATAGGTATAAAAATGCACATTTAAGGTTTTAACAGAATTGAAAGGAGAAAATAAGTTCAATTTACTACACACATGAACATTTCTAGAATGAAAAATATGGTAATCAACTGAATCTTTTTTTAAAATACTAAGAAATATGTTTATTACCTTATACTTTATGCTTTATGAAAAGAATAATGAATTGAAATGATTTCATTTTCACAATTTTAACTTGATATACATGCACATGAACAATAAGCCTTTCAAATAACCTAATTTCCACATAGATTATAGAACAAAGGATTCTTAAATCAAAAAAATTATAAGTGTAGAAAACATTGAGTTCACCATAATGTGATATATTGAAATGGGATACAAGGAGAATGACTAACCTAAATCACTCATTTCACCATGGGATATTAGGTGACACAAAAATAACTAGTGGATAATATTTTGCTATTATCCTCAAGGAGGAGCTAAAATAGTTCATCAAGGTTTTGGTCCCCTTTTATTGTTGGATAGTTTGATTTGATGATTAGATTATGAATATTGATATTGTTGAAAGAATAATAATTTTTTCATTGATGTGTTTATTGGCAACATGAGCATGATCATGGGTTGATCCGGTGTTGTCATTGATGTCAACATTTTGATCTAGTATGAAGAAAATTATGTATAATATTTTGTATAGCTTGATCATGTTTGAAGATGGTTATCTAGTGTATATTTGCTAGAAGGTTTGATATGGTGAAATCAATTGAAGTGGTAAATTGGATAAGTGTTAGAATAAGTATTTTTGTGTATAGGACATCTAGTATTTTAGTTCAAATTGGTCCACTCTATCGAATCTTTCTCTATGGTTTTCATGTAATTTTTTTGAATGTTAGGAGAGTATAAATCCAAACTTTCACATTTTTTTGGTCTCTAGAGTAGAAGTTATGAATGACAGACGTTCGGGTCTAGCAATGACAATGGTTACTAATACAATATGTATGTTTTGGTGAATCCACATCTCTCTGCATATTTGTATTTAGATTTGTGGATTTGTTGAGATGTTAATAGGTGCTAGTAGAACCTATATTCCAAGTGTAATGAACTTGGGAGGTCCATGTTTCTATTTTTTATTGAACAGTTGGTGAATTTTGATGTTAGGTCATTACCGGTACTGACCTAATATTTTTTGAGTGTTGTGGAGTTTTGAGATGTATTGATCTATTATGTGGGAGCTATTATAGGTCCATACCAACCTACTTGGATGTGTTAGAAGTTTTGATTAATGGTTCCAAGTGTGTATGTTTGTAGGTTGAGTTGACAAGTTATTTTTTGTATGACATCTCTAATTAGGGTAACCTAATTGATGTTTGAGGTTATTATGGATATATAAGTGAGTTCATTTTTTATTCATGGATGTAATGATAATAATATATTGATGTGAATTGTGCGAGTGTAAGGCGAATGTGTTGTAAGTATGAAGATATTGTCATTAATGTCAATTGGTTAACAGGTTGCCAACTTGTTGATGTTGTCATTGATGTCATGAATGTTGGTTATTGGTTGTATATGTTGAGGATATTGAGAAAATTGTAAAAACGATACCTATTGCAGGTATTCAATGTTTGCTCCTTGTTTTTCTCTAGGATTTTCTACTATGCTAGTAAGGATCTGAGGTATTGATCATGGTTGTTGGAAGTTGCTATATCTAGATTTTGGGTTTCTAGATCATTGTATAGTGTGAGATATGTTCACCAGTTGTGAACTAAGCTTTTCTATGCATCTGGTTGATGTCCAGGAGAAATGTTGTTGCTCCATATTTCTTCTTGCTTGGGTCTTATGTCTTGTGGTTCTTAGGATAAGTTAATGAGGTTGTGTTCAAGTGAAATTTTTTAACCAATAATATTAGATCAAGTTAAGGTAGCATGTGCTTAATTGATTTATGTGTTTTACAGTGGTATTGGCTGACCTTGTGTTAGACACTACTTGCAAAATTTATGGAAGTGTGTTGAGGTGTGTTGGGACTTATTTAGGTCCTTATTAATTGTGTGCTTGGGTTTCCCTCATTCTAATTCCACTGTAGAATGTTTTGGCACTAACCTAATTTGAATTTATTAATGTACAAATGGTGTGTGGTCAACCTTGGATGAGTTTCAAGGTTGAAGATGGTATATATATAGGTCGAGATATTTGTGATAAAAAGAGTACATGTTTAATATCAAGATAGATGTGAGATAGATGAAAAATAAAGTGTGTGGTTGAGCATACTAGTACAAAATTCAAAGTGGAAAGTTTCTAGAGGCAATGAGCTAAAGGTGTACTCTATCATTGAAGCATGTCTGCAAGTGTGTGAGCGAATTGTGGTGGAAATATCTATTACATTGAGATAGTTTTCTCTATGTAAGAAATCTCTTTTATATTCTTTGTATCTATGTGGTAGTAATCCTTTCAGGTGGTTAACCATTATTAGATAGTGAGTCTTGTTCGAGATAGTAAGTCATGTTTTGGTAGTGAGAATTTTCTAGTAGTAAGCCTTTGTATTCAGTTTTGATATTCTTTATATTGTGAGATAATCCTCATTGTGGTATTTCCCTTATTGGGTTTTCCATGTAAATCTAGTGTTGTGTGTATGGTTTTTTCTCTTTCAGTTTTTGCATTTACACTTAATGATTAATCACATTAGCAAAGTAAAGGATTTTTGAATGATAATTGGTGTAACCTATGGTGAAAATTTGAAGGATAAAACTATTACAACTGATTCACCCCCCTCTCAGTTTTCTTGTTCAAAAATTGGTATCAGAGCTTGGTTCCTTGGAGAAGAGCTTATCAACTTAAGGAAGGTCTAGGATGGCAAGAAAGATCACTATTGAGTGTCCTAGGCTCAATGGGACCAACTATGCCCTCTAGAAAATAAAGATGGAATGATATCTAGAATACTATGGATATGATGTTGAGAAAGCTTATAAGACTACATACACTACTCTTGCTAATGGTCTAAGTAAAACTAATGAGATAAAGGTGCATGAAGAAAACAATAAGGTAAAGTTCATTTTGAAAAAAAGTCTATTGCAATCCAAGTTAATTAAAGTTGCAAATCTGAAAACTGCTAAAGAGGTATGGGATGCATTGGAAAAGATTCGTGAAGGAGATGAAAAGGTCAAAGAAGCAGAGTTACAAAACTTGGAACCACAATTTGAGATCTTTCATATGTCTGAAGATTAGAACATTAAATCATATGTACAGAGAGTAGATGAGCTCGTAGGTGAAATGTGAGGACTTGGTGCAATAGTAGATGAATCCAAGATTGTGAAGAAGATTCTCATAACTCTCCCTAATGCATATAGTGAAAAGGTATTGGGTATTGAAGAATTTGTATATTACAAAACTTATACTAAAGATCAGTTATTGAGTACTCTAACATCATTTGAAATGAGAAAGCCTAGTTTGATAAATGGATCCAAGTCAAAAACTTCTTTTAGGGATACAATTTTTGAAGATCTGGATGAAGAAAACCTTGATGAAGTGGAATTTGATGTTGTAAGAAGGATGAAAAATGGATCTAGTATGTATCAAGGAAAGTCACCTTTTAAATTATTTAGTTGTGGAGGAATAGGTCATTATGCTTCAAGATGTCCAGAAAGAGCTAAGAAGAATAAATATAGAGAAGGAAAGGAAAACAAAGGGAAGATTATTAAGAGAGCATATTATGTAAATGAGTATGTTGGTATTTCTAATGAAGAGTATGATTATGGAGACTTTGATGATAACAAATGCCTAATCTTGGCTATAAAAGATGCATCTACTTCTACTAACACTGAAAAATAGGTAAAGTGCTCCAAAGAAAGTTGAAGATATTATGATCTCTACCCGTCATGGTAAATAAGAAAAGAACTATTGGGTTGTTGATAGTGGCTATTCACATCACATGACTGGTGATAAGAGTAAGTTTGTTAAAATTGAAAAATATAAAGGAGGCTTTGTTAAATTCAAAGATGATACTGGTGCTAAGATTTGTGGGATAGGTTTAGTCAGTTTTCATGGAAAGCATAATATTGATGATGTCTACTATGTTAAGGGTTTAAGGCATAATTTTTTAATTGTTGGACAGAGGTGTAGTAAAGGATATAATCTTGTATTCAAGGATGAGAGATGTGAAATTAGGAAAGGATCTAGAATAGTGATTGCTACTAGAAAGAAGTCAAAAGGAAATATTTATTAACTTAAGGGTGTAGATGGACATTGCTTTATGTCTCAGATTAATGTGAGTTGGTTATGGCACTAGAAGATGTGTCATATAAATTTTGATAACTTGGCAAGAATCAATGTTGTACAAGTTGTGAGAGATTTTCCAAGGATTACAAAGCATATTAATGTTATTTGCAAGGATTTTCATTTCAGAAAACAAGCTAGAAACAACTTCAGATCAAAGGAACAATCTACTACCGAACTACTAGATTTAATTCATATAGATTTGTGCAATCCTACAAGAGTGAGAAGTCTACATTGTGAAAGGAATTTTATGCTTTATATTGATGATTACTATAGATATACATGGGTTAATTTTCTTAAAGATAAATATGATGCATTAGATAAATTCAAAGAATTTAAGGCTATGGTTGAGAATGAAGAAAATTTGAGAATAAAATGCTTGAGGTATAACAGAGGTGGGGAATTTACCTCCAAATAGTTTAACATGTTTCATGAAGTTAATGTAATAAAGAAACAATTGTTAGCTCCTAGAACTCCTTAGTAGAATGGAGTTGTTGAAAGAAAGATTAGAAGGATTCAAGAAGCTGCTAGATCAATGATTATAGAGGTATGTCTACTGGAAGTTTATTGAAGAGAAGCTATTTATACTATTGTTTATGTGTTCAATCAAGTTCAAGAAAAAGCTAATATTACTAAGACCCCCTATGAGCTATGGTGTGGAAGAATTCCTATTGTCAAGTGCTTCAAGGTATTTGGAAGCAAATTTTATATCAGAAGGGATGAAGAAAATTTAGGGAAGTTTGATACTAGATGTGATGAGGGTATCTTCAATGGATACTCTACTAGAAGCAAAGCTTACAGATGTTTCAATAAAAGACTAAGAAAGATTGTAGAAAGAAAAAATGTCAAGGTGGATAAATAATTGAAGAATTCAATTGAAGTTGATGGATATGTATCAAATGAACTTGATTCCATAGAATTTGAAGAGATTGTTGAAGAACAAGAGAAGTAGAATGAGGAAAAAGAAGCTCGAGTGGTGTCCCCAAAGACATCTAGATATGTGCAAAAGAATCATTTAGAAGATCAAATCAATGGAGACAAAAGCAAAGGAGTATTGACAAGAAGCAGAGTTGTTGCTGGTGGTGAAATAAGTATGTTTCTACTTTTTGAAGTTGAACCTATGACAGTAAGTGAAGCATGTAAAGATGGGAATTGGATAAAAGCTATGAAAGAAGAACTTATATAGATTAAGAAGAATTAAACATGGGACTTGGTCCCTAGACTAGAAGATTAAAACATAATTGCATCAAAATGGGCATTCAGAAACAAGTTGAATGAGAATGGAGAAGTGGTCAGAAATAAAGCAAGACTTGTGTGTAAGGGCTACTCACAAGTAGAAAGTATAGGTCTTTAGGATACTTTTTCTCCAGTGGCTAGGATGAAAGCTATCAAAATGTTTTTGGTATTTTCTGCTTAAATATTTTAAATTTTATCAGATGGGTGTAAAGTATGCATTCTTGAATGGTGAATTGGAAGAAGTCTACATGGAACAACTGAAAGGATTTCAATTGTCAGAACAATCAGACATGGTCTACAGATTAAAGAAAGTTTTATATGGGTTGAAGCAAGCATCTAGAGCTTGGTATGCAAGGATAGTTTGATATTTGATTCAACAATTTCAATAAAGGTACACCAAATAGTAATTTGTAATTCAAAATTGAAAATGACAAGATTTTGATAGTAATTGTATATGTTGATGACATTATCTTTGGAGGAAATGAAACAATGTACAAATTTTTTGTTGAAGAAATGGAAAATGAATTTGAGATGTCTATGTTTGGTGAGATGAATTTCTTTCTTGGGCTACAAATCAATCAAATAGAAAAAGGGATTTTTATTTCATAGTCTAAGTATGCAAAAGAAATGTTGAAGAAGTTTGGGATGGATGGCTCCATACCGGTATGCACTCCTATGGTGGATGGATGTAAATTGGGTAAAGATGATGATTCACCTAATGATGATCAGAGCAAATACAAATCGATGATTGAAGGATCATTGTATTTAAATGTTACTAGATCAAATATCATGCATACAATTCATCTTATGGCTAGATTTCAAGAAGATCCTAGAGAAACACATGTTGTTGTTAAGAGGATATTCACATATTTGAATGGCACTCTGGATTATGGCTTATGGCATCTGAGGGATATTGAATTTACACTAAGTTCTTATATAGATGTAGATTGGGTAGGTTGTGTTGATGACATAAAAAGTATAAGTGGTGGTGCATTATTTCCTAGTTGCAAATTGGTGTCATGGATAAGTAAAAAGCAAGATAAAATTTCCTTATCCAATGTAGAATCTAAGTATATTGTTGCAGCATCTTGTTGCACACAAGTTTTGTGGATGTTACAGACATTCAAGGATATTAGATTAATGTATGATGATCCCATTTCTATCTTTTGTGATAATACAAGTGCAATTAACATTTCAAAGAATCCAGTGATGCACTCATGGACAAATCATATATCTATCAAGTATCACTTTTTTAGAGAGAAGTTCTTGGAGAATGAATTAAAGCTTGAGTATGTACCTACAAAGGATCAAATTGCTAACATATTTACAAAGGATATTCCTAAAGATACTTTTGAGTATCTCCAAGAGAAGTTAGGGTTCATTGCCCCTCCTTTCTTGAACTAGATACATATGGAGATGCATTAGTCCAGTGGATCTATGGATCTATCTTATTTCTAGACTAGTATTTGGTGGCTACCTCTCACGGGGAGTAGGTAATATCTGGTGTTTTCATTATGCAATTATTTAGGTGTACTACTAAGGAGGAGTATTCAGCATTGGTAATGTTCCTAATGTCAAAGGGGAAATCAATTAAAATATCTTTTTCCTTTGCGATTAATGTTAAAGGGGGAGAAAGTATCATGTGAAAAAGTTCATCTACTAAAGGGGAGAAAGTAAAATCATGAGAAAATGTGTTCAAAGTTGTGTTGTCTTTGATGGTTTTTCACATCATGTGTTGCCATCAATGAAAAAGGGGGAGATTGTTACAAGTATCATGAAGATGTTGTCATTGATGTCAACTAGCTAACTAGTTATTGTTGTCATTGATGTCATGACTATTGGTTATTGGTTGTATATGTTGAGGATATTGAGAAAATTATTATATAGGTTGCAAGTATTCAGTGTTTTCTCTTGGTTTTTCTTTGGGATTTTCTACTATGTTAGTAAGGATCTAAGGTATTGACCATAGCTGCTGGAAGTTGCTCTATCTAAATTTTGGGTTTCTGGATTGTTGTACAATATGAGATATGTTCACCAATTGTGAACTGAGATTTTTTGTGTATCTGGTTGAGGTCCGAGAGAAATTTTGTTGCTTTGTATTTCTTCTTGTTTAGGTCTTATGTCTTGTGATTCTTAGGATAAGCTGATGAGATTGTGTTCAAGTGAAATTTGTTGACTAGAAATATTTGATCGAGTTAAGGTAGCGTGTGTTTATTGATTTATGTGTTCTACATTGGTATTGACTAACCTTGTGTTAAAACTACTTGTAAAATTTATGGAAGTGTGTTGAGGCATGTTGGGACTTTTTTAGGTTCTTATTAAGTGTGTTCTTGGGTCACCCTCATTCTAATTCCACCATAGAATGTTTTGGCGTCGACCTAATTTGAATTTGTAAATACAAATTGTATGTGGCTGACCTTGGATGAGTTTTGAGATTGAACATGGTATAAATATAGGGTGAGATGTTTGTGAGAAAAAGAGTACATGTACAAGAGCAAGATAGATGTAAGATAGATGTGAAATAAAGTGTGTAGTTGAGTAGATTAGTGCAAAAAATTTCAAAGTGGCAAGTTTTTGGAGGTAGTGAGTTGAAGTTGTACTCTATCATTCAAGCATGTCTACAAGTGTGTGAGTGAATTGTGGTGGAAATATCCAATGCATTGAGATAGTTTTCTCTCTGTAACAAATATCTTTTATATTCTTTGTATCTATGTGGAAATGAGCTTTTAGAGTGGTTAACCCTTATTGGATAGTGAGTCCTATTCCAAATAGTAAATCCTATTTTGGCAATGATCCTTTGTATTTGGTTTGATATTCTTTAGATTTTGAGCTAATCCTCATTGTGGTTTTTCCCTTATTGGTTTTTCCATGTAAATATGGTATTTTTGTGTGTATGGTTTTTTCTTATTTTAGTTTTTTCATTTACACTTAATGATTAATCACATTAGCAGAGTAAAGGATTTGTGAATGGTAATTGATCTAACCTCTAGTGAAAATTTTAAAGGATAAATTGGTTACAAATAATTCACCCCTCATCTCAATTGTCTTGTTTAATAGAATGTAGAGCAAATCAGATCATTAGTGTGGATCAATATGAAGTGTATAAAGGTTGTATATTGAGATTCAATGGAACTATATTCTAGCATGTGGTAGATGAATTTGTAACAGTTTATTTTGGTTGTGAGCCATCACTCTTCTATTTTTTCTTCTTTTTGTGGGAAGTGAGTCCACTAAGATAGTGAGTCCACCTGTAGTGAGCATTTATGTAATATCTTATAATCAATTATAATATATCATGAGCTAACCCTCATCGTGGTTTTTCTATTTTTGGGTTTTCCACATAGAAATTTGATGTTCATGTGTCATGTGATCTTGATGGTTGATTTCATGATTTCCCTTCTTATTGCAAATTGAATATGCTATATGGAATGAATGTTTAAATGTTTAAATGGTTTCAAAGAATTCTGATTCACCCCCCCTCTCATTATTCTAGGTGTTCAACAATTGGTATGAGAGCTTGGATCCTTGGAAGAAGCTTAACCACTTCAAGAAGATCTTGGAGGTTGAACACATAGCTATTAGAAGATATCCAACTACTCTGAAAGAAATTCCTATTATTGGATACACTAAAAATATTGCATGATTGACATGACTGGAGAACTCATAATAGTCATTAAATATCTAGAAAGGACTTAAAGTGAGAACAAAGATTTGAAAGAAAATGTCAAGGAAGCATATGAATGCATCAGAAAATTAAGAGAGAAAATAGAGAATTTCAAAGAAACACATAAGGAGGTTAATGAACAACTAAATAAAGAAAATGAAATAATTACCAACCTAAAAGTGCAAGTTGAATAAGGAAAAAGAGTTGAAGAATGTTTAAATTCCAAGATGAAAAGAAAATATAAAGAATTTTCAAAACTTGAAGAAGTTGTGACCTTGAGATCAAATCTAGAAAAAGCAAAAATTCAAGAAGAAAAATTTAAGGTGAGATCTACAATGCTTGATGAAATTATTGCAAATCAAGAAAATTCTAAAGATAAAGGTGGATTAGGGTTTGAGAAAGGAAAAACTTCAAAGGAATATTAAACACCAAGTGTTGAAAAGAAGAGAAATGAACAAAAGAAGATTGAGGATAAGAAGAGCAATAGAAAATAGGTTCAGAATCAAAGGAATGACTTCAGAATGAAACCTATCAGAAAACCAAATGTACAAAGGTACTCATCATTTAATGGTTTCTATTATTCCTATAATAGATTTGAACATAAGGCTATGGAATGTAGAAGTAGAATGAAACAAAATGTTCCATCTTTTCTCCGTTAGTATTTTACATACAAAATATTTGTTCATAAGGCTAGTGAATATAGAAATTAGATAATGAATGGATTTAACAATGGTATGATGTTCAATCATTCAATGGCTATTATTATACATGCAATGGATTTGGACATAAAGCTAATCAATGTAGATCTAGAATGAATGGAAGTAATCTTGTTCAAAATAATGTCATATGTTATAATTGCAATAGACTAGGACACATCTCTAAGTTCTGCAAAAGCAAGAATATGAAGAAGGATAATCCAATGAAAATGCTTGATTTAGTAGAGACAAAGAGGATGGACAATATTTGGAGAAAGAAGGAAAACAATGAGACTATGGCTGATTTTGTACCAGCATCTGGTGTAGATGTTTCCTTCAAAAACTAAGTAGAAATATTTGGCTTAGGAGGAGCATTAATAAAAAATTCCTTATCCCCTACCAAAGAAATGGTGTTGATGCTTCAACGTGTGGATATGAGGTGAATTTTAACATGGTTAACCTATTAAAGAAGATACCAGTGGAAATATCAAGATAAGAAAATTTGCAGAGTAGTTGAAGGTGACTATGTTGCAGATAAGGTTTGTAAGCTTTATTAAATAAAGTATTCAATGTGAATTAGATAAATTTCTAAAGGGATTAGAAGTGATTTCATAGATCAAAATTAATTTGCAAACAAATATTCAAGGAGAGAATAGTAGACAAGAAGCAAAGTGGAGAAATTGAAGCAATTGAGATTTGATACAAGCAAAACCCTAGTTGGAAGAGATTCAAAGGTATTTATAGTTTCCATTTTCCCTAGTTTTAGAAAGTGCTTTCAATTTGTTGTAAAATGTAGACACCACAAGTTGTAGATGTTACAAATCATCCACACCCTAAATCCAAATGAAATCCTGGCAAGTCTCTAGTGGATGATTTGGATGGTGGTTTTCGCACATACCATATAGTGTTTTGCACAAAAAAGATGTAATGGCATACATTCATGTTAATATGGAATAATATAATCATACAAATCTGAGTGATGTGTGGTACAACGAACCCACCATAGATGATTTCGAGTTGAAATTATAGTTTGAGATTTTTGCGGAGAAGAAAATCACCACCTGGAATAATTTTCCCATATTTTGTTATGTAGATGAATGGGTGAGATATAATTTTAGTTGCATTCATGAAAAATTCCTCTAGTTGGATATACTACATTTGATAAAAAAAGAGGCTATTAGGGTTGTCAATGGATTGTTCTCAACTGGACCAACTCTGGTGCCCAAGTCAATGAAAAATAAAATGGTGATAGAATAGCACTAACAATAAAGGACATCAAAAGCCTAACAATCAAGTATGCCTCAATGATGATAGGATACAAATATACTTCACCAATAGAGAAAATTCGGTATCAACAACCGCCATCAATACAACATATGAGATGGTTGAGAAGGGTGAAGATTATGATCTATGTGAGCTATTGAGACTACAACTTTTGGAAAATATATAGAAGACAAAGGACTCTAAGTATCACTTTAATTTTGGAACTTTGATCATTTGTTTACTATTTTACTTTTTTAATGAGGTTCCCAATACAAGGGACATAGCATGACTAAAGGATAGACCTAAAGCCCATCATATCAAAGATCATTTGATGAGGTTGGGAGACTCAAATGCAAAAAAGAATGATCTCTACAGATTCTTTAAAAAATTTCAAGAAAATATGTAGTCAAGAGAAAATATACCAAAAATTATAGTAGAAAAGTACAAGAATGACATCACATTCTTAGTGAAAAAAGATTATTGCATCATACAGGCCATTGAGCCTAGGACCATTTGAATCCTAGAGATGGTATATGAGATTATAGAGGATGAAATAATTGACTCAGTATAATTTATGATGAGTAAACCTAAGACACCTCTGAGGAGTGGTATGACACCTATGAGGAAAAATCCATGGAGGTGCACATGGATCAAAGGAAAAAATAGATAAAGATGACTATTGAGAAGATGACTACAACAATTATGGAGGTAATGGGTATCACAAAAGAACAAATAGAGAAGGATAAAGCCATGTATGGATCACTGGGAAGGTCATCATGTGTTAGGAGATCTAGTAAATAATCTACTAATGCTTTAATAAAGGAGAAAGTATCTTTGACTAAGTAGTAGAAAGTGCATGAGAAAGAAAAAGGAACTCCAACAAAACAACAATTGGGCCCTATGAGAAGGAGAGTAAAAAAAAAAGCTACAAGGGAAAAGTACATGAGTGTGAATGTGGAAGATGAGGAAGAAGAAGTAGGACAATAGTTGGTCCAAAAAAGAAAAATGGAACTATCACAAGGAGAATATAGTGGAAAGAAACAAAAGATTAATATTGTTGAAATTGATAGTAAAGTTCAATTTGAGAAGGAAAAGGAAGGTTACAAGATTCAAATGGAGGAGAGGAAACCCAAATCCAATAAAGGTAAGAAGATACTAGAAGAAAAGAAAAAGAAGTCTTCTCCTTTAGCAAGAAAGCATTGTCCTATGAAGCTTGAAGCCCTGGTAAGAAAAATTTTTGAACATGGGAATCTTTAGGAGATTGTTTCTTTGTACCCAAATATAGATGATATAGATAAATCAACTATTGAGGAAACATTTTTTCAGGTACATGATAGATTTAGATGTAAACATGAGAGATATAGAAGATTAGCTTCCTAGGGACTTGAAAGGAGTATTGTATGCAAGGAGACAAAAGGAATATAATGATGATGCTAGAATGAATGAATCCACCTTGGTAGAGATAAGTGTTTCCCTCTCAAAAGTAAAAGTAAGATTGGCTCAATTATACAAGGAATCCCAAACCAAGGAAAGGGTAACCACCCTTATGAGTAGAGATTAGAATGATCTTGAGATGCTCCAAAAAGAGAATATTTAGAATATTTCCAATCCATAAAAGGAATTAGGCATGTATTTGGAAGAAGAAGAGCAAGAATATGATGACATGCCAACCCCAAAAGTTAATGTGGTAGATGAAGCACAACATGGTGATTCTCAACATGAGCATACTATAGAGGAAGAAAATGTGCAAAAGGATATTGATGACACCCTTTAGAATTTAGAAGAAAACACTGCAAAAGAAGGTATTATAGGTGCCACTCCTATAGTAAAAGAGAACATGGTCAAAGGTGATAAAGATACCAAGAATCAGAAGGAGGATACACTTACAAGTAACATTCCCCCTCCTTTGAAAATAGAGCATAATACAGAAGAGATTGGTCAAGACAACTTGAAGGTCAACAAGGTGCAAAACAAAAATCTCATGCCTCCTCTAGATACCAATGCCAAATCAATTGATGGAAAGAAGTTTGAAGAGGTATCCAGTGTTGTTGGCATAGAAAAGAAGGATGAAAGTGAAAAAGTTTTCATTATTGAAAAGGAAAAGGTCAAGGTTGGACTAAGCATAAAATTGGTTGGAGAGTATTTCAAAACCTCCAAAGAGTCCTTGAAGAATCTGTTGAGCATGCAATTATAGTTTCAACCTATTGTTTCTCCTTAGCTATTATAGATACCAATGCAACAAGGTAAAGTGGATATGGATAGGATATCCCCACTTCACAAGATATAACTAGGAGATACATTTCATACCTCTATAAGAAAATAAATCTTGTAGACACATCAAAAGAGTTTAGAACTCATAGATGAAGCAATGAAGGTTCTACAGGAGAACATTCCCAGAGTATGTATAGATAACTCCTTATCCAACATTCAAAATTTAAAGATTTTACTTGATGACTTTAAAGAATATGCTGGTAGAATATAGCAAAAATTGAAGAAGGAATTCACTAAGAGAATAGATGACAAGAAGTTAGTAGATATGATGGATAAATGTACCATTGCACATAGAAAATTTTAGAATAATCTCAAGGATGTGCAAGAGTGTGTAGAAGAAGAAAAAACCTTGTTTCAATTCTACTTAAACTGGTTGAGATCCATAAAAATTGCTATTAGGGACCCAAATATACAACCTAATGCCAAGCTTTGAATGAACTTAGCAGATTTGGATGTAACATGGGACTACTTTCAGGTTGTGGGTATCTTATTTGAAAGTAGACCTCCAGTGATAAGGGTTGGATTCCCCTTTTGATGCCACCTAACTACTAATTTATGAGATAAAGGGTAAGAATTGCATGAAAATGAACCTAATACTGAAAATACCTAAGGTGATACACCAAAACAACTTAGACTTGATAACAGCCTATCACATTCAAATTAATATCATAAAACTTGATTCACACAACTCACTTTCCAACTTAGTTTACATAAGTAATTTATAAGAAGGTCTATAAACAGTGCTTTTGGAAGGAAAACAAAGGTTTCACAACTAACAACACTACTAAACAACACAACTTATAACCTGTAAACATACATTTTCTGCTAAATAGATGCATAAACATGAGACAAGTTTACAAGGAAAGATGAATTTTCACAAGACAAACTGATCAATCATTAATGGCATACCATGAAACATGAAGAGAGAAGATAAAATGCTCTATTCTATTGATTCAAAGTTCTTACTATATTACAAGTCCATCTGACTTGCAATACTACTCCATGAAAAATAGCTCCAAGAAACAAAGCTATCCTAGTGCTAGAAAAGAAGAACTGCTCAAAATGAACATACTTAAGCAAAAAACCCACCAAAACCCTTCACACATGTCCTTCTAGAAACCCTAGGTTGGATGCAACACAAAATCCAAAATGGAAGCTTCCAAAATGACTCCAAAGGTCCTTCAAATGTAAAAAAAGTAAAGCTAAGTCCAAGGTCACATTAAAGGTGTGACAAAACAGCCTCCAAAATGGTCATTTCTCTTCAAAACAGTCAAACAATGCTCTCACACTTTCCACATGTCTGCCGGTTGTTTGACTCATGCTTTTTAGATCTTTGCAAAGCACAGGACTTAACTTATCCTATTTTGACTAGATTTTAAAAGCACGTGCCTTTTTAACACATGTCTTCTTTCAACTTTGCAATTAAAATAACATTTAATTAAATGGTTTATAATCACACCATTTAATTAAATGATCTACATTTGAAATAATGCAAAAAGAAAGCTCAAACAATGATTTCTATGATTTGGTCTCCAAATCATCAAGTTTAATTAGACTCAATTTTGAAAATCAAGCCCTCTTATCTTGCCTTACATACAACACTTAATAAGGTGATTTATCATAATATCACAAAATGAACATTCTTAAATTTCATGCTTAATACAAAATGATGACACTTGACTCAAAATGTGCTTTGAAACAAAGAAAACTCATAAGTCCATAAGAGGACACACCTAGACACATACATAAGGCATGGATATTAATCATCATTTGCAAAACTAAAAGAAAGGAGAAAAATTCCTATGAGTATCGACCAAGAAAATTTAGGGTAAAAACCCTAAACACTAAAGTTGATGCAAAAATATCACAAGGCATTCATTCGTGACCTTTCAAGCTTCAGGAAAACCTAACCTACCGCCACCAAGGGTTCAACTAGAGGTCTTCAATGGTGAATTCTAGAGGAAAACAAGGCATCATTAACTCATCTTTATGTAGATTGATACTCAGAAACTCAGGTAAGCCTTTGGAAGCATTTCCTTTTCTTTCCCATTCATTTTCTATAGAGAACATGCTCAAAATTGAGCTCCATTTCACAAAATGATGAATATATTTCATATTCAGCACTCCTTTTGTCATTTTCTAGCATTTTCCTATGGAATAATTATTTTTCTGGAGGATTTCTTACAATTTGTGAATGAAATTAGTGGTTTGGCTGTGACCATACATTGCCCTATTGATTTTTTGAGGGCTTTGCTCCCTTCTTTCTTTCCTCAAGACAATGTTGTCATGTATGAAGAAAATGGCCCACAAAAAATGATTCAATTCCATTGCATAGTACAGATAGGAATCAAAACCTTCGTGCACCATTGTTTCCATTCTTCCATGGACACCCTTTCAATCATGCCCATGGCTTTGGGCTTTTTTCATATTCACTTAAAAAACACACAGGTAACCTTGTGTTGGTTTTTTGATGCCATAGAATAGTAGCCAACATTGTCATAATCCTCTTACTGTGGTAGAATCGTACAAGATTATAATATGAATGGGATTTCATCAAATAGTCAATAGTTCAAACAAGAGCTACCTCTGTCACTATTCCACAAGAAAATGTTGCTTTGTGTGGAGAAAAAAGGTCTGCACAAAATGATTCAATGCCATTGTACAGCACGGGTATGAGTTAAGGACCCCATACATCTGCCATTCCTTTATGAACATTACTCATGACTTTATTTCTTGGGACTATCCATTAGAATTTATCAGCTCTTTTTATTTCACAATCTCTATTATATGATGATTCCATGTTGACTGTCCTCTTATAATGACATCTTCATAAAATATGGTTGTCCTTTACCTTTTCTAGCTACTTGTTTTGCATGATGGTTTTCCTTCCAATCTTTAGGCTGTCACTTTGTCATTTTGTTGTTTATCTCCATAATGACTCCATTACCATGATTGTCACACTAAAACCTTCCCAAATTCTTCACTCACAACTCAGTGTCATGTATTTTTTCATGGTTGTTATACTAAACTCCATTCCACTCTTATGATATGGGCATAGAAATTGTATCTTGATCACATCATATGAGGGTTCTACTGTTGTCATTGAATTCTCTACAAGAGACGTTGCCACATGAGCTCTCAAGAAAACTTATAAGTGGCATGCATTCAACTGGTGAGAAAACCACCACCATGATTTTGATGTCTACATTTACTTAATGAACCTCCTTTGAGTTATCTTCATCTATGTTTACATGTTGAATCCTTGTGGAGTTGGATTTATTGATTCAATCACTGTTTATGATGCACATATTGTTTCTTAATAGCATGCACCTGTAGCCTCATTTATGGCTTCCTCCTTAAACCAGCATTCTGGTATTGTACTCACCACTTAGGTTACTTCATTCTTGTGTTTTTTAAAGCCTTTGAAAGGCTTTAGAATTTTGTTGAAATGATGCTCCCATAAACTCCAAGATTATTGTTTCTGCCATGTCATCATGCTTGTAGTGATTTTCTTTTCTTCTCATGAAAACACAGTTTTGATAGTATTGTTGGTTGGCTACATTCACTCACATGTAGACTCTTTTTCTTTCAAGAGAATGTATTCCTAGCTTCATGATAAAGTAGGAATGGAAAAGTATTGCTCTTTAAGAATAGCATGAGCTTTGTATGGTTGTTCCTTAAATTTCTTCACAGTTGGTGATTTTCTATCGTATGGTAGTCCCTCTTTAACCATATGTGCTCATTTGATGAAGGCAGTAAGCTTGAAGTACTAATTTTTGATACATGATGACTGCTCCTTTTCATTTCTTTTGATTGTATATATTTGAAGCTTAGTGGTTGTTCCTCATGCTCATAACTCCACATTTCTCTCTCCATTGTTGTTAAATTTCTATCATTTTCATTGTTTCAAAACAACTGATTGTGCAGCCAATGGTGACAATATCTCATGTCCATTAAAAGTTACACTTTGTAATTTGTGAAACTTGACTGCTTCTCCATTTCCATCAATAAATTTATTGTCACGTGCATATCACTTGTGGAGGTAATCCTTGGGTCTGAGCAACTAAAGAAAATGTAGATGAAAGTTGATAATTATGTGACACCGAATAGGGAAATTGAAAAGTTTTACTAACCTTCCTTCCTTCTTCATCTATAATGTAATATCTTGTGACCATTTCTTGTTTTCCTTCAGGGTATGTGTAGGATCATCATGGAAAAAACAAGCCCTTAAGTAGCAAAAAATTCAAAAAAATGAAAGCTAGGCAACTTGATGTAAAAATTTGAATAAGTTATCTATATTATTTCAAAAATATGTAAGAATAGAATCTATAGCAAATTGAATGTATTTTCTAAACTTCTAGGTTTATATAAAAATAAAAAAATCTATTTGGTGAAAATTTGAAATTTCAATACAGTAGCACTTAAATTTCAAGGAAAAAATAAGTAGGTGTCTGCTAACCACCCTAACCACAATAAAATGATAATATTTTTTTGTAAGATTTTAGATATAAGTAGAGGACTCATGTCCTAATGTGATGCATACTTTTTTTGTAATTTTTTCCAAGTAAATAATTAATTATGATTTTTTTATTACAAATTTTTAAAAATATAAAAACTCATATGTCTGGCCACCTTAACTTGGTCAAAACTTCATGAAATTCAATTTTTTATTTTTTAATGCTATAGTATGCAAAACATAGAATTTGACACATGTTTCAGATTCAAAAAATGTGATACTGTTTGAAAGCTATAGATGTTTTTCAATCATCCTATCAATTAAGACTTTAGTCATAATTTAAATAGAAAATGAATAATAATTATTTATTAAATTCAAAGTAAAGCATAATTTATATTAGTGGAAAGTTGAGAATCTCCTTTTAAAACCCTTTTTGTTTCATCAATTTTGGGTTAAAAAAAATTATCAGCCACATACCCTACACATACTCATCATATAGCTTGGCCCATCATGATCCTGCACATACCCTTCAGTAAAGTCAAAAGACATTTTTTTTTTGTTGTCCTGTATGACATGAGAATACATCTTGTTGTCTCATCCTTCATGGCTTCCATAAAAATGCTTACTACCTCCTATAAATTTTCTATCTAATCTCCACAACATTTGTTTACCTTTTAATTATGTGTAACACATAAACTGTCTCCTCACTTTGATACTAGTGGGCTGACACATGTCCCCTATGTCAATGACCTAAAATCTCACTATCCTATGTGATGTGTGGCTATCCAATAGGGTCAAGGTGAGAGGGAGCTAACAATAGTCTAGATTGCTTCCTCATTATTTAAGAGATGCATAATTAAACTTGATGCATTTTTTGAATCTGATAATGAAAGTTGGTCAACTGGTGTTATTCCATATTTATTTAATGCATTAATAACAAGTAAATGTTTGATCAAGTTGCTTAATTTACTATTTCTCTCAAAGCATGTTGAGCTCTACCCTCGTGGGAGCCACATTTACCCCACATGCTATATTTAACTGAATCAGAATAGTAACAAGACTTGTCCTAAATTTGCACATGAGAAAAACAAGTTAGAAAAATAGATGCATATTTTGGATGTGTTTGATGACTTCATCATTTTCTAGGAAATCCAAGCTTTCCATGCTTATTTAATGCACTTATGGATCAATTTATACATGCATAGGTAGGTGTGTATGTAAGGTTTGAGATCTTTCATTGCTTAGAGCATTGCTCTAATATCATTATTTTCCAAATGTAGGAGCTAGGAGCATTACAAAGCTAGGAAGGACACAAGCAGCTTGGGGCAGTAGCAATAGGGCAAGAGGGAAACTTCAAAACCAATCATTCTCAGACAATGACTGGTCTCCACTCTTATATGCACATTTTTCTTTACTTATTCATGTATAAATTGTTTTGTTATTTTCATTGAATAAGTAAAGTTAGTCCCTTGGCTTGTGAGGGACATGTACACTTCATGATTATCAATAAAGATTACATTTGTACACATATGGTTCTCTTTTCTCATTTGTTGTAAATGCAACATTGGAATAAAAAATATAATCGGTTTCATTTGACAATCATTTTCATGCATATTGAACTTAGCAGACTATGGTTTATCTTTTAAATTTTTAACAAACAACACAAAAAGAATAAACACTAAACTTGATTTCAGCTGAAAGCTAAAAATTAGGTAACAATTACAAAGGAACAGATGGACTCCATTGGGTCATAGATTGACATGGAATCTAGTTTTTTCAACCTAGAAAGTGATGTAGATAGATCAACACAAGTGGCAATTAAAAACCTACATGAATGATTCTTCTAGTTATAGGTACAAAAAGAAAATATAATAGCATAGTTTGGACACCTTAGATACATGGTAAATAAAAAGTTTACATCTATATCTAATGCTCTAACAAATGTGTGGAAGGCTACAAAAAAGAATCTAATACCTAACAATTTGGATGATGCAAAGGAACTTCTCCCAGAGCTTGAAACCTAGAGCTCCACATGCTTGGCATACCCAAGAAAGAGCACATCTTGTGAAATTATAGGTGTCAACCAATAGCAATGTGCTCTCCACTAGTTAATCTATATTTATTTTTATTTCCTTTTATGCATTTCAAACTTCATTGTATATATGCAAATATTAGAGGATGATGTTTCAATGCCACTTTTGAACCAGTTTGGTGAATATCTCTATTAGGTGGAGTTAGTAAAAGTTTTGGAATTTGTTAATCTAGTGAAAGATACATAACAAAGTGGGAGAACAGAGTAGTACTATATGTAAACATGTCTTGCACCCTTTTCCATTGATGTTAAAGGGGGAGAGTAGTTTTGGGAAAATAGTTGAGGTATTTTTCCATCAATGACAAAGGGGAAGATTGCTGGTGATGGCACCTTCAAAATTTTCAAATTTTGAGTGCCCATGATGTGAAATTTGATTTACACACTCAGAAGTGCCCTTGAAAAATCTACCCAAGTGACCTACTTTGGAGGGTCATAAATTGAAGCCAGATGATTTTCATGTCAAATCCTTTGGTGGGTGTATTCATGTGACATATGTGAACATGTATGTCTATTTTTATCTTCCTATGATTAGTTTGGATAAGGTTTTGAAAATTAAATATGGAGGGTTCTGAGACTATTTTGTTGTTGCAAATTCTCAAGCCTATGAGGTGGCCTCCTGTTCAAACTGATATTTCACAGCTGGTTGATCGTCATGAAAAAATGATTGGTGCCTTGAATTCCCCTCATATTCATATGCTCCTTTGTCCAATTTTAGAGCCACGAGATCTGATTTGATATTTTTACCAGGTCAAAAGCAAATGCAGTTTGTTCTATTTTTACATCTACATTTCCAGGAGTGTTCCAAGGAGGTCAAATTTAACCCTTAATATCTTGTGAAAAATGTTGATTGAAGGAAATCCCTCTTACACACATAATCAATGGACCTAAATGACCTATTGTTTCAAGTGGTAGCTTCCCAAGAGGTGATTTGGTATTTTTTTGAGATGGTGACTTGGTGAGCCCTAATTAGTTTTGGATAGGTGTAGTTGCAGAAAAGTCTAACTAAGCCACTTTGGATACTAATATCTTGCACCTCGCGATGAATTTTTTCAAACCATTTGTTGCATTGCATTATTGGGTAAAATTTCTACATGCTTATGCATTTTCATGACTCCAATAAGTTGTTTGAGTAGTTTTCTAGGGTGATTCCAAAGGCCACTTGACCTATTTTGATCACTATGCAAATATGCTAGAAAGCAGTTTTAGTGACAACCCACTGCAAATCCTCAAGCCAAATGCATATAGAGGCAGTCTTAGATCAATTCAAGGTAAAAACTTGTATCAAAACAAAAAAAAATAGTCAGGCCCACAAGTGGACCCGACATGTGTCACACAAGTTAAGGACAACTTACTAGTCAAGAGCACAATAGTTCATGAAATTTTTTAAGTGTTTACAAGAAGACAAAATAAGACAATAATTTGAGTTAGTATTTAATATTGCTAGCTTGTTTGCACAAATACATGGTACTTGAAAGTACAAGTCTCTTATGTAGACCAATACATCACCATTGATACCAAAGGGCTATCATGTTTTCATGTGCATTTCCAAATGTACCTATTTGAGAAACATATTAGCCTCCTTGAGATGGATGGGGGAAGATTTATGGAACCATTGACCTCAAGGGTGTCCATGGTGGTGATAGAATGAAATCATGAAATAGAGCCTCAAGTAGAAGGAGCCAATTTTACCTTTTACAAGGCTCAATATTTTCTGCCTTCTCAAGAATGTGGCTCAAATAGTAATTTCAATTATTCTTTCAATATAGGTGGAATACATTTCATCATGGTGGGAGCATATGTTGACTACAACAGGATTGGCAAGCAATATGATTGGTTAAAGAAAGATTTGGCAAATGTAGATCGACAAGTTACACCATGGCTTGTTGCATCATGTCATCCAACTTGGTATAATAGTTATTCTTCTCATTACCAATATTTTGAGTGGATAAGGGAACACATCAAATGGAGGCCATCACAAAAAAATTTAAAGTCATAGAATTCATCATAAAGAAAAAACAAACAAGACTACTACAAAAAACCATGAGCTTCCTCTCTATAAACTGGGAAAGGATTATGTACTAATCCACCGAGTATTGGAATTCTATCATCTTTTCATGTTCATGAGAGTTGAAATAGTGGGAAGATCAAGCAATCCATGGTTTGTTGAAATATGATTTGACTGCATGTGATACAAAGATCATGCTAGGTGGCTTTTGGTTCATTGTTCAGTTAAATGAAGAGTGGCATTTAAAGAAATAACCTATAGAATTGCAAGTTAGGCTTCATCCTTTTGATCCTCCAAACTTTAATTTCACCAAGGTTGGGCATGAAATGGATTCATATGGTAAGCAGTTTCTTGATTTTGTTGGAACCTATCATGTGTTGTAACCATGGCTTGAGCTTAGGATGATTTCCAAATAAGCTTAGGCTCGACTGGGGTGCAATTAGGGTGAATAAAAAATAACTAAAGGCTTAATGAATGCTTAGCCCAATTGAATAGGAGGCACAAATTCCTATGGCCAAGAATAATGTTGCAGAGTGACGGACTGCAACAATGGCCAAGATGAAATTTCAAGAGCCTTTTCTAGTTTGGTATCTTGTAAAGACCTTGAAACCCTTGTCAAAAGAAAATCCTACATTGGTGGAAAATTATATAGTTGCATTATTGAAGAGCAATAAGCCTCTAGAGGATTTGCAAAAGATTTGCATTGAAAAACTTCATGAATTCCTTGGAGATAATACAATGACCCTTTGTGACTCAACTCTTTAACGCACTTGAAGATAGCAAAAACTATACATTTGAAGATGATACAAAAAGTAGGAAGCTTGTTGATGCTCCAAAAAATTTAGCTCATCCTAATTCTATAGAGATAAGCTCATCTCTTCAGAATGAGAAATGTCTAGTGTTGTTGGAAATGCTTTTGTTGCACATGAAGCATCCACCGCACTAGCTAAAGTAGATCAATTTGATATTACAAATCATTTCAATCCTACAGTGAAAATGTATCAAAATTATTTGAAGAAATCTAGTTTTAGTGTTTCCCCTCGACTTCCATTTTGGTCTTGCTCACATCCATTGGGAAATAAGAGTAGTGATGAGTTTGTAAATTTGCATTATACGTAGTCTTGGGTGCACTGTGAATCAAGCGCAAGGAATTATTTTCTCATCATTGCACTTTATGGATGGATCAAAGAATGAGTTAATACATATGAGGAGGTTCAATAATGATATTGAAAATGCTAATGCAATGGAGACCTAGCACATGTTGATGCACTATAGTAGCAATTCAAGTTTGCAAAGAACTGTGTCAAAATTTTTGAAGGAACCCTATTTTTGGCACTTACATCCAAATCTCTCCAAGTTAAAACACATTACAATGCATAGCAGTAGTAGGTCTGTGGAAGAGATTTATAAAGAGTAGATTTGGTACCCTCTAATTTTCATGCATTCCTTTGATGGAGGAAGTTGGACTTCCATGTTGACTTTGTAAACATCTACAAGATAACACCATAGTCAAAGTATTACTGCCATTTTGAAATAGGGGCATGTTTCCCCACTAGCCCGTGAAGAGAAGGGCTAACATCAGCATGAGGGTGCAGGGAAGTGGGGAGGTGAAGGCTTGCTCACTAGCCTACACAAATTTTTGTTGTCATCATTAGAAGGAATGGGGGAGCGGGGAGAAGATTATAAAATGTTTTAAACTTTTAATATTTTGTGAAACCTTCATCTAATGTTTTGGGCTTTATAATGTGGTATGCCCACTAGCCCATGCAAGTTGTTGTTTTCATCAAAGAAGATAAATGGGAGAGTAGGTATTTGTGGAGGTTTCAATGTGGGCCTAGTGAAATTTTTTAAAAAGGCATTGCTTAAGTTTATTTTGATGGTGATTTAAAATATGCCTAGTGAATAAATTGAAATCTTCACCAATTAAAAAGAAAAGGGGAATAAATTTTAAATATAAGGTGAAATGTAACGGCACGAGTAAAATTTATCTTTTCTCGAAAAAGTATTTATTTTTAAATCTTCATCATCTTAAAAGGCTCTGAGTGAAAAGTGCAAAATGGTAAAGATAGGGGTATGGGTAAAATTTTTTCCAAGGAAAATTTTAAATGGGAAAAATATTTTAAATGAGATCTTTAAAATATTATGGGCATGGGTAAGTTTTAAGCCCAATAAAGTGAATCAAATCATTCACTTTATAAATGAAGGTCTTATTTGTTGGGAAAATATTAAGAGGAGAAAAGATTTTTCATAGGTAAATTTCATTTTCTGTTGTGAAAAGATAAAAAAGAGAAAAGTAAAATTTTTTACAGAGGAATAGAATATTGGTAGTCAGGGTAAAATGGGTTGAATTTTTTCATGAGAAAAAGTAATCTTCTATTTGTAGGCCAATTGATCGATAAAATATGTGAAGTGTTAAAAGGTAAAAGTAGAAGACAAGACTTTCACTGGGATTGTTTCTTTCACAAACGAATATTTTCAATGAAAGGTCATCATTGTGGGGAATATTTTCTATTACTGTGCAAGTGAATGCAAGATGCACGAACCAAAGTGTAGATTGAAGTTTTTTCAAGAAGCAAAGGTAGTTATAGATCAACAGGAGCTGAAGATGCTAGATGTCAACTATAGATGGATTTTAGGGCTTCTCCTTCTTTTATATCTTATTTCTTCTTCTCTTTTTGTACAAGGTTCTGAACTTCTAAATTAGGAAGTAAGGTAGAATAGTGTTGAGTCTGAGCAAATAAATAGAGTATGTAAATTGTAATAGTTTGATTTTATGAGCAAGTGGTAACCACTTTGTGCAAAAACAAATTACCGTTCATGAAGTTGCCTCCAGATTTGTATCTTTTAATTATATGAATTTAATATATCAAGGATTGTTTAAGTTTGTCATCACAACTTTCATCTAATTGTGTTGTTTGTCCATGGTTCTCTTTCAAGTAAAGAGTTAAATTACTTTGATCAGATTGCTGTAATTTTGAGTGCACAAGTGGGATTGGTAAGTAGAACTTTATGGAATATGAGTGGGTTTGTTAATGTAAGGAATTAACATATTTTCAATCCATTGGTTGAACTTAACTTGTTGATAGGATCTTTGTTGCAATTTTATATTTGACTCCATGGCCCATGATTAGGCACTGACCTATCACAACGCCTAAGATATTTTCAGAAATAAATCAAATCATATTAAATCTTTGTTACTTTGGTCTTTTTCTTTGTTGGGTATGTGCAGGATCATGATGGGCCAAAAACTGGCAATATGATGGGTATGTGGCTGATGACTTTTTTTAACCCAAAATTGATAAAACAAAAAGGGTTTTTAAAGGAGATTCTCAGCTTTCCACCAATATAAATTATTCTTTACTTTGAATTTAATAAGTAAAATTTATTATTCATTTTCTATTCAAATTACGACTAAAGTCCCAATTGATAAACTAATTGAAAAACATCTATAGCTTTCAAATAGTATCAAATTTTTTGAATCCAAAACATGCGTCACATTCTATGCTTCGCATGCTATAGGATTAAAAAAATAAAAATTGAATTTCATGAAGTTTTGACCAAGTTAAGGTGGTCAGACATATGAGTTTTTTATATTTTTTAAAAGTTGTAAAAAAAAAATCATAATTAATTATTTAAGTGGAAAAAAAATTACAAAAAAATATGCATCACATCGGGACATGAGTCCTATACTTATATCTAAAATCTTATAAAAAAATATTATCATTTTATTTTGGTTAGGGTGGTCAGATAGACACCTACTTCTTATTTTTTCCTTGAAATTTAAGTACTACTGCATTGAAACTTCAAATTTTCACCAAACAGATTTTTTTTTTAAACAAACCTACTAGTTTAGAAACTACATTCAATTTCTACAGATTCTATTCTTAAATATTTTTGAACTAGTATAGATAACTTATTCAAATTTTTATGTCAAGTTGCTTAACTCTGATTTTTTTGCCACTTAAGGGCCTATTTTTTCCATGTTGATCCTGCACATATCATGTTGTTTAAGTTATATCTATCCCATGTATCTTCATGATATTTGAAAGAGTATAGATGCTAAATTTAAGGAATTTTATTTGTTAACCCTTATGTGTTTGAGATGAATATGTCTAAGTTATTTGTTCTTAGTAATGTTTAATGCAAATGGGATTATGCTTGAACTTGGTAGAATTTACAATTCTCATCAGTCATATACCTGAGAACTATCCACTCTCATAGGTTTATAATTTGTTGCTTGGCATGTGAGTTCATCATACATTTAGGCCTACAATTAGGAACACACTCCTGAGTCTCGTGGAGCTCAAAGTGCAGAAGGCTTTCATAGCCTTGTTTGTTGGCTTTTCTTGTCTTCAATCCATTGATAGTGAAGATGCCTTGTCCTAAATATTCAATCCCTTAGTTTATGCATGTGTTTCTCCTTAGGATTGAAGGTTGCAAGAAAAATAAACAATAGTTGGAAGAATAAGAAGTTTTTCATTTATGTGTTTATTGGAAACATGAGCATGAGCATGGGTTGATCCAATGTTGGCATTGATGTCAACATTGTGATTTGATATGAAGATAATTGTGCACACTATTTTGTATAGCTTGAGCATGTTTGCAAATGGTTATCTAGTGCATATTTGCAAGAAGTTTTGATCTGGTGCAATCAATTGAAGTGGTAAATTGGATAAGTGTCAGAAAAGGTATTTTTGCATACAAGACATCTATTTTTTCAGTTTGCATTGGTTTGTTGTGTAGAATATTTCTCTACAATTTTCATGTAATTTTTTTGAATGTTAGGAGAGTCTAAATCCAAATTTTCACATTTTTTTGGTCTCTAGAGTAGAAGTTATGAGTGGAAAAAGTTTAGGTTTGGAAATGATAATGGTTACTAGTATAGTATGTATATTTTGGTGACTCTACATCTCTCTAAGAATTGGTATCTATATTTTTGGATTTTTGGAGATGTTGATAAGTGTTAGTAGCACCTATATTCCAAGTGGCATGAATTTGGGAGGTCCATGTGTCCATTTTTTATTGAACAGTTGGTGAATTTTGATATTAGGTCATTATTGGTGTTGGGCTAATATGTTTTGAGTATTGGGGAGTTTTGAGATATATTGATCTATTATGTGGGAGATATTATAGGTCCATGACAACCTATTTGGATTTGTTAGAATTTTTTATTCATGGTGAAAAGAGTGTATGTATGTATGTTGATCTAACAAGTTATTTTTGTTGAATGCCCAAAATACTAAGAGGGGGGTGAATCAGTATTCTATTAAACCATTTAGTCATAATCCAACCAATTAAAAATATATATTTAACTGTATCTATGAATGAGTACATGAAGGAAATCACAACACCACATAACACATGTACACTAAGATTTTTACATGGAAAACCAAAAAAGGGAAAAACTATGGTGAGGACTAACTCATAATATATTATAACTGGTTATAAGATATTATAGGGCTCACTACTAGGACTCACTATCCTTAAGAGGCTCATAGCCTAAAAATAGGTATAAGACAAAAGTGGCTACATAGCCAAGGTGTGAATTAATGTAAGATTCACCTTCCTTATGTTGAATTTAGTTCCAATGAAGTTATGAATACAAAGTACCGATCTACTTAGTAGTTTCTCAACATACACTACAATTCTATCCTTATTCTAATTTCACACATACAAATTCGCAAGTTCACACAATATCAAATTTCACACATCATCATGCTTCACATTTTTCTCATCATTATATGTAACTCAAGAATATCCCACATATATAACCTATTACATCTACATACATCAATTAGGTTGGCCTAATTAGATATGGCTCCATTGCAGTTCAAAAACACTTTGTCAGCTTCATACATGGAAACAAAATTCTTTGAGAAAAAAAAACCAAGAAAAACTTGAGTTAAGGGCAGTATCAATCTAAAATAGATCCTCTGAACATTTATAATACATATTAATCTTCATAGAACAAGTTCAAGTATTAGGTCAGCTAGGGATTAGAATTAATCTTAAAATAAGTCAATCCATCCAACATCAATCATTCATGTAATCATATAAGAATGTTCCATTTGGAATATACGTAGTTCTAACACCTATAAATAATCTACCAAAATTGTAGAGTCTAAAACAAAACACCAAAGGAATGTGGACTAGATAACACTTTTCATCTTGTACTATATAAGCCTTAATATAGTTTGTCGAGCTTCTATCATATGTAACTTTCAGCCATATTGACCAAAATTGATGAAATATTGAACATATATGTATTTAGTAATCCAAAACAACATATTGTAACTGCATAATATGATCTTATAACATGAGTGAATTTGGATCAGATTACTAGATTAAAGTGTCACCAAGATTGTTTACCAAATTAGACAAAACTATCAACAAACATTGTTGGCATCAATGAAAACACATCAAAGGTTTCCTTCTTCATTATTTCAACAATATTCCCCTTTTTCATTCATGGAAACATGTGCCAAAAATAAATTTCAACAAAATAAATTTCAACAATTCAACTTCAAATCTGTCTTCAAAAAGCCTTCTCCCCCAAGTACTTTTTTTGCACCAAAACATATAAACTTCTCCTAGACCTTCTCAAATTAATTCTCCATATTTCTCCCCATTTGACATCAAGGAAAAAGGGTGTACCAATGAGACACATGAATAAAAAGAAAACTAAAATGAAATGATTGGCTCCCCCTTGGGGAGTTATCCCCAGAATTACATTAGATCATTTGTACAAGAAAGAAAAACTCAAAGCAACTAAAAAATAATATACAAGGTGAAATATGTTCACTCAGAGGGAAAATCACCTTCAAGTTTCTTAAGAATATCTTCCCAATAAAATTTCCCTTCATCCTAACTCTTCTTAGCTATAAAAATCACCTTATGTATTGATTCCATCTCCACCAAGCTTTCCTCTCCCTCTTCCAAAGTAGTCGGATAAGGATTTATCTTGTCAAGTTTTTTAGTTTTAGTGAGAGCACTTTCTATAAGTATATGCTTGCACTTTACAAGGTCTCCAAGATGACCAAATTTCCTTATAACATCCCCTTTCTATCTTTGTAGGGTGAAAAACTTGTTTTGCAAGTCTAAAATTGCAATCCAAGAGGCATAGTTTTTATCTTTTGTAAGATCATAAGTTCTAGAGGAATTTTTTAACTATGACTCTATTGATTCCATTAGGTCCTTAATTCCTTAAATACCATCTGGCCATCTCATTCAATACAAGAATAGTGTTTGAGCCTCATCTTCACATTCCTTCACTTCTTCCAAGTATTTCATGACCTTGACATGTGCAGTTGCACATCTATCCTAAATTTCAATAAATATTTTCTCTACAATCCTTTAGGTTAGAAGTATATTCCCTAAATGAATCAACTAGAAATTTTCAAATTCTCAATAGGTGTTAAATAATCATCAATAGTGGTACTAGGGTTACATCCTATAAAAATTTGATGGAATAATTGATTAGCTCAATCCCCTACTGATGGGTTTCTATAATTTCTTTTCTCCCAGAGGTAATAAAAGTGTCTCCAATCTCCATTCTTTGAACAAGGGTGATCTTGTTTAGATCAACATAGCCTTGTTGTGATGGGAGTTGAACCAACTAGGGAGGAGTGATTGGTTGAATCCTTTTTTGTCTTGTTAGATGACCCTTGAGAGTGTTGTCAGAGGATTCTCTAAGTGACTTTGTTGGCTCTATGGTCTTCTAAGACTCTTCTTCATTTCTTTCAACCACAGATTCTTCTTTGTTCTTCTTTTTTGGAGGTGTTTTCATTTTTCTTGTCTTTCTTTTCATTTTCATTTTTATCTCCATCATCCTTATTATCATCATTCTTTTCATCTTTACTCTTCTTTTCCATTTTTTCTCATCACATTCATTTTCGGTATCTTCATTCTATTTGTCCTGTTGATTTTCAGCATTATCGTTGACATCATTCCTATTTTGATCTTCATTATTTTCTCAGGTTGTTTTCTTAGCATCTTCTAGATCTTAGAATATGTCTTTGGATGGGAATGTGTATCATCAACTATATTCCCTAAAACATCCAAATGTGGTGTCTCTTCTACAGAAAAAGCATTTACCCCTTCTACTACTACTTCTTGAAAAATAGGTAAATTAGATATGGGAGGAATATTTTACTCTTCATTAGTAAAATCATCTTTACCAAGCTCCTTGACTTGTGATGTGTCAGATGAAGAACCAACAATCATCCCATATTGCAGTGCCATGTCTCTCACTATATCAAAAGTTTCTTGTTTCAACTTTTATGTGTTGTCCTTATCTCTAGTCATAAGAATGGTAACTCTTTGCTTTAACTTGAACTAATATGTGTATGCTTCTAGTAGGGTGGCTTTATCATCCTCAAACAAAGAAGATCCAATCTTGCTCAAAGCATTGGTTTAATCTTATTTTATGCTTTGACAACTTTATGTCTTCTTCTTACCAGAGCTTTCCATACTACATAAGTTACCTTCTCCTTCATGTTGTCCATACTTTCATCCAAAATGATCATATACTAAAAAATAGCATCTATAATATTTTTATGATCTCCCACATCAACTTCATCATACAATTTGGTAGTTCTAATAAGCCATCATGTTCTAACATATTGTTAACCAAGGCTTCTAACTTTATAGGTGAATGAGCTCTTATCAGAGGAGTCTTGAGCTTCTTCTTCTCAGGCTTTGATGTTCCTTCATCTATTTACTTTTCCTCTTTCTTCTTGTGCATATGAATTCTAAAAGCTTCTTTCTCCTTTTCAATCTCCTCTTCTTTAGAAAAATCCTTAATATTGACTCTAACCCTTTTTGATTCAGTACTAGCCTCTTGTGAGGCACCTTCACCATTGGTAGAGATACTGCTTCTTTTTCTTTCCAATTGTTCTTCCTCTAAACCAAGTTTAATTTCTTCTTCCACAACATCAATTAAGTTATGATCTCTAGATTATTTCTATTTCTTTCTTCTTCCATAGGTAGCAGGAGGTGCTATCGGAGGTACATTCTTCCTCTTTGAGGTTCATGTGCTAGGTATGAAGGGTGTAGGTACATCAACTGTAGCCAAAGCATTGGGATCCACCTTCTTCCCTTTAACTACAACCATGGCAATAGGTTTTGGCATTACAAAGGAAGGGGTGGAAATTGATCTTCCTGATCTATGTGGTTTGGAGGACTCACTAGTTGTCTCAACTGCTTTATCTTTCCTCTTTATTGCAACCTCCTCAATTTGTCAACTTCTTTTTTGGAGAGGCTATGCCTTTCAAATAGTTATTCAAACTATTTTTTTATCCTTTTTATTCTACTAGGTGTTGAGGTCTTCAAGTATACTTCAGTATATTTCTCCTCATATGTGTTGTGTCTAGGTAGAGATGGGTCCTTGGGGCTTCTTAACAGTTGATATTTCTATGTATCTCTCATCCTCTTTCTCATCAATTTCATATCCCAAAGGTTCAATCCATATTGTTTTGGGTTCTACTACCTCTATTATACATTCATCAGTGGAGACAAGAAAGGTTGTCATTTTCATACTTCTCCACTAAACTCTTAGGAATTCTTTCTCTCTCATACATGTTCCTTTGGAATACAGAGAAAAATACAGTCAACACATCAACCTGTGTATTGTAGTCTCTAATGTTGTGTAAATAGTAAAAAATTTGGTGTGCACTTCTTCTATCCCATGTAATGTTCTTGCTTCTAGGTAGCTCTCTCATAAAGTAGAAAATCAAGCAAACAATCATTTTTCCATACTTGAAAGCATATTTCTTTGTTTTGGTCTGATGCAAGTTCTCCAAAAATTTTTGTCAAAGCAACTCACACAAATCATAATCCTTCCCATTTATTATCATGTCATGATAAACATATATTGTAATTGTAAATACTGAGTTTTCTCTATTTTGGAAATAGATTTTGAGACCAATCATGATATATTCATACTTCAATATAGGATTGATGATTGGTTTAGTAGTTATTGCCCTTCTATCAAATGTGGCACTAGTTAGTTACATAACTACATCATTCTTTATAGACTTCAACACATGTACAGGTCTAGTTTCACACAATCTAGTCACAACCTTAATTGCATCTTTCAAAATCAATCCATGCATATCAGTCCACATGAATTTTTCATGCATTCTGCTCAGGTCTATCTTCACATACTTTGCATCCAAATCATTGCTAAAGTTAGGAGACTAGTTCCAAATGTCTAGCTTCTTTCACACTAGGTTTCCATATTTTGGTTTCACTAAAAATTCATCTCCAATTAATTCATTTGACCATAAATCCTTGAGAACTTGATGATCATAATCTTCCAATTTACAACATATATAGATTATTGTGTCTTTAGTGGGAAAAACCTTAATTGGGATCTTTGAAAATGCATTGTCGAGGTTATTCTTGAAAACTTTCCATTAAAACCTCTTAAACTTCAGTCCAGGTCTTTTAGTAATCTCAACTACGATTGGTGTAGCCACTAAAACCTCAGTTATATCTTCAAATGCTTGTAAAATCACTTATAATATAAACCCACAAAGAACACATAATAGTAAATACCTTTTTCATGTTCAACAGGAACTAGATTTTGAACCAATTTGCTTCGGGTCACCTTCAATCACTCCTCAATTTGTTCTACTTTCTTCCAAATTTACAAAAGTAATTTAAAAATAGACTAGGGACCTCAC
>VDFB02000002.1:58394190-58598644 GCA_007258455.2 Sequoia sempervirens | reverse complement strand
CAATTAGTTTCCAAAATTTGTAGGGGTAGCAGGGCCAAATTTTTTTCAGGAGGTTTCCACTTCGAAAATTAGTAAAAAATGAAATATTCATTAAAAAATTATTAGAAAAATCATGCATCAAATACATACTATTAGCTAACTTCCGACTGTAGTGATTTTAAAAATACTAAAAAAAAATTCACCATGCTAGGGTTGTACAAGAGTTTCTATATTATGTTTTTCTGACAAAAAAAACACCAATTTGTGTACCTCCCTCATTTGAACCCATTAATTCAACCATTTTCACAATAAATTAGTAGTTTAGAAAGTATACTTGGAGCACTTTGATCCTTGTTTCTGTTCCATCTCAAAATTTTGAGTGTAACTATCCTCAATTTCACGTCGAAGGTCACTATTTCTTGATTTAAGAAAAAAAGTGGCCACTTAAGCCCCCTTTTTGGGAACCATATTTATGCACCTACCCTCCCATGTGGAGGTACTTTTAAGTACCTTGGGGAGAGGAAAAGGCTTGAATTATCTTATCCTCCCCAAATCATGCCAGGAGGATGTGATAAGAGAAGGGTTTTAAAATTCTTCCAAAATATCCCTAGATTTTGGGGAAAAGCCTTGGGAAGACCAAGGGGAATTTAAAATTCCTCTTGTAAGGATATTGGGATTTGGAGGAGGAATGAAAATTTACCTTTTAATTCCTTCAAGGATGTAGGGGGGATAGAGTGGAATTAAAAATTCCACATGTGAGACCTTGGGCGAGTAAATGTAATTAAAAATTCCAAGTAGGCATGTTGGGAGAATAAAAAGGAATTTAAAATTCCTTGGGGCATGCAGATATCTTCTCCAAAATGAGAAATTCTTTATGAGGGTTGAATTAAGTACACATGCCATAATTGGTAATAGATCTCGGTTAGGAATTAATTAATCAAGGTTAATGGTTGTGCAAATGATTGAGTGGGTTAATATGGGATTAGAGGCAAGTTGCAAATTATGGAGGATGTGACACTAACCATAATTAGTGGTGTGCACATCCTAGTCATAGGTTAATTAAGTTAACCCAGATTAAGGAAGATCTATGGAAGATGTGACATTTGGAGAGAGAAAATGATGAATTAAAAATTGATTTAATTCATGTGGGTTTAAATGAACAAATTAAATAAATTGGTCCATTTATTTAATTTGGAGAGGAAAGGTAATAAAGTATTTAATTGATTAATCAAATACCTTAGGAACATTAGGGATAAATGTGAATATTAATCAAATAATTAAATTATTTAATTAATATGGATGGAGATGTGGTTTAGGTCAAATAGGAGATAATTTTGACCATATGGAAATGGTCAAATTTAGATGTCTACATTTTGCCCCTCTTTGAAATATTGTTGAGATAATGATGTTTTGAAGAAAAATAAAACATAGGTGACTCAATAGAATAAAAAAATGGTTACATGCCCTAGTATGACTGGAAAAAGGATAAAAAGGGAAATGAAAGAAATACAAAGGATTATTCCCTCTCAAGAGGGTACATGGGGAAAAGGAGCCTCAGGTGACATCTCAATAGAGGAAAATGGATAGTGTTAGGAGGACCATGATGAAAAACCATGAAAAATGGCATGTGAATGGAGGAAAACAAACAAACATGGTGCAAATGGAAGCCAAAAGAAGAAATTAGGTGTAAAAACATGAAAAAGGGGGGATAAAAAAGTAATAAAAATAGAAATTAGAGAAAATTACTATACATTTTGATTGAAGTGTGCACATGTAATTGGATGAGTTTGAGAGAAAAATGGCACATCAAGGAGACCTCACACATTGGTTAGATGTTTTTTGAGAGTACTACTAGGAGAGTGTCATTCCCCAATAGATATGCCTCAAAAATTGGACTTTGTCATTTCATTTTGCACATGTTTTTTTACCTTTTTGTATGGGAGGGTAGGCTAGGTGGGGGTGGAATTACCCATGCGGAGTTGTACTCGCCTATCTAAGGTGACACATTCACCCCTATAGCTCATGGGTGAATGCATGGGTAGATAGGGGTGATTGCATGTTTGTGTGGACATATGTGTAATGGAAGGGGTGATTACACAATCACCCCTAAAGGGTATGGGTGAATGTGTGTCAAAGTGGATCTACCTATGCAGAGGAAGATCTTCCCAAGGGGGAAATGGGTGAGCCTACACCAAAGTGGTTCCACCTATAAAGAAGTGGATTCACCCAAGGGAGGAAATGAGAAAGCTTGCTAGTAGACAAGAGATCACATGTCGAATCAAGTGATCCTACACATAGACGCGTGAATTTGTATCCATATGGGAGAGTGTGCTCATGAATGGGAAAATCCATCAAAGGGAGGGCGCAAGGGTGAGCACATGCTACTTATGGGTGAACATGCACAAAGGAGGGATGGGAAATCATTCCTACCATAGGGGAAATTGGAGAAAAGAGGGGATGGGAAGGGAAATCATGTAATAGGTCAATTAGGAAGAACAAGATAAAATATAGACAAGGATCTTACAAATAAATTGTATGGATGTAGCCTATAGGGAGCGTGTGGATGAGGGAGCGACACTTGATGACATTGGACCTAACATAGGGATTTACTGATGAGGATTACATCACTTTAGACATGGTTGGGATGCTAAATATTCCTATATTCCTAGTGATATGAGCCCATCGACCTCTATTTACCACATTGATCGAGCGATGGATCTAAAAGACCTACAGCTTCCTTCTCCCCATAGGGGAGATAATAGTGACATCAAAGGATGCATGGAGGATTCTCCAATTACCTATCAAAGGGAAACTTGTGAGTTGGGTGATCAGATAGCCCCTAGAGTAGATCCTGTGGGTGGTATTTAGGATAGTAGACCTTCCCCACATGGGGAAGGCACTAGAAATAGATGCATGCATAGGCACAACACCATCACTGCCACTATACTTGTGCAGGGAAATTAGTGGGATTCTCCTCCCAGATAAGAGTGAATGATTCTTCACCCTTATGTTGATTGAGGTGTTGTAGCATATTATAGAGAGGAGGATGGGAGTATATGCATTGGGAGCATGCATCTTAAAAAAATTGTATATGAATATGCATGTGGTGTGCTACATAAAATAAACCAACATCACCCACATGACACTATTGTAGGTGTGGGTGTGGGAGCATATCTGGATCACTCAACCAGATATTGTGGGAGTGGAGGAGAGGGGAGAAGACCTAATGATTAATTTTCAATATCATGGGATGATACATTATGGTGAGTTCCAAAAGCATCACTTTTTGGTGACGGCCCCTAAATCACTTGACTAAGGACTAGATTGTGTGGAGGTTATACTTGGCCTATGATTTCATATAATGGAGGGTAGAGAAAAAATTGTACAGAGGTTACATATTTTCCAAATGTTACCTTTTTGGGTAGGATCCTTATATTATCAAGATGTGCATTCCCAAAAAAGTCACATGTGAGTTTGGGGTCTTGTAGGACATTCCTGAGCCAAGGAAAAGGTACCAATAGATCAGTAAAGAGAGGGGTTGTAGGAAGAGTGTTCCAACTAACAAAGTGAGATAGATGTGGGATCAGCTTGGGGAGATTGTGTGGCCATGGAGGAATAAATTAGATGACCTCAATGTGATAGATAGGTACATGGATATGTGGAGAGAGAGGCTACTAGAGAGGGTGACGTTGATAGAATAGATGGTGTAGTTGCTAGTACATGCACCAGAGGCAGAGGGAGGGGGAGAGGAGGAGGAGGTAATAGATGATGATGATGAGGAGGAGGAGGAGGAGGAGAGACCTTTGAGGATATTGTTGAGGATATTTATCATGTAGGGTGGGTTGGTCATTGAGGAGGAAGATTAGATATAGGTAATAGAGATGGAGGTAGGAGATGGAGTGCATGAGAGTGAGGAGGAAATTCCAGGTGAGAGGCATTGGTGGTGTATTAGCCACCACAAGAGGATGATACAAAAATGACAATTGTAGGGGCTTAGGCCTAGATCATGATTCTAAAGAGGAGGTTGGGGAAATCAGAGGAGGAGAGAGAGATTGTAGGAAGAGGTGGAGAGGCTACAGGGTGTGCAGCTGATGGTGGAGGGGGTAGGTGCAAAGGCGGGTGGCTTGAGGAGAGAGGTTGAGAGAGTATAGGGTTTATTTGAGGATATAAGGTAGGATACGGATGTCATAGAGTTCTTGGTGGATCAGGCATAGGTTGTTTAAAAGACACTATAGGCAGAGAGGGGTGAGGTGTTGGCATGCAAAAAGTAGGAAAAGGGGTAGCTAGTCAACATGAGGATAGCCTAGGACACATGGGAGCTGGAGAGGGGAAAACTATAGGGGCAAAAAGATAGAAACTAAAGTGAGATAGATGCAACATGGGCATCAAGATCCCAATTTGGTGATGCCACTTGAGAGGTAGGATATTGGATGGGTTTATATTAAGCCACAATAGTAGATCCAACCTAGAGAGCCCCTCTATATACACCGGTGTACAACCGAAGTGTAAGGACCTCATGATCAAGACAAATATCATACTTAGGAGGATTAGGTGGGTCTACTAGATATAGGGGACTATCGAGAGTAGGAGGGAGAGGGGTATCCAAGTCACCACAACATTCTAATGTGGCGAGCAATGACTAGAGGGGGATAGGGGATGGAGATAAGATGGTGATAGGATTCTAGTTTTAATAGATACACATGTGGTGGTAGTGTATACATATGTAGATTTCATTTTCATATTTTGATGGATGATACATTGAGTCTTTATATTCATTATGATACATGACACACAACGTGTCTTTTTTACTCACATTATTCTCCTCTTTACATGTACACTTTTATTATTTTATGGAAATTGATAGACATTATGGACTATATGGATATGTTGGACATTATTATGACATATGAGGGATGATTTTTGATGGCGCATTATATGTGATGTTTATGTGATTTTTTTATGTTTATTGTGGATGTATGCATGATGGATATGTGTTTATGATTATGATGGATATGTTCAGTGTGATACGTATGACTAATGATTTGTGATGCAGGATTTGATGTATTATATATTTATGATTAGGATATGTGATACGAGATTTTATGAGTGGGATGTTTATGCATGTATTGGGTGATTATGATACATGCAACTAATATATTTGTGATACAGGATGTGATATTTATCTATGTATTTGGATGACAATGGTATATGTGACTAACATGTTTGTGATGTAGGATGGGATGTTTATATTGATGTTGATGTTTAGGACTAATGATATTGATGTTATGGATGTGAATGGGATTGATTATGATAATGCAAATGAAATGGATATAGCACCTTTTCCAAAACTAAAAAAAACTTGATAGGAAGAATAGGTGGAGGGGATATCATTTGCACAACAAAAATTCAATGATTATAAGTGAGGTGAATGGATGAGGAAAATACAATAGGATGATGAATGAAATTAAATTTTATTGCTTATGCTATCACATCAGGAGCACTGGATTTTAATATAGTGTAGGATACCAAGTACCACGGTATAAGGATCCAAGGAAAATTATCATTCTACACATAGGACTGGCATAGTAAATAAATGTTAACCCAACATCCTAAAGTCATAGGGGCTTTGGTTGGGTCGATGTTGGAAAACCACAAGCACAAGAGGTTGCCCCAACATAACACAAGATCATAAATAACTTGGAGGGTACTATGAAAAACAACCAAGAAAACATGATTACACAAAAATCCAAGAGATTCCTCTATGTCTATCTATCAAAGCACACCATGATATGATGAATTATGGAAACCTCAAATAGATATAATAGAAATCTCAAAAGATAAAAAAGAATAAAAAAGAATGAAGAAATCACAATAAATCTCAAATATCCTTTGCCATGGGGATGATAGGTGGATTCGTTTGACATGGTCTAATATGAGGAAATATATATCCTACTAAGACCAAAGATAGATGGGATGGATCAGAGGATCGACACGACTTGGGATAGATGAAATAGATCAACATTTCTAGGAACTAGAGGATTTTTTTGGTTAACTCCAACAAGATAGAGACACTCCTAGTGACATGATAGATGTAAAGATACACCCTAAAGGACAAGTCTTGGCCTTGAGGGAACATCAAAGATGGTCTTACCTATGGGAAATTGTAGAGGAAATTTAGTTTGATAAAAGGACCAAAGACTAATGATGGAAAAAAGACAAATGAATAATGAGGATAGACTAAAGTCTTGGGGGCTCATCAAAGATGGCCTTGCCTATGTGAAAGTGTAGAGGAAACTTAGTTTGATAAAAATACCCAACAAAAGATACAAGATGAAATATGGGACCTAATGATAAAAGATGCGAGGATAGATCCTAGATGAGGATGGAAGACTGACCAAAAGGAAACTATATACAGGCAATGATAATCAACCAAAGCCCAACTAGTATAAAGAATGTAAGATCATGATACCTAGTAATACTCATAGGCGCTTACCCACCAAGTGGTAGAAGCTCAAGATTTGAGATAGTAAATATAAAACATCTAATGCTCAATCAAAATATACAATGGGATATGGGATAAGATGGATAAGATGTGTGGATGGGATGGGGTGAATACATAAGCATGTAGGAAAATAGGATGCAAGGTAGAGAATGATTAAGCCCTCTATGAATGGTACATGTTGCTAGGTTTTCACTAAGTGTACTTATCCAAGGTGCCACAAAAGGTGGTTTTCACCATAGGATAATTTATTTCTCTATACTATTGACATCATCTTTTTTATTTTTTGGACATTTTCCTTTTTTTTTTTAGTTTTTTGATTTTTTGATTTTTTTTGGTATTTTCTAGGTGGGGTAACCCAAATGACTTATGTGTAAAACCTATTTAGATGCACAATGTTGATGGGATCCTCCAAGCATTCCCCCTAAATGTGAAAATCCTATACAATCCAGAACCATACTTAGCTATGATGATATATGGACCCAACCAATTAGCTTCAAACTTCCCTTTCTTCTCTTTGTCTTGTTGGGTATATTGATTTTCCTTGACTACATGGTCACTAATCTAGAACTGATAGGGTCATAACTTCTTGTTATATCTTTTTTGAGTTGATGTTGGTAAGCCTGCAAGTGATTATAAGAATTGAGGCACTTCTCATCAAGAAGCTCTAATTGACCAATACATGAAACTCAATACTCCTCATCATTAATTAGGTCCTTCAAAGAGATACAAAGTGAGGAGAGTTTGAATTCAATTGACAATATGGAATTGGTTCCATATACGAGTAAGTATGGTGTAACACCTATGTGGGTACAAATAGATGTGTGGTAAGCCCAAAGGACGAGATTGAGGTGGATGTGCCAATCTCTACTAGTATTATTGACAACTTTCTTTAAGATTTTGGTTAATTTTTTGTTGGTTTCTTCAACCTGGACATTACCTTGAGGGTAATAAGGTGTGGACCATCAATGTTGGATATGAAAAGTCTCACATAGTCTAAACCCCATTACGAAGAAAGGGCCATAATGTTGTGATCAATTGAAAGTATTGTGTAGGAGCATGAATTAAATTTGCATGTTGTTGACATGGTAGAAAATTCTTGTCATATTCGCATGCATCATGTTCCTTAGTGGGCCAATAATACCTAGTTCGAAGAAGCTTCTTTGCTAAGGTCTTTCCATTGGTGTGTTCCCTGCAAATGCCACTATGTACTTTTTTAACACTACTTTGGATTCTAGTTCGTTCAAACATTGAAGAAGAGCTCCATCATACCTCTATGGTAAAAAGTGTCTCCTAGGATGGTGGAATGATATTCCCATTGGATGAAGTATTTGCATTAGTTATGGTTTAGATTGGGTGGAAGGATGTTGTCATGAAGGTAGGTGTAAATTTCATGATACCATGGGTATTGAGGACCTACAATTTCAGACACCATTTTTGTATCTGGGATGCCATATATGGGGACCAATAATTGTTCGACTGGAAACTAACAATCGATATGATCGTGAGGCATGTCTATGAGAGAGCTTATAGTAGCCATTGCATCTACAACATTATTTTTCAATCTAGAAACCTATTCAAACTAGATATGACTAAAATATTTCTTAAAGTCATCTACCATAAGTTTATATAGAAGAATATTATCATCCTTTGTTTGGAAATAATCATTGACTTGTCTTATTATAATTTGTGAGTTTCCATATACATGGAGATGGGTGGTGTTCTACTGAACTGTAATACGAAGACCAATGATTAAATTTTCATGCTCAACAATGTTATTCATGCATGGAAAATCCAATTTGAATAACTTAGGAATATAATCAACTTGAGGAGTGAAAAAAATAACACCAACACCAACTCCATGTTGTGTGTAGGACCCATCAAAATAAAGTTTCCATGTATCTTCTTCTAAAATGGTGAACACTGACTCATCAAAAAAACTTAGCCACTAAAGAATATGCATCCACTAAAGGGGTGTCACCTAATATTTGATTAGTGATGATTTTTCCATTGATTTCATTGTGGTTAGTATACTCAATATCAAACTCACTAAGAAAAATAACCCACTTAGCCATGTGACCTATCAATGATGTCCTAGATAATAGGTACTTGAGTGGATCAACCTTGGAAATCAACTTAATTGAATGACTAAACATGTAGTGGTAAAGCTTTTGAGAGCTAAAAAAAATTACAAGGAAAGCTTCTTCCATAGGGGTATAATTGAGTTCATACCCCACCAATGTGTGGTTGATGTAATAAATTTCCCTTTCCTTCCCATTGTCATCATGCCATGCTAAAAGTTCCCCTAGTGCAAATACTATAGCAGAAATGTAGGAGGCATCAAAATAGGAGGGTTAGCAATATATTCCTTAATTTTATCAAACCCCTATTGAAACTTTGTATTCCATTTGAATACAATATCTTTGCACAAAATATGTGCAAAGGGCTAACATTTATCTGCAAGTTGAGCTATGAAGTACTTAATTGATTGCAATTTTCCTTGTAGGCTCCTTAACTATTTCAAATTTTTAGGTGGGGGCATTTCCATAATAGTGTTTACCTTAGCTAAATCAACTTCTATACCCCTTTTGGATACAATGAAGCCCATAAATTTTGTTGAAGTGACTCTGAAAACATATTTCTTAGGATTTAGCCTCAACTTGTATATCCCTATCCTATCAAATATTTTTTTCAAAATCTTTAGATGTTATTCTCTAGTCTTGGATTTCCCTAAAAATCCATCAACATAATATTTCACTATGATGTAGATCAAATCATGAAAGATGACTGTCATCGCATGTTGATAGGTTGACCCACATTTTTGAGACCAAAATGCATGAGATTTTAGAAAAAGGTGCACCAACCTGTAGTACAAGTTGTTTTTTATTGATCCTAAGGTGTAATTTTGATCTAATTGTACCTAGAAAAGTTGTCCATGAGGGATAGCATGGCATGTCCTACTATCAAATCAATGAGCATGTCAATGTTTTCCAATGGGAAATCATCTTTAGGGAATGCTTTATTAAAATATATACATATTCAAATTCCCCAAGTTGGTTTAGCTATGGGGACAATGTAGGAGATCAAATTGAAATAATCAATTGGTTTGACAATCCTGCTACTAGTAATTTTTCCAACTCAACTTTGACAAGGATAGCAACTTGTGGATGCATTTTTTTGAAGCTTTTTCTTTACTGGTTTGACATAAAGATGAACATCAAGGTGATGCACAAATAATGTTGGATCCTACCCAAGCATATCCAAATAAAACCATAGAAAATCAATAATCCCTTCCTGAAGTAGATTGACAATTATAGAATACTCTTCTTCAGTCAAGGATTTAGCCATATATGTGATCTTTGGTTTTTCTTTTGTTCCCAAATTCACCTCTCTTTTTTCCTTGATTAGAATGGAAGACTATTTTGAAAATTGAGTACCTATGAGAGGAAGATAAGCATTCCCATCCTCTAACACCTTGAGGAGGTTTTCATTAGAGGATACACCCTTCATTTTTATTTTTGATAAATCTGAAAGTGCCTCGAGGAGGTTTTCACTAGGAGACCTTTTTTTACTTTGTTTCTTTTTTATTTTTGTGGTTGAGGTGTTCATCTTCCCCAGGGTAGAAAGTCTTCTTCTAATCCCATAAAGTGTACATATGCCTCTTCAAAATGAAAAATGTTAATAGCTGTGCTTCCTCATACGTCCCAATCTATTAGGTCATGATGGCATAGGGAAAGGCTAATGGTGAAGATGTATGTAGATTTGAACAAAGAGGATATTTCCAAAAATTCATAAGATAGTATGATAGTTTCCTCCTCAAGGATGTCATCAAGGATAAAAAATTTCACACTGACATTATTTGAAGCACTAGATGACACAACGGGTTGTTTTTGCTTCTTGTCATAGCCAAGACTTGAGTGTTTTGAATGCACTGGTTTATTAATCATCTTGCACATTCCATGTTCATCTATCCCTAATCCTCCCCTTGATAATTGTACTTTTGTGCCAACTTTGAAGCTTGTGGATAGACTTCTCAGGAATACTCAATTAGAGGAGGTGAAAGATCAAGCTCTTCTCTATAAACCTACTGACTAATATCCTCATCAAGTTGATCTTGTATGGTACTTGTGGACTGAAATATAGTGGATCCCATATTCTTGGAGATTATTTTCTTGGTGGTCCCCTCTCGTTGTTGTAGAGACTCAATAAGCCGACCATAAATTTGTGAAGATGAGGGCATTGTACCCACATTAAGTGTAGTGCACATCTTGTATTTTTCCACAACCTTTGTTAATGATCTAGACCTTGGTAATGGTGGACTATGAAGTGGAGGATGGATTGGATAAAGTGTTAGGATTTTTCATGAGATGGTGATGGAGTGGTATGAGAGGTTACCCCTTCAATTCTAGGGAAATGGAGGGAATGTGGGAAGGAAGCCTCAAGAGAATAGCAATACTCAAAAGGTTTTTGATCACCAAATATTGCAACCTCAATTCCATTGTGGGGGAATTTGATGCATTAGTGATACATGGAAGGAATAGCTTGCATAGCTTGAAGCCATGGTCGACCAAGAAGGAGGTTATATGGAAGGTCTAGATCAAGTACATGGCATGTATATTTCATGGTAGGTCCAACCCGAATGGGAAGACAAATAGTGCCTTTTGAATCTTGTTCTATTATTTTATAAGCCTTGATGGTGGTCACTTGATTGTCTAAGTTAGCATGATTATACCCCACCTGTTTTATGAACTTCAGTGTACATAGATTGAGGGAATATCCATTATCTACCAAGACTCATTTGACTTTGTGCTTTGTAACACGGATTCTATGTGGAGGGAATCGTTATGTGAGGGATCAATAGGTGGCATATCATTTTAATTGAATCCCAATTGATGTGTAGATATTAATTTTCCTACAAGATCTTGGAATTGAGTACAATCTATGTCATTGGGTACATGGGTGTCCTGTAAAGATTTAGTGAGGATTTCTTGATGTGTAGAGGAAGAATTCAATAAATCTAAGATAGATATTTGGGCTAGCATCTTTCCTAGATGATCAAGGATGTTATACTATGATTTTATAGGAGCCAGCTGGGATGAAGTAGAGGTTTTGAGAACTGATAGCGAGTGTGATGTGTAGTTATAAGAAGGGTATTTTCCCTTTAAATGGATCATGGAAACACATGGGTCAACTTGTGTGATACAACCAACTATATCATTATAATTAAATGGGACTTTATTATAACTAATGTTTTTTGGTTTGGTTGTTTTGATTATTGCTATTGAGTCTAGTGTTTGTGTTAAAAGAACCAACACCTTGATTGTGCTTAGGGAAGAATTTTTTGAATATTTAAAATTGAGAATTAGATGATGTAGACTGATTTACCACAATGAAAATATCTCCTCAATTAATAAGATCTTGGATGTAGCTCTAGAGACCCTAACACTTGTTGGTGGAATGACCTTTGATCTTATGATAACCACAATATTCATTTTCCCATACCAATTCAAAATTTGACTCATAAAAAGGTTTGGTTATAGGATACAAAACTATGTTAGCTTGACCCAACCTCTTAAATGCTACCTCTAATGGATCTCCTAAGGGATTGAATACTTTTTTATCCTTTCCTTAACCAGACTGATTAGGAGGATGAGGCACCCCTTGTGGAATAGCTATGACATTGGCGATAGGTTGTTGGGGAGGGAATTGTTTTCATTGAGAAGCATTGGCTACTTTAACATGCTTGGTATCAGTGACACCATCATTAACTACATTCTTGTTCTTGTTCTAGTAATGAGATTTATCACAAAAATGTTTGTCTTTACCTTTCTTAAAAATCTTGATAAGTACCATGGCAATAAGAGCCTTCTCAATGGTGAATCCCTTTTCTATGATCTTGGAAAAGGTGGACATGTAATGGATGCATAAGTTATAAGCCAATTTAGGATGTGGATTTTCATCAAATATGCCCACCAATTTCTTTCGAAGAAGGCTACACTTGAGATGACTAGCTAGGGATTCCCACCATTGCAAGTAGCTAGAAAATGTCTCCCCATTATGTTGTTTACTCTTCATGACATCCATGCTATCAATGTAATCCAAATTATAACATAAATGATTCATAAAATTTTCTAATAACTTAGAAAAGGTAGAAATTGACCCATGAGGGAGATGTAGGAACCATTCTAAAGCTTGTCCACTCAAGCTATGAGGGAACAAACGAAGAAGCTAATTATCATTGTACAAGACCTCTTGACAATAAATGTAAAATTCTTGTAAATGGTCTTGTGGATCTCCCTTTCCCTTATGTTTATTGAATTTTGGAATATCAAAATGTTTTGGAAAATAAATAGTGGAGATTGATGGATCAAACAAATATGGACAAATCTCCTCAAACTTGAAGGATTTCCTAGAGGATGAAGTGCCAACTTGTAAATCTTTCAAGGAAGATTTCATTTTTTTCCACTCCTTATTAATAGGTGTAGATGAGGAAGAACCCATGGGATTGGATTTATCATAAGCAGCATATTGATACTATGGTGGTGGTGGTGGAAATGATTGGTTGAAAGTGGGATTAACATACGATGATTGAAGGTATGATGGTGCTTGATGATATTGGCTAGTCTATGCTTGTTGTTGATTGCGTGGTTGTTGATAATAAGATGATGATGTTAGTTTTTGTTGGGATGGAGCTTGTGGGATACTACTATATGGTGGTGGAGTTTGATAAGTCAATGTATTAGATTGATGGCTATACGCTTGTTGCTATTGAAGGACATATGGTGGTGGTTGTGGATTGGATTGTTGTTGGTATGTGTTGGATGTGGACTTTTGTGGGTTAATATAGGAGACATATTATTGTTTTTAGTGTTGGAAATATTGGTAATTGGGATTAGGTGTAGAGTATTGATGTCACGAGGTGTTAGGTGGTGGAGGTGGTTAATAATAAGCCTACTATTAAGGTAGCTCCAAAAAGGGTGGAGACTAATGATAGCAAGGGGAAAAGTAATGAGGACGTAGATTGGCATATGTATGTGGAGGTTGTGGTTGATATTGTTTCTATTTTGTAGGATTACCTTGAGGTTGTGATGACTACTTATGAGGAATGAATATTTTGGATTGTTGTTTAGGAATGGATTGTGTGGACTATGGATAAGGAAGTTTTTGTGGGACAAACTGAGTATGTTTTGGAAGTGGTTGTTGGTAGGGTGCTTTTTGTTGTGGTACAAAAAACTAGGATTAAATGATGGTGTGGATTGCATCAATGGTCACATGTGGATTAGAGAGATATGAGGGAGGTAGATGCTAGCATATTGGATGTGGTTCCTTCAGCCTTCCCCAATGACTAATTTGATTGATATTATAGGAGAGGTGGCATGGATGGGATGAATGTATGACCTTATGGACTTTTGACCTTAGGGGATGCTCTCCTAATGGAGATCCAAATGGGGGAAGGTGGAATTTGATAATACACATCATTCCCAAATCCTAATTAATACTAGGTATCCTAGGGTGTAACCTAAGGGACTTGAGGAAATATAGGTCTAGATGAACTTGAGAGGTCTAAGAATCCTATGATTGAGAAGGAATTCCCATGTTAGCATATTGTGTCATATCAAATCCAAGTGGTGGTTTAGTGCTTCTCATGAATAATGAAGCAAGGATTTTATCTGATCATTTAGTGACAATACATGTGGATCATTTTTCTCTTTAAGTATGTTGGTTTTCTTTTCTTTTTTATTTTTTCCTGAGGGCCCTAGCCTTTTTGGATTTTTTTTTTCATGCCACATGTTGCATAGGTGCATATTTATGAAGTTCATGAAACAATTTTGGAGAAAAGGTTAAAAATTGTACCATGTAATGGTTGCACTACCTTTTTGGTTATCGCCTTCCTTTCAAACCTAAAGTTGGATATGTGGCTGCCTTGTGGCAATTTTCCACAAGCTTCTCTCTCAAATTTTGAAGAAATCTCACTAGCATGCCACATCACCCATATTTTTTCTGGTGAGTTTCTTCACTATTAGAGCAATATCTTTATAGACACTGTCAAATGAAAAAGTTTTTGTTCCTTCACAGCTTCAAGTATCAAACCCCTTTCTTGACTCCACCATTATCACATATAGTAGATCAGATCGGATTCAGTTGAGCATTTACAACCCATATCTTCCTTATAATAGAGACTTGCACAAAGATCTGATGGCATCCAATTCATCAAGTCGTTGCAATTATCAACATTATTGAAGTAGCTCAATCTTTATTAACAGAATCAAATCTAATTTTTTATCAGATTTTGAGATTGTCTAGTGATGAAACCTATTAGGGTTTAATATTTGGTGATGGAAGGTGCTTGGGGATTGTATGCTTCCCTTGTATTATAAAAGGGAACCTTCCAAGAGCCTTCAGGGGTAGTAGAGAAATACCAATCAATAGACAAATAGGTAGTAGATTACTATCAGTAGTAGCAATAGTATAGGGTGTAGAAAAATTTCTTATAGAGTTCTAATCACTCTCTTTATAATCAATGTTAAGACAATTATCCAAATTTGTTGTCCAACCTTAGCATTTTCATTATTCTACAATTCCAATCAATAGAATAAAGTTTTTATTAGATTGTGCACATGTGACCTTTGTTTTATGCTTTATTCTTTATTTTCATACATATTGAATGCTCTATTTATCCTTATTTCTATATATAATTCTGGATATGTGATTTCAAATACTAGCTTTTATCATTTTCTAGCTTAAACTATTGGGAATTGAATCATATTATATACTCTTTCATTTTCCTATTCAAGTTGTTTTGGATTTCATATTATGCTGTCAAGTAGAATAGCTCTATAAGGATCCAAAATATCATATTCAAGTTTGGGTTCCCTGTTTCTATCGAACCTTAATGGGTGCTTCCTATGGGGTTATTTTAATGATTGCTTTGTGCTCACATAGGCCTTAGTTTCTCATTCTCCTTCCCAAAATGAAGGTTTTGTGGCATTCTATGTTCACTTTATTAGAAATAGGAACCTATTAGGGGGTTTTGAAATATTGTAAAGTGTTGGCACATCACCATAATTAGGTTTTTTTTTTACATTTCCTTCTTTATTTTCCCCAAAATACCAAAGAAGAGATGACTTCTCTAAAATTCCCAGAGGTTATTCAGTGAAGTGCAAGTAGGTCCCACACACTAAATTTACCATAAGGTTATTTGGGAGAAGCACAAGCTTTCATGATCAACAAATCTTTATTTAGCATGCATGGTGGGACCGAGATATTTCATAGTGTCTAATACCTATCCTTAAAGAGGAAATTTAATCATATTAATAGAAGATACTGGTTCACTCATGCCTAGGGTCCAAACTAGGGCATTTTTTAGAGGAAATTTCCAATATTCTCAATTACCCTTTTCTAACCCCAGAAGGAGGCAAGTCACATATTTCGTATCACATATAAGAAGTAATAGAGTTAGGAGTGCTAGCTCAGAGTCCAGAGCCTTATCTAATCCTCCAAGTGGTCAAAATTTTCAAATTAGAATACCTGTTTACTTGGTCCATAGACATTTGTTTCCAAAAGCTCTCCAAGGAGTTCCTAGCAAATTTGTGACCAGCTAGGATATTGGTAGTCCCTTAGTTCCACCCACCACTCCAGATGTGTGGCTTTCCATCCCTACAAATTCCTTCAAAAAAATCTTGAATTTTACTAGGGAGGATTTCAAAATTCCTTTCGAACATCTCCAAGAAATTGTAGATGTTTATAGAGTTCACAACATCATAGATAAAAGAATCACCCTTAGATTATTATTTGGATCCTTTAAGGGGAGGGCTTAAGATTGGTATAGGTCCCTAGCTCCCAATTCCATTTGCTCATGGGATGATCTCAGAGTGAATATTTTTGAGCATTTTTTTGGAGAAAAGAGATCACTCATCCTTATTGTAGCAATTGGAAAAAATCAATAGGGCTCCACAAGAATCTATGATAGACTCTAATACTAGGTTCCATAAAACTTGGAAAAGAATCCCTATGATAGCCAGACCTCTAATAGCTATGGTGTTCATATTGTACATGAAGACTTTAAATTCAATCATCGCAGTCATGGTACAATTTCTCAAAGATGATACTCTACCTAACACATATGATCTAGCTATGAAATAAAATAACAATTTTATAGATATCAAGAAGTTCCCATCATGATTTCCAATGTTAATGTTTGTAGAAATATCTGGCAGAACACAAGAGGAGGCAATCCCTAGTACATTTTCTTTGCTTCCTAGCACATCAGTTGTGCCACCACATTCTACATATGTGTATCCAAATACACAACCAAGCATGTTGACCTCTTCTTTGTTGGCCATGGATGTCAATGAAATGAAGAATTTAATGAGGACTTTTGCAAATGAGCTCTCCATCATCTAATGTCAGCAGGAAACACCTCCAAATCCCCATAGAAAAATTATCAAGGGAAACAACCATTCTAGCATAATACGCACTGAGGAGCTCTGAGACAAGGTAATCAAATGCAATCATCTAGATAGATGGTCCTGGTGACCACTCCCTTATAGATGGTCAAAGCTAGCACAAGCAAGGACTTTATCCCAAGATAGAAAAACCTTGCAAAAGATACAAATGCATGGTGTTTGCCATGCAATGATGCCCATATGCCCCAAAATAGTCCATGGAGAAATCTTTAGCAGAGGGTGGTAGAATAAAGAAGTCAAGGAATTTATCTAGATGCCAAAAGTTATCAGTCCCCCAAGATTGAGAATGATAGATTTAGTGCTTAGATGGACGGGATGTCCTTGGAGCAAGAAGTGAACATCTCCTTAACCAAGCACTTTTTTCTTAGATGGAAGGAGAAGACTTAGTGTTCACAAATGAAGTCTTGACTATGAGAATATTGCAAGTATAGTTAGAATATAATACTAGATAAAAAAGAAGGATCTTCAAAGAATACATGCCACACGTACCATCAACACCACCATCCCAACAACCACAATGGCCTTAGTCGCAAATACCAAAATTACAACTGAAATCTATGGATAAGGTTCTTGGTCTACCTATGGTAGACCATCTTTTTCCTAAAGCAATAGAAACACCCTCATTAAAACCAAAGGTCTCGCTGATCAAAACACTTAATGTGGTGGAGAAATTAAAAAATGCTCCTACAAATGTATCTTTGTGAGACATCCTATCCATTCCAAAGTAGAAGATTTTACTATAGGATGTGTTGAATAGAGAGGAGAAATATTCACTACCTAATCAAATTCCATCACAAAACCAAGATAAAGAAAAAAGGCCCATGTTAGATCCCCAAACCTCGAGGGCTAGAACATATGTTAACACAGGGAACAAAAAAAATGAGAAAGAGATATGTAAGCCAAAACCCACCCCTTTCTTCTTAACTCTTATTGTAGGGAATAAATTATTTCACAACAACATGATAGATTTAGGGGCCAATTCTATAGTCATTCCTAAGTTAGTGGTTGACACCCTAAACATAAAATATGAACCCCTAGAGAAGGGAATTATGCAATTGAATGGAAAGGTATGAACCATAAGTCACATTAAGGATGTCCCTTTAACCTTATATTCCTTCTGGAGTGAAAAAACTACCCGAGAGGTGGTCATAATCAATATTCCCCTATTTTTATAATGTCTTTATCGAGATACTTTGAACAAAAAAGATAGGTGGATACCTGGCACTTGATTGGTACCACTTGATATTAAGGACTAAGCATGAAGCAGAGATGAAAATATTGTCTAAATCTTTGCATCCTAAACACATCGTAGAGGATGTGGTAATGAACTTTGAAGTTGCACACACCTCCATTTCCAAGAAGGAGATGTACTATGTAGGGATGTTAGAAGATGAAGAGGCCATGAGCGATCAAAGCCTAGAAGAAGTCCTATTGAGCCAATTTATCAATTCCAATCCTTTTGATAATTTCCATGCAATTGGTTTGGGAACATATGTAATCTTTGATGAAGACCAAGCCCTCCTATAATTGGTCAAGGAATAAGAGAGCTCAAGTAAACCTGTTAATGATGGCTTATGGACCTTGCACTTTGATTTTTCCAAATGTAAGATTGGCCCTAGAGTTGACATTTGTCTTGTATCAAACCCTTAGGTATTTCTATTTTTAGTTCCCATGTTTTATCAATGATGTTGAATGTGAATGATTAGTTCATGGTCTAATTCTAGTAGAACATATGAGAATAAAGGGGATTCAAGTGTTCAAATATTTCAAGCTAGTGGTGAAGCAAATATAAGGATAAGAAGTCACAGAGAATTTAAGAATGTGATCCTACAAGAACAGAGTGTGGGATTTGATTGAAAGTTTTGAGGCTTTCAATATATAGGTCATTCCAAGATCTCAGAACTATGCCATGAATAGAATGGATTTTATCAGCTCACAATTTGAGCCAGCCTCTAAATTTCTCAAAAGACAACATACGATACACTTCATCATTTGACCATCTATCCCTGATAACAATTAGAATTGGTAGGTATTTGAAGATGATGCCTAGATTGCTACTTTCTTACGATAGTTGAGAGATTTTTCTAATCAAGCATAGCCTAGATCTAAAGAGTTTAGTGAGAAGAAAATAATCCAACTCAAAGATAATAAGATCCTATGAAGCCTAATCACTCTAGAGAACCTCTTTGACTATGAAGATGTGAGAAATAGTAAATGGAGATTAACTATAGACAAATATGATTATGAAGACCTTGATGTTAGATATGACGAAAGCTCAAAGTCAAGAGGAATGTGCCTTAGAAATATAAGGAGAGGTTGAGATCCTTATGTGCTAAGTACAATAGAGTTGTAGCTTGCACCTAAAATGATCTAAAATACTATGATCCAAGCATAAGTTAATGCACCATTGACCTAGTCGAAGGGTCCAAGCTGATCTGATAGAGGAATAGACTAGTCAACCTAAAGGTGGAAGCCTTAATGTCACAAGGGGTCATGAGATTAATTTAGTAAAAGATTATATGCCTGATTAAGCAATCCACTTGGGCATCTAACTTGGTCCCCATGCAGAACAAGAATGACAACATTTAACTTTATGTAGATTTATAAGACTGGAAAAAGACCTCTTTAAAGGATCACTACCCTCTACCTTTGATGGAAAAAATCTTGTAGACTATGGAAGTATTGGATATGTTCTCATTACTCAATGGTTTTTCAATTTTCAATCAAGTCTACGTGAGGGAGGAAGATCAATACAAGATGATGTTCACCAAAAAGTGTCGAAGATTCACACATGTGAAAATTCCTTTTGGTTTCTCAAACATGGGTACCACCTTTCAATGTGTGATGGACATTGCATTCATGTATTATATCAGCAATATCATCCTTATCTATTTGGAAGACCTAACTATATTCTCAAAATCTAAGGGTAACTATTTTGATCACCTAGAAATGGTCTTTCAAAAGTGTCAATAGTTTGGAGCTTCTTTAAATCCCAAAAAATCTATATTTGGTGTATCACAAGGAAAGTTTCTTGGCTTTGTATTCTCCAAGGAAGGAATAGCCATTGAACCCAAAAGGGTAAAGGCTATAATAGAACTACCACTACTTTTTAATCAAAATGGATTGTAGTCTTTCTTAGGGAAGATCAAATTCATTAGCAAATTCATCTTAGATTTCATAGGAATTGCAAGAGCTGTCACACTAATGTTAAAGAAGGGGTTAGCACTCAAATGGACTTAGGAAGGAAAAATTTCCTTTGAAAAAATCAAGGTAGCCATCTCCATAGCTTTGGTGTTATCCAACCTAGAATTTTCAAAATGATTTTTGTTGTATGTCTATAGTAGTAAACACAACATAGCATATATACTCACATAGAAGGATGAGGAGGGAAGAAAGGAACATCCCATATCCTTCCATTGAAGAAATTTAAAGGGTTATGAAACTAGGTATAATTTTTTAGAGGTATAATTTTTTAGAGAAGTAGACCTTTTCCATAGTCAAGAGCCTTAAAAAATTCTAGCACTTTGTTTTTTCCAACAAAATTATAGTCCTTGTTACCCATCTTTGTGTGGGGGAGTATATCATAGAAGGTGAAATCACCAATAAAAGATCCAACTAGATCACTAAGATCCTAGAGTATGATGTTGATATCTATCCCACAAAGCTTTTTAGAGGAAAGGGTTTGTGTGAGTATCTCACCCAAGAGCTCAACCCCAAGGCTAGAGCTAAGGAGACTGATCATGTCTTTGTGAACCAATTTGAATTAGATGAGTCATGGGTGGTTGATCAGACAAGGTTCATGTAGAACGACCATTATCCCCCAATCTCTCAGTGCACAAGAGGAGATACTAGAGGCTCCAAGGTGTCAAATATGTACTTATTTAATTCCTTTTATTCAAAATGAATTATGACAGAGTCCTCCTCCCCTACATGGATAAAGTGTGAGTTGAGAGAATTTTGGGAAAATTCCATAGTAGCCCAGAAGGCAAGCACTTCTCTACCAATACTATTTCTTTAAAAACCATTTAGGTAGGATATTACTGGCCCATTTGATTCTCTCAAACTCATGATTTAGTAAGGAAGTGCTCCAAATTCCAATTTTATGTTGGAAAGTGAAAGAAATTTTCTATTCCCTTAAACCTAATTGTGGTAGAGGAACCCTTTACACAATGGGGGTTGGATTTCATCAAGATGATAAATCTAATCTCTAGCTCAAGACATAAGTGGATCTTAATGGCCATTGATTTTTTTACTAGATGGACAAAGGTGACCCCTCTTAAGAATGTTGCCGAGGTTGAGATCATCAACTTCCTTGAAGAACTAGTGATGATGTTTGGATCCTCAAAAAACATCATCTTAGACAACACATGAAGCTTTGTGGGATATTGGATGTCTGAATTTTCTCTCAAGCATGGAGTCTACCTAAAGATTTCATCAAACTATTTTCCATAGGGGAACAAACTAGCAGAATCTACCAACAAAAACTTGATTAGGTTGATTAATCGCATCGAGTCAAAGCACCAAAAGTAATGGCATTTGAATCTACATATAGCTTTATGGGTGGACCACATTACCACAAATTAAATCCTAAATAATTCTTCCTATGAATTGGTAAATGGGAAGGAAGTGGTCCTACCCATTGCAATGGAAATACTATTGCTACTACTACTAAAGTCTTTGGAGATTGAAGGAAGTGGTGGAATAGAGGTGAGGCTATCTAAGCTACTAAGCCTTCAAGAGAAAAGAGAGAAGGAATTCAACACCATGATTAAGTTCCAAAAGGTAGTCAAGCAGTAATTTGACAAGAAGGCCTTGGACCCAAGTTTCAGGGAGGGGAGTCTAGTCCTAAACTTTAATAAATGGGATACTAAACTAGGCCAACACACCAAATTCAATCCTTATGGAAGAGTCACTTCAAAATTTCTAAATGCAAAGTTAGAAATGCATGCTATCTTGAAGATTTAAATGAAAACATCCTGGGGATACAAGTAAATGGTATTCAATTGAAACTATTCAATTAGAGGCTCGTAGTTCTTAAAAAAAATCACTTTATGTACCATATGTAAAAATATTGTAAATATGTTTTTTTGCAAATAAGACAAGAGCTGAAATGGAGAAACTATATTATATTTATAACAAAAAATATTACATATATTTTAAGGCTCAAAAGCCCATATTTTTTTGAGAGCTTGTGATCTCAATGAAAAGGGACAAGAATATTATTTCAAAGGTAGCCTAAAAGTAATATTCATCATTATATCCAAAATATTGGAGGTAGTAGTGTAGGAAAGCATGAATTTTTTTCCTCTAGTTCATAGCAAGCAAAACACAATGATATCTTCAAAGTCTCAGGACTTATAGTAGTAGGATTTTCATCACACAATTTTGAAAAGACTAACCAAGGTCAGCCATTGATATTTACCACAACTCTATCGAGATGATACACCAACTACTCAAAGGAAGTGATCCATTCTACACCATAAACCAAATCAATGTTGTTCACACATAGGAAGAAAGAGTTGGTATGCCTCACCCGCTAGCAATACCACTCTAGATTCATCATTCGGAAGCTAGTAAGGGAAGCCACAACACCATCTTGGTGTTGTCCACATGCTAGTGAATGTCCATGGCAGAGCGTATGCCAAGGCCTAGGACAACAATGACAATGACTTCATTATGACCATCCAAATATTCTCTACAAAACTTGCCTCCTACAAAGCTACACTATCCACAACTTCACAATGTTTAGGTCCAAGAGGGAATAAAAAAATTGAGAGATGACATCTTTATTACCTTGGTAATGGTTTTCATCCATGGTGAAATATTTCCCTGGAACTCATTTAAATGTTGTGATGGTGAGGTCACACTTCATCCTTAACATCCTCTTAATTCTATCATTATTGATCTCTCTCCACAAAAGCAATTTGTCTCTTCTAACTCAGAAGCCTAATTGGAGTGTCCATGCTTTGCAAAATGTAGAATATAGAAAATGTTGACTTAATGAATATTTTCGTGAAATTAGTACTCTATTTATAGAAAAAAAGTGGTTAATAAAGTCTATAACTAGAAAAACTTTTCCCTATCAGAACAACAATAGGAAATGAAAGTTGATGGAAAGAACTCAAGGAAAATAATATGTATGGGATTTTTCAAGGATCTAAAAATTTAGTGTAGGTTCTAGTATTAACAATTGGATATATGGCTTATCGCCATGTGTTTTCCACCTTTGTGATCATCAACCAGCTCTCTCATTTCAAAATATCATCTTTAAAGGCCACTTCTTGCTTAATTAATGCAAACATCTTGTCCAATTATGTTTCTTATTTCTCAATGTTGTCCTTCATTGAAAACTGCATAAGGAATGTACTAAATTCCCTTCTCAAAGCAGAGGTCACGTTTCACAAGAATTTAGGCATTTATTCCACATGTATCACCTTTCACTAGCAACACTCAAGAAGTTAGCATTAACAATGATGCATTTATTCTTAAACACATGAGTAAATTGATAATTAAAGAAAAATGTTTCTGAGTGTGAGTCCTTGGTAGAAGTAATATTATCTAAGTTCAAAAGTGAGTTTTGCAAAAATATTTTGAAGGATACGATAATGATTGTTGAAGTATCATCCTTAGGGAGGGGTACTAAAATTCCTTTCTCAAAGCCAAGATATGTCAACATATTTGGAAGCATCTCCTTTTCTAATGCACAAATTCTAGAGGAATGAATATTTTTTCATACCAAAAACATAGTACATAGAATCCATGTCAAGCTGAAAGTAGACAAGGATTTTGAAAATAAAATGTTTGATCCAAAGCTTCATACCAACCCCAAGAGTTTACAAGAAGGAGCATTCAAAAGAAAGGTCATCAGGTGGTAGGTAGGAAATTTCAATAGCCTTGGGGTAAGACTCTAACGTTGTGATTTACCAAAATTCATGCCACCTTTCACACATGCATTCCCATATCTAGTTGATATCTAGGATAATAAGGGGTGGAGAGCTTAAAATCACCATTAGTTTTGTAGCCATTAGAGATATTTTATGTATCCTTGCTAACATGGAGGCTGAGTTTTTCTCACGAGAGGAAATGAAAAAGTTCTAGAGGTCGAGGAGAGATAAGTTAGCATTCTACGGGGATGAAATAAGTTGAGGACTTGATAGTGAATAACCCAAATTCCTTCTGGCATTTAGTCTATTCAAGTTAGATTTGAAGGATATATTTTCAATGCTAGCTTTTGTATATGGCCTAGACTATGATGATGAGGTCCATGAATATCAAATTGGCCTGGCCTTTAAGCTCAAGAAAGAAAAGGGAAGATTCTAGTATGATTTTTCCAAAATTATTGCAAGCAACTTCTCCATTAGCTAGAGTATCACCATTCTTTTAAGTTTGGGTATTTTTCTTTTTGGGTACATCTAATTTTTCACCAAAAACCTTGAGTTTTTTGATCATTTAGGATTATTGCTCAGTATAAGGAGAAGAGTAGGGTTGTTTAAACTATTTTTGGTATGGACCCATGTGTTTTCCAACACATACAATTATTTTACATTTCTTGAATATTTTTTTAACCTATTTCTTCAAGAATTATCCTAGCAACCTCTCTGAAAATTTCCATCCAATGATTTGGAATGGATGAGAACACATGTGACCACACTTGACTTGTTCATGGGCTTCAATTTTAATTTCATCAAGTGTCATGGGTGTACAGGTGAGCCTTTTTGGCTACCAAATTATGTAAAAACTAGGAAACTTGTCTTGGAAATATATCAATAATTATTAATTGCAAATTATGACTATGATGCCAAGAAGAAAAAGAAGTTTCTTTATGTGATCTCTCTCACTATCAACAAAATAAAAATTATGCTCATGAAGATTGAGGAGCAACATGTATTGACCAGTAAATTGGCCTATCTTAGTCTCAAGCTTCTTTGCAGCAAATGGAAGTACAATATGAGAGGTATCCTAAAATTTCAATATGAGTTGTGGCCATATTGGAAAGAAAGGTGAAATCCAACCAAGGAAAATGAAGGTGCCTATGTTGACTTGGATGCTATACCATTTGTGTTGTCTCCATGGCTTGATTTCTACTAAATCATCATGGATTTGAACCAAGGAATTCCAAAGAACCAGTCCTTCAAACAAAAGCTGAGGAAGAAGGGGTCCAAAATAAAAGCAACTTACTTCTAGAGATATTGGTATGAGATTAGGAAAATAGGCCCCTCGTGTGGAGTCATCCCCATGGATGAAGAATTTAAAGATATTTATGATAGAAAGGTTGGGTCCAATTCAAATGAGGAATTTGATCAGGGCCTTGAACAAGAAAATGTCCAAGGTAGTGAATCATTGTCCTAGGAGATCAAAATTGGGAAAGGGAAAGAGAAAAAAGTATCATAAAAAAAGGAGTTGCAGGTCTCCTCTTCTACTAGCATTCCCAAAATAGAAAAATATACCTGATGATGTACAAGGAAGTCTTTGAAAGTTCAAGGAACCCAAAGTTCATTGGGGTCAGCTATTGAAGGATTTGGAGCAACTAGTATGACCTCTATAAAGAGAAGGATAATCCAAGACCTGGGTGGACAAAGATCTCAAATGAGGAAGGAGAAGAGGTGAATTTTTCTCCATGAATTTCTTTGGTCCCTACAATCCAAGTAAGTTTTGTAGTTGCTAATCTTTCTTCCACTACTTCACTAGTAGCTATAGGCTCCTCATCTGTAGAGAAAAATACTTCATCGAACAATTTTGGCTTGCTTATCCTTAGCATACCCCCTACCATATTTACTAATGAGGCTCATGTGGAAGCCTTGTGTGCCAAGTACATGTCTTCTACTATAGTCGTGGTTGAAATTTTAATTACTTTATCTAAGGACTGTATTTCATTTTCGGAACCACCCATGTTATAGGTTTCATCACCATTTCCTTCTTTTAGGCTTATGCCCCTTTTCTCAACTATTACACTCCTTAACCCAATGAGCACTTTGCATTCTACACAATATTTGCAAGGAATTCCATCCTTCTCACTAGTATCTTTCCTCTTTTCCTCTCCCCAAGCCCAAGCATTTGGTATCACACCTCGGGCCACCCTTTATGGACTCCCTACTAATGTGTCCCCACTGCTATGAAAACCATTGAGTCCCCATAGAATTTCCAAACAAAAATTGAGTTAACCAAATAGGCCCAGAAGGAGAGGAAACAAAAACAATTGGAAATGGTTGTGATGCCTCGAGCTATTACAAAAGTAGAGACATGTTTAGATGAAGAGTGGAGGTCCTTGATGATTTCAACTATGAAGCTATTAGTCTCCAAGCTAGAAGGGGAGATACAATATGAAGACTATGAGATCTAGACCACAGGTTTGAACATGAATGAGGTGCTCCCATGTGACAAGATAGGCTTTGCCAAAAATCCATGCTGAAGGTGGTAAATGCTGATTACACAAGGTTAGAGAAGAAATTGAAGAAGCGAGGAGCTGAGTTGGACAATTTATAGGATAAAATTGATAGGAACCAAGTGGAGATGAAAGAAAAAGATACAGAGATTTACCACCTTAGGTAGGGATAAGATATGTAAGGAGAAGTGACCATATCACTTTAGGCCATTCAAACTGAAAAAGATCAGCTTTTAGTAGAGGCTGAAAAGATGATGTGCAAGGTTGAGATTGAGCGAAAGGTAAAAAAGAGTTGAAGACCCAAATATAAAAGGTTGTAGAGGAATGGAAATAGAAACAAAAGGAGTCCACTGATATTTCAGCTCAACAAAAGAACATATGTGTAGAATTGCAGAGAGAGCTACAAGAAATGTAGGAGAAATGTTCCAAATCATTGTACAGAACTAAGAAGCTAAGTGATCAATTTGAAAAGGAAAAGAATGAGATACAAGGTGAGGTAGCTAGTTCCTGGTCTTAGGAAAAAGAGGAGCCTCAATGGGCTTAGATAGAGGTCGATCAATTGAAGGATAAAATAAAGGTTAAAGAATCCTAGTTCCAATAGGAATTGACTATGAAAAGAAGGTTTGAACACCACCCGATGGTACAAAGGTTGTTATTTTCCCATTGGGAAAGGATTAAGGTTGCAATAATGACACTAAAACTAGCTCTACGATTTATAACTGATGTAGAAAAGTTAAACACTAAGGTTTTCCTAGAAATCAACCAAATCCTGAATATAATCGCCCCCTATTCAGCTGAGTCACGTAATTTAATAGCCAAGTTGTATAAGGTGACAGAGGAGACTCTAGAAAGTGTTGGGATTATAGATAGAAGAATGGTTGCTAGGAAGGAAAATAAGTTTTTCATGTGCAATTAGGCTACCCAAAGGAGAAGGAATTGTCAGTTGGCACTAACCAAGAAGGTCAACAAAATAATAGAGGATTTCATAGCTTTGGTTCAATTGGGTTTTCCCTCTCCATTTTTTCTTGATGGAGCCATACTCATTGAAGAACAACTTAGATAGGCCTTAGAGGCCAAGCAGTATGACTAGTCAGAACTCCAAAAGTTGAGCTCACCACCTATGAATAAAGAGATTAAAAATGTGCTTCTCCCCTTAGCTTGATTCTTTTCCCTCTTTGGAGTATCCCAAGTGAAATGGGAAGCAATCTCCTCAAAAGGAGACAATTGACCTCAATTAGGCTTCTAATATGCTACATGCATTGGTTGTGCCTTCCAATGTAAAATAGGAGTATCTATATTATACATTCCTCAAACTTTGATGAATTACATATTTCTTTATCTTTTGTGTTGTTTCTTTGGGTTCATGCCTTCACATGTGAAGGTCCCCTTGTGAGCCTCTAGAAACTATGGAGCATTTTTCTCTTAAGTATGTTTGTTTTCTTCACTTTATTCTTTTGGCCTTGAGGCCCTTACCCTTTTTGTCTTTTTTCCACCACACCACATGTCACATCGATGCATCTTTTTGTAGGTTGTACAAAAATTTTGGTGTAAAGGTGTGCAATTGTGCCATGTAGTGGCTAGACTACCTTTTTCAAATATCACCTTTGTTTTGGACCCAAAGTTGGATACATGGCCATGCCACAGAGATTTTCCACAAGCTGCTCTCTCAAATTTTGAAGAAAGCTTGTCAACATGCCACATCACCCATCTTTTGTTGGGAAAGTTTCTTCACCATTAGAGCAATATCTTTTTGGGTGCTATCAAGTGAAAAAAAATTGTTCCTTCATAGCTTCAGGTATCAACCTCTTTTTTTGATGCCACCATTATCACATATAGCAGATCAAATTATATTCAGTCAATCATTTATAGGTTGTAGCTTCCTTCTAATAGGGATACTTGCATGAAGCTCTAATGGAATCCAATTCATTGAGTTGTTGCATCTATTGCCATTACTGAAGAACCTCAATTATTATTAGCAAAATCAGATTTGGTTTTTGATTGGATTTTGAGATTGTTTAGTGATAACACCTATTAGGGTTTGATCTTTGGCAATGGAGAGTGCTTGGTGCTTGTATGCTTCCCTTGTATTATAAAAAGGAACCTTCCAGGAGCCTCCAAGGGTACTAGAGGAGTACTAATCAATAGATAGATAGGTAGTAGATTACTATCAATAGTAGCAAAAGTATAGGGTGTAGAAATATTTCTTACAGAGCTCTCATTGCTCTCTTTATAGTCAATGTCAAGAAAATTATTTGAATTTCTTGTCTGACCTTAGAATTTTCATTATTCTACAATACCAAGTAATAGAAGAAGAAATTTTGTATCAGATTGTGCACATGTGACCTTTATTTTATGCTTTATTCTCTATTTTCATACACATTGAATGCTCTATTTCTCCTTATCTCCACATATAAGTTTGGATATTCAATTTCAATTACTAGAGTTTATGTTTTCCTAGCTTAAACTATTCATGTTATATAATCTTTCATTTTCTTGTTCAAGTTGTGTTGGATTTCATAGTATGGTGTCAAGTAGAATACCTCTCTAAGGATCCAAAACATCATATTTGAGTTTGAGTTCCCTATTTCTATCGAACCTTAATGGGTGCTTCCCATGGGTAATTTTAATGACTAACTTGTGCCTGCATAGGCCTTAGTTTCTTTTTCTCCTTCCAACAATGAAGGGTAGATGTGGCATTCTATGTTCAACTTATTTGAAATAGGAACTTATTAGGGGGTTTTGAAATGTTGCAAAAGTGTTGGTGCATCACCATAGTTAGGCTTTATTTCTACCTTTCCTTCTACCTTTTCCCCTAAATATCCTGAAGGTTATTTTGTGAAGTGTAAGTAGGTCCCCACACACTAAATTTCCCTTAAGGCTGTTCAAGAGAAGCACACGCTTTCATGATCAACAATATAGTCCATAATTTGTGTGTTAACTAGATTGCTAAGATATTCTTCAACAAAAAGTTTGGGTTGATTGACCATTCCTTCCATAAAGGAAGGACGACAATTATATTCTTGGAACTGTTTTGTATTGGAATGTTGAGATTCACCATTAGTGGGTGGATTATGAGGATACTATGATTGATGATCCTATGACTATTGTTGTTCCATTAGCCTATTAGCCTTTGATTGAGTGGTAATTGGCATGGAAGTGTGGATGACTAGAAGATGTTGATGATATGAACCAATGGGATAAGACTAAATAATAATGATTAGATGATGGATTAAATGACTACTAATAGGGTTAGTTGATTGAGTGGGTGATTGTTTAGATGATTGATTGGATTGGATAGGTGATTGGATTGGATTGATGATTGGATTTGGTTGATGATTGAATTGGATTGATTGATTAGATTGGAATGATTGATTGAGGTAGGACCCCAAACTAGACTTGAGAGCTTGAATTGATGATGCTTGGATTTTACTTGAGATGTTGTTTGGATTGTTACTAAGGATGGAGTATGTTACTATGTAAGAAAAGGTGATGATGATAAAGGTTGATTAACTAGCGAAATTAGATAAAAATCTCTCAAATAGATGTCTAGGGGATTCATATTGGATGCTTGATGATCAATATGATATTAGGGATGTCCTAAGACAAGGTTATGTGATCAAATGGATGATTTGATGACTTTTAGAAAAATGAAGCAATGAAAATGGTGATTATGGGAGATCAGAGGATGCTAAAAATGTTTTAATCACATGACTAAGCTTGGAATAATGTATTCTTTCACTGGTCAAGATGATTCACTCTTGAGTTTTTATATGGGAAACGAAATTGCCTCTATAGGTAATGAAATCTCCCATCTATGTTATTATGGTTTTTCCTCTGTAGGAAATAGAAGTTCCTATCAAGCAATGTATGGATCACAACTATGGATTCGCCTATCAAAGCTAGATGTATAGGAACATGAACAAAATCACCCTTGAGTAACACAGTTTGACATATCTAAGGAATAGTGTACAACAATGGATAATGGGATTGCCTATGAAGGATTTGTTGTATATGGACATGATGCAATGAAACCACCTATCTAGATAGTAGAATCACCTATCTATGAAAACTCAGTATAGACGTGGGAAGAAAAAATCACCTATCAAGATATAACTATACAGAATATGGTGACACAAATTGCTATCTATGTCACGAGATCACTTATGAAGGATTAACTATGTACAAAAATTGAACTGCCTATCTATGAAAACTTGGTACGAACACTAGAAGATTGAATCACCTATGAAAGTTGCACTGTATAGATAGGGGTCATGCAAATGCCTATCCAGGATATGAGATCACCTAGCTAGGGAAGACTTGGTATAGATAAAGAGGTTAGATTCACCTATTAGGGTTCAAATTGTACAAACAAGGGTCACACAAACACCTATCCAAGTAACATGATCACCTATCTAGGGAAGAATCAATACAAAATTAGGGAGACAAAGTTTCATATGTAGGTAATAGAGTTTCCTATCTAGGAAAAATTTGTACAAACATGGTGGAGCAGATTTTCCTCTATATGATATGGAGTTTCTTGCCAGGTATTTGGACACGGACAAACAGTTCTACCTATTGGGGAGACAAAATTAGCTATCAAAGAAAATTGATTGAATTTACTAAGACTAGGGTGGAAATAGAACCACCCATGAAGGGATAGGCTCACCTATCAAGAGAATGGATCTACCTCTATGAGAAGCAAGAATGCCTCTTGGAGATGGATAGACTGGCAAAGAAAGGATTGAGAAAAATAATCAATCAATAGATATTAGGTAGGAAAGACTCAAGACTCAAAATATGTATTGGTATCACACATGAAGAAACACCAAGCACTTGCACAAGCCTAAAATTATTAGTAAGGGTTTAAAAACTTAGTGTAGCTCACTCTAGGCATCTCCATCAACTCAATGGTAGGGAAACCTCAAAGGGGTGTGTTCACTTTCATCTTTGTGAGAGCAAACAATTAGGGGCCTCTTTGAATTGAAGGATAACCCCATCACCCTCTCCTTGAAAATTTATGTGTAACTTATGCTAAGATAAGGATTTCTATCTCATCTCAAGGGATCCAAATGGTGAGTGTAAAAATATTTGGGATGTAATGTGCATCCCCTACACTACACTAAGTTATGGCTGAACATGGGTCTTATCTAGACTTAATAGGTAACTCAGGAGTCCTCAATACACTAGGAGGGTGCATGAGGCACATTTGTAAACACTATCCCATGACAAGCATGAGCCAAGAAATTCCAATGGGAAAGCTTAGACCAACCCTTCACACCTAACTAGGAATCACCCTAGTATCGATGCTCCTCTAGACATGATGTGATTGGATTGGGGTACAAATTTTATTCTCCCCCCTTTTAATACCCCTATAATTCATGTGGTTGAGTTTGTCCCTTAGGGTGATGAAATCCATAAAAATGACTCCTAAAGGGTAGGAAATGTTTGTTTTGGATCCCCAATCTTGCAAGAGTTACAAGGGGAGAGCATACGCCCAAGCTACCACTCTTAGGTAAATGAACAAATGGACTTGGGTCTCTCTCTAATTTTTGATCCCCAAGATCACCAAATGGTGCACGGGGAGAGAATACATCAATAGTATACCCCAAACATGGCAAACAATTCTTTGACCCTTTAAGAAATTTAAGTGTTCCTAAATTAGTTAGGAAAAATAGTTAATCTAAGTCATCCGTGGTTCATCCTGCACAAAAAAAATTAGTAGTTTGACAACACTGATCTTTGAAAATATGAAGTTGCAAAAATTATTAGTTGCTTGCACATGCACAAACAAACAAGTTAGTATGTTAGCATCAAACCCAAAAGACAAAAGAAATATTTTAACTAAAAGTTTAGGGTTCAGGTTTACCATAGGGTCATCTATCCGAAGAATAGAATAACCCCTTTAACAAGTCACACACTTGCCCCTATATGATGTAGAATCACCTGTGAAGGTCTAAATAAAATCACCCTTCTAGGTCATAGACCCATCTATGAAGGGATTTAACATGCACTCACCCATGTGGATTTGGTGAGGAAGGGTCAAATGTGCATTCACCTTTGTAGTGCACAAGATATCCTATAAAGGTCATACAATCACTCGTCAGGTGAATTCACCTCTAAAGCTCAAGAAAGTTCAAATGTGCAAAACCTCAAACAACAAAAAATGTAAAAGAGACCCATGATGTGGGTCCCACCAGATGTGCCAAAAATGTGTGCAATGTTTTCTATCATAAAATAAAAATATAGACTAAATGCAACAAGAAAACAAATGCAAAAAACTCAAGATTAGCCTAGTTGGATCTGAGCAAGAGAAAACAAGCAAACAGACATAAAATGTTACCTTTCCAAGATTGATGAAGTGGTTTTCCCTTGTTGAGTTAGTTTTCTATACTCCTTTTGTGATCAAATTATATGCAACCTACATGAAAATGGAGGCGATTGCATAAGGGATGCAATGATAGTGATGAAAATGGATTTGGATGCACAATGAAAGCTTGAAAATTGCATCAATGGAGATATGTGTGAGATTGACAAAAGTGTAAGTATACAATCTTTTGTTGTATGAAAATGAATAGGCTAAGTATTTAGCCATTTTGGAGAGAATAGAATGAAGGGTCAAGATTGAAAGTAGGTTTAGGAATCAATGGTTGAGGTGCATTGAGGCATCTCAACATATGTGATGAATACATTTATTCCTAGGTGGAGGGGATGGAATGATGTGGAGATGAGGTGGCTACCATGTGGAGGTACTTTTGAATACCTTGGGGAGAGGAAAAGTATTGACTTGTCTTATCCTCCCTAAATCATGGGGAGGATGTGACAAGAGAAGGATTTTATTTTTTTTCTAAAATCTCCCTAGATTTTTTAGAGAATCCTTGGGAAGACCAAGAGGAATTTAAAATTCCTCTTGTAAGTACATTGGGATTTGGAGGATGTATTAAAAATTACCTTTTAATTCCTCCAAGGATATGGGGGAATAGAGTTGAATTAAAAATTCCACATGTGAGAAATTGGGTGAATAAATGGAATTAAAAATTTGAAGTAGGCATGTTGGGAGAGTAAAAAGTAATTTAAAATTCCTTGGGGGATGGGGATAGCTTCTCCAAAAGGAGAAATCCTTTAAGAGGGTTGACTTAGGTACACATGCCATAATTGGCAATAGACCTAGATCATGAATTAATTAATCAAGGTTAATGTTAAACAAATGATTAGACAGGTTAATGATGGGATTATAGGCAAGTTGCAAATTATGGAGGATGTGACACTAACCACAATTAGTGGAGTACACATCCTAATCACAGGTTAATTAATTTAACCCGGATTATGGAAGAATTATAGAGTATGTGATATTTGGAGAGAGAAAATGATGAATTAAAAATTAATTTAATTCATGAGGGTTTAAATGACAAAATTAAATATATTGGTCTATTTATTTAATTTGGAGAGGAAAGGTAATAAAGTATTTAATTGATTAATCAAATACCTTAGGAAAAATAGGGATAAAGGTGAATATTAATCAAATAATAAAATTATTTAATTTATATGGATACAGATGCAATTTAGATGAAATAGGAGATAATTTTGACCATATGGAAGTGGTAAAATTTAGATGTCTACATTCCCAAAAGAGGGTTTCTTCATCTCAAATTTTCTTCAAAAATAAAACATAAAAGAAAATGAAATGGTTTTCCCTTATTTAATCTTTTTCAAAACCCAATAAAAAACTAATTAAATTCCTATTTTTCATTTCTTAATATGAAACTCCCTCAAATTTTCCCCAAATTCAATTGGTTAAATAAATCCATTTTCTATTATCTTTCAACATTTAAATTAACCATTAAATCTAGATTTAATAATTAAAAACTAAATTAAATTTGTGGAAATCAAAAATTAATAAAACAACACACACTTTTACTAGACTTCCATAATAAGGGTATGGTATTCAAAATCATACCAAAGATGATATCTAGTCAACATAGGTAGGATAATGAAAAGTTTCTCTCAAATCGAGAATATAAATTGAGGCTAATATTTAAAGCCTTTGTGGCATCTCCCATATAACCACCACTAGGGAATAACTCAAACCTATGAATCCAGGTGGAAAAATTTCTTGTACTTGTATCCATTCAATACACGTCAAGTGTACCTATTCATATACATAATAGATGATGCACATAAAATTCTTGAATGGGGTATACATCATAATCATTAAATACTCATCTAGATATACATGTACATAATCATCAAAATTAAACAACATAATCCATCATAATATAATTGCATTGAAAGGTGCATCCGAAACTGATGCCAATACAAATTAATGATGCTATGAATATTCTTGAATCAAATCCAAAATATATACTTAAGATCACAAACATGAGAGGAACTATAAGAACAAAGTGTATAATACCATTTTCTAAATTTAGATAAGTGGGTCAAAAGTTATAAATAAAAATCAATAAATATTTATTAGAGAAATATGAAGGCAATTGTCATATAAAAAAACTTAACTTATTCAAAATCTTTAAAATTATGTATGGCTAGAAAACTAAGAGGTAGTTTGTCATTTTGGTGGTGGTTTCATAAAACCTTATTGTAAAACATGTAAAGCTAGTGAGGATGAAGTTTTAATTTAATTTTTATATTGAAAACCTAAAATCAAGACCCAATAGAGGTTTCCAACTCTTAGACTTGGAAGTCCAAGGCTAAATTGATAAGATCATAAAACTCTAAAATTTAAGGAATTAAAAATGCATACACATTATAACATAAATACAGTATATTTTGCTAAAATCAAGGTAGAACACAACATGCTCACATTATATTCTATAATATTTTTTGTAAAATATAACATGCACACATTATGACCCATAAACACCTTACATAATATGCATGCATTTTATTTAATGTACACACATCTCACTAAAAAATTAAAGGTTAGTTATCCCTCTTTCCATGTACTTACCCATTACCAAATAGTTGATAAAAAAGGTAAAATGTGGAGACCTAATATACAATTTATAGAGTATTAGCTTGTATTTTATTTTTTGATTCAAGTGCTTCAAACTTGAAAAATGCAAGCTAGTGGAAATAAGACATGATAGTCATTCGTGGGCTGAGTCACTCATATGTACTAAAGTAGTAGTAGACTCACTTGTGTTTGCTCATGTTTTGGATTATGGAGACTCCATCGCCATAATCAATTTGTTTATCCTATAGTTAGGGTCTTACACAATCATCCTTGACATGGATTGACTTGATATTCATTAGGATAATATTGATTGTCACCATAATAAAGAAAAATGTGTAGATGACCCCATTGTTCATGTTGTGATACATAACATATAGAGCCTATATTGATATGCATATATTCTTTTCATGTAGTTGAAATAATGCATCTGAAAGCGGTGTCAAATTGTCACTATCACAATGAGTGACATTTTTTATGGTTAATTTTATGAAATTTCCATTGAAGTTCATCCATTCCTGAGAGATTTTATTAATGTATTTCCTAGTTTCACATTGATATCTTTCCTAAATTTTATCCCATCATACATGTACCACACAAAATAAATTCTTAGGATCTCAATAAGCTAAAATTACTATTGGAAGGGGCATGCGCCTGTGGTGCATTGGATGAGTAGTGGTATTGGTGTTGTGGCCACCGGGGTTCAAGTCTCCAGATTTGACCCATAGTAATGTTGCTACTATTGGTGATTGGGTGTGTGGGTTTCTCACCTTGTACTAGGAACTAGTGTCTGGGGCCCACTCCCTCGTTGGGATAGTGTGCTCATGGGCCTTGTGCCCCTGTTGGACTACCATGCTCATGGGAGTGGTGGTTGTTGTGCATCCATGCCAAAATGGGGCCCTCATTTGTGGCCTCGCTAGTTCATAGCTCCAGTCAAAAGCATTTACGAATAAAAAAAATTACTACTAGAAGAGTTTTTAGAGAAGATACACATATTTCTTAGTTAGATACACCTATAATATTTATGGAGAATAAGTATGGTTCTTTTCATTAGTACATTGATTACTAGTATTTGAGAAAGGTATAAATTAAGAACAAATATCCCTTGCTAACAATTGAATATTTTTCAATTAAATGAAGGGATCCACGGTGTTCTCTAATATTGATCTAAATTTTGAGTATAAAGTATCAGTAGCTCCACATTCAAGAGGTGGAAATTTATTTGAAAATATTTAGTCTTTATGGATATTACAATTTCTTTGTAGTTCCATTTGGATCAACAAATTCTTCTTTTATGTCCACGATCCTTATGAATGGGGTGATCTGCACCTATATAAATCAATTTATTAGTATGTTACTTGATAATATTTCGATATACTTTAGGATATTTGAGAAGCATGAGATCGGATTTCATTAGTTTATATATATTTTTGGAGATAACTAATATTTTGTCAACTTTGAAAATTGCGAGTTCTAGTATGAGGTGAAGTATTTTGGTAATTTTATATTTAGAGAGGGTATCTTGATAGATACCTTAAATAGTTAGGCTATGATAAATTGGCCTAAGCCCATGACTATCTTAGAGGTTTATATTTTCATGGGATTAGTGGGTTACTACTATCAATTCATCATAGATTTCTCGAAAATATACATCACATTATTTCTGTTTAATAGAAAGGGAAGAAGCGTTTCTTGTTAAATTAACATGAGAAATCCGTTGATGTTCTCAAGAAGCATATGAATAGTACACTAGTATTTATAATGTTTAATCCTATAATAAATTTTGTGGTTTATATAGATTCTTCATTAGATGGGCTAGGAGTAATCCTCATGCAGGAGGGTTATGTGATTGCTTATGAGTAACTACCATGAACTTAACTTCTCTAAATGATTTAGACTTGGTAGTGATCATCCACATGAATGTGTGATATTGATATATATATCTATATATATATATATATCATTAGGTTATTAGGTTTTCAAGTTGTCTATTGACCATTAAAGTATTTAGTATATCTTCACATAATCAAACTTTAATGCATGTTATATTTAATGGATGGAATTTATTTGTAGGTATGATTTTTGTGTTTATTACATTAGAGGAAAGAATAAAATTATTGTAGTTTCATTGAGTATAATTTACTTAGGATAAATATTCCCAAAGTATTAAATATTACACTAGCATCCACCCTTAATTGCAAATCATAGAGGCTACACACTTAAGCTAAAAATAATAGTGGGTCTTGAAAACATGACTTGATCAAGTACCCATTTATAAATATAGATCCCTCATAACAAGAGAAAAAGAGAAAAATTAAGTGGGACAAAAATACTCTCCAAAAGAGAAAAATATCATACACAAGTGGTGGATCACAATCATCAAAATCTATCACAAAGACATAGTGAATAATCCCTCATTAAAAAAGAGTGAATGAAATAATTTCTAAATCCCTTCTAAATATCTCCTATAAAAATGATGAGTGGTTAAAGAAAAAAATTATCCACCTTCTATAAATAATATTCCTCCTCCCCTCTTTTTGTTAACAACAGGGGTATCCCCATGACCTAGCCCAACAACCTAGTAGCTCATATCTTGGGTACTTGGGATGAGTGGGGGGCGAGACTAGTCCCCTACGAGGGGACCTAATAGCCAGCAAGCCAATCCCAACCGAGTAAACCTGAGAGTGGAGTCAAAACCAAAACGAATGGGGAGAAAACCCATGCCCCAAGACAACTTTGCAACTAGATCTACTAGTAAATGTTAAATCCATTAACATAATATTGATGAATATGGAATCCAAATATAGATGTGTGCTTCTAAATACAACTCTTATTTCCTCATGTTGGAAAAATATATCTCATCATAAGTAGGAATTAAATTACCAATTAGATTTAAGTGGAACTAGAAGAGGGTAGAATCTAAACTATATTTGAAAATATTGAAGACATGTGAGGACATAAATACCATCAAAATTGATCAAGGATTAGGTGCACCTCTAGTAGTTGGATAGTGGTTGGAAGATGGTTCGTTAGTGGAAGAACTCATAGAGGTAGAAAAATGTATAGTTATTGGATGGAACTCCAACTAATTATTTTTCCAATGAATGGTAGGGTGATAATTGGTGGTGAAAACCATGGGTTAAGCATCACCAAGAGGACAAGACTATAGGCCACCATGGATTTTGAATTCAAAAATATTGGTCCCATTTTTTAAGCCACTGGTGAATAAAAATAAAAATATTAAAAGCATTGAATATCAATACAATTCAAAAAATTATGTAATTAAAATCCCCACTAAACTAAAAATATCACCATGAATTTCACTAGATAAACCAAATAACTAAAGAATATTCACAAATTGATAGAGCCAAGTGTAGGAATACAAATATTATGGTATAATTTATGGATATTTTACAATGTAAAAAAAATCATGGACATTATAATTTAAAGCCTCTACAAATTTCAAACTCTTTTTTTTCTTGTTTAGATAGATGATCCTTAGGTTTTTATGCCTTATATAATCATTAGTGAGGTTCATTTCTTTCTAGGACACACTAATTATAACCTCATGATTGAAACTTTATGCTATGATATCATGCTAGAATAAGGATCTCTATAATATTTATTCAATACAAGAGGGAAAATTATAAAATCTAATGAATAGTTGCAATCAATACAATTCATTATTTAGAAAATGAATAATTACTTAAGATATACATTCCACATATAGCGATTTAAAAAAAAAAAATATTATCTTAAGCAATAAGATATACAACTAATAATCAAAATATAATATCCTAATTATAACTCCCTAATTAACTTAAGATAATATGTGCAATATCATATTTAGTTTTGTAAGAGTTGAAATAGAATTATATATATCATTTATAATTTGGATAAATATTGTAGTCACCCAAGATCTAGGAACTTCTATAAAAGCACAAGAGAGAATAACCATGAGAGAATAATTCTATTATATCAAAGGATGAAAATATACAATGATAAATTTGATTGAATGAATCCAATCACAAAAGGAACCCCTTGGTTATATACTCCAAGGTGAACATAGGATTACATAATAATATGACACGTGTATTAATCTTATGAATTGAGATATAAAGTTATAATTATCCTAGGTTTGCCCTAACTTAAGTAACTAGTGTGAATAGGACATAGGCGATGAACTAGCTAGGTAAAACACCCCTTTCACTCCAATACCCCATTAAGTGCAAATTAGGAAGAATGGATAAATGAAAATAATGCAAATATGATGATGGTATTGGATAATATTCCTGTTAGGTATCCATGTACAAATGAAATCTCTCAAAAATAGAGAAAGGGATAAAACCTAGTGGGACAACACTCCTCCCCAAAAAGGAGAAAATAAAAAATACTCTAAAAAGTAATGAGAAGGATAAAAACCCATGCAATATCATATTTAGTTTTGTAAGAGTTGAAATAGAATTATATATATCATTTATAATTTGGATAAATATTGTAGTCACCCAAGATCTAGGAACTTCTATAAAAGCACAAGAGAGAATAACCATGAGAGAATAATTCTATTATATCAAAGGATGAAAATATACAATGATAAATTTGATTGAATGAATCCAATCACAAAAGGAACCCCTTGGTTATATACTCCAAGGTGAACATAGGATTACATAATAATATGACATGTGTATTAATCTTCTGACTTGAGATATAAAGTTATAATTATCCTAGGTTTAACCTAACTTAAGTAACTAGTGTGAATAGGACATAGGCGATGAACTAGCTAGGTAAAACACCCCTTTCACTCCAATACCCCATTAAGTGCAAATTAGGAAGAATGGATAAATGAAAATAATGCAAATATGATGATGGTATTGGATAATATGCCATGTTAGGTATCCATGTACAAATGAAATCTCTCAAAAATAGAGAAAGGGATAAAACCTAGTGGGACAACACTCTTCCCCAAAAAGGAGAAAATAAAAAATACTCTAAAATGTAATGAGAAGGATAAAAACCCATGCAAGGAAAAAGTACCCACGTAAGAGAGAAGCGAGACCATGTAGGACCCCCTCAAAGTAGAGCCTCTTAAAATCATGGTATATACTCAACAATGAATGTTGAAGATGATATAATAATGTTGAACAACATTCCTCCCCTTAGGAAAAAAACATAATAAAAAAATGTATGTAGGATGTCTTCACATTAATGAAATCAAGATGATGGAAGAAATATGATATGTGATGTCTTTAATTTCTACTCATGTGTCTCCATGTCAATGTTAAAAGAAAAATCATAATCAAGTTAGGTGTTCTAGGTCACACTGATGAAAATGACAATCTAGAATCTTCTAGAAACAAATGTAGAACATAGTCCAAAGAAAAAGATGGATCCTCCAAAATTTGACCAAAATTTTCCATGACAATGAAAAATTATGAAAAATGATGAGGAAGACAAGGAAAAAGGGGTTCAAAATATTAACCCATAATATATAAAGAAGTTGATACAACTCCATATGAAGTAACACCAAAGAGGAGATATATATCATCAATTATTTCCTCCAAGTATATAAGAAAGGACTCAAAAAAGACTTGAAAATTTTGTCATGTACTCATCCCAAGTAGTTGTATCTAGAAGACTATGAATGACCTACTACATTGAATCACTCGAAACCATGGTTGTAGCAACACTAGTCTCATCAAAATAAATAGTAGATGAAAGATATGGAATATCAAATAACATCTCTAGACCCTTAGTAGATGAAGGAATATAAATATTCAAATGACCATATTGAATCTCCTCAAAAGTGTCCATACTAGATTCCTTAGTGTGTATGTCAACTATAGGAATAATAGGAGAAAAATTGAGAAGGTATAGGATCAAGATTTATGATCAACCTCCCCAACTACAACTATATGTCTTATATGAAATCCTAGATTATGACAGAATTTGGTGTGAACTAAACAATCTTTCCTACTTCACCATATGTGATCTAATGGATAGAAGGATATTGGTTAAATATTAAGGCACACTAAGAACAACATTAAATAATCTATCATCCATGTCAATAGATCCCTTCGAAAAAATACACATAGACAGGTTGTTATCCATAAGGATGTGTGGTGATGAACAAAACTCAAATGAAGAGAACATATTTTTGATGAAGTCATATGATGTGAAGCTCCCAAATTAAATATCCAACTTTATAAATCTGAATCTATAACTAAAATAATTTATTTCCCCTTGTGTTTCTATAAATTTGATAAACAAGAAGAAGATGAACCCACTGACATTGTTGAAGGAAATCAAATAATTTTTCTTAAGAATATAATTCAAATTATCAAGATTCTTTTTATAACATTGGTGTTCATCATACCTTGTTTCCTTTCAATATACACACTTAAGATTATCCTTCTTAGATGATTCCCCTTGAGAGGGATATGATTAAAATTATTTATGTAGATTATTATTTTTTTCTAATTTCAGGATTTCGTAATTCTTTTTGTACCTTAGGCTCACTAGCAACAAATGCTTATGGTTTAGAAGACTTGATTAGACCCTGTTGAATTAACTTTTCTTACTCTTGGATTTGCTATTTGAAAATTCATAAAACTTAGGATGAACATATGATGATCCAATAAAGATTTGATGGGTATGAAATCCAAAAGTAAACACTGAATACTTAGGACCAAGTTTGAATTACACATTTTGAATCAATTCTAAATTACCCTTATCAATATTGTGATCATTTAGTTGTGTTCTTAGTTTCTTAAAACTGCAGATTTAATCTTGGATGTGGTCAAAACATTTGGGATCAAGATTCATTAGATCATTATCAATATAATATCCCCTAATCTTGTTAGTTTTACCTTAAAATTTTTCAAAATTATCCTAAGCCTCATTAGGTGTTTTACATGATTCAATATGAAAATGCAAATAAAAAGAGACTAATGAACATATGCACCCACATATGTATTCAAGTGATTTCTCATGACCTATCTCCCATATTTTTGTTGAACAAGACAACTAAGAGGGGGGTGAATCAGTTGTAACAAATTTTAACCTTTATGCACTTCCACAAGAGATTAGATCAATTCAAAAATCCTTAACTCTGCTACTATAGTTAATCATTAAGTGCAAAAGGAAAAACAAAAAAATTATCACACGCATAATAACACCATATTTACATGGAAAACTCAATAAGGGAAAATCCACATTGAGGATTAGCTCACAATATAGAGAATATAAAAATTAAATACAAAGGCTCACTGCCAAAATAGGACTCATTGTCCAATAAGGGTTAAGCACCTGGAGGGCTCATTGCCAAAGAATTAAAAATAATATAAAAGAGATTTGTTATAGAGAGAAAAAAATCTCAATACAATAGATATTTGCACCATAATTGACTCACACACTTGCAAACATGATTGAATGATGGAGTACACCTTTAGCTCATTGCTTTCAAAAACTCATAGTTAGATTTTGCACTGATCTATTCAACCTCACATCACATACATGTTGTTTCACATCTATCTCACATCTATCTTGATTGCATTCATTCAATTTATCCATCTCATCCTTTATTTATACTTTCTTCAACTTTGAAACACAACCAAAGTTGGCCACACACCTTTTGTATTTCCAAATTCAAATTAGGTTGGTGCCAAAGCATTCTACGACATAATTTGAATGAGGGTGACCAAAACACACATCTAATGAGGAATTAAATAAGTTCCAACATGCCTCAACATGATTCTATAAACTTCGTAAGTAGTGTTAAACATAATGTCGACCAAAGTAGTGTAAAACACATAAATGGATTAAGCACACATAGCCTTAGCATGATACAATATTTCTAGATAACAAAATTATACTGAACACAATCTTAACAACTTATCATGAGAATTGCAATTTATAAGACTCAAACAAGAAGAAATCTAAAGAAACAACATTTTTCTTGGACCTTAGCCAGATACATAGAAAAGAACAGTTCATAATCGATGAACATAACTCACACTGTATAATGATCCAAAAGCCCAAAATTTGTATATAGAAACTTCTAACAACTAGGGACAATACTCTAGATCCTTACTAGCATAGCAACAAATCTTCTACCAAAACTTGGAGTAAACACTAAATACTTGCAACCATCCTTTATTACAAATTTCTCAATATCCTTGACATATACAGTCAATGACAACATCAACTAGTTGGAAACTAGTTAACCAATTGAAATCAATGAAAAAACCTTCATACTTGTAACAATCACCCTCTTTTTCATTTATGGAAACACATGATGTGAAAAACCATCAAAGACAACACAACAAATTTGAACACATTTTTCAATGATTTTTTAGTTTTTTTTATTTTTTTGTTTCTCCCCCTTAGTAGATAATTTTTTTTGCATGATACTTTCTCCCCCTTTGACATCAATGGAAAAAGGAAAAAAGATGTTTTTTCACTTATTTCCCCTTTGATATTAAGAAAAAAATACTCTTTCAATGACAACATATGACACTACTTAATCCCGTGAGAGGTAGCCACCAAACATTAGTCTAGAAGAAAGATAGATTTGTATACCCACCAGAATGATGCATCTCCATATGCATGTAGTTAAACAAAGGAGGGGAAATAACCCCTAACATCTCCTAGAGATACTCAAAAGTATCTTTAGAAAGAGCCTTAGTAAATATGTCAGCAACTTGATCCTTCGTAGGTACATACTCACGATTTACTTCACTTTCCACAACTTTTTCTCTCAAAAAGTGATACCTTATTGATATATGAGCTTTTCCCTTGAGTGCATCACTAGATTCTATGAAATGTTAATTACACTTGTATCGTTGTAGAAGATAGAAATATGATCATCATATATTACTCTGATATCTTTTAACGTTTGTCTCATCCACAAAACTTGTGTATAGAAAGATACCACAACAATATACTTAGCACTTATAGTGGATAAGGAAATTGAATCTTTCTTTTCACTCAACCAAGACACCAATCTACAACCAAGAATGAATGTGCCACACTTGTACTTTTTCTATCATCAACACAACCTACCCAATCCACATCTATATAAGAATTTAGTGTAAAATCAATATCCCTAGGCTACCATAAGCCATAATTGAGAGTGTTATTCAAATATTTGAATATCCTCTTAACAATAGAAACATGTGCTCCTCTAGGATCTTATTGAAATCTAGCCACAAGAAAAACTTCATGCATGATATCTAGTCAAGTAGAAGTTAAATACATCAATCCACCAATCATAGATCTATATTTTCTTTGATAAACCTTAGGTGAATCAACATCTTTACTTAGTTTAGAGCCAACCACAATAGGAGTGCATACCGGTTTAGAACCATCCATCCCAAACTTATTCAAAATTTCTCTTACATACTTTGACTATGAAATAAAAATCACTTTATATGTTTGATTAATTTGTCACCCAGGAAATAAATTCATCTAACCAAACATAGACATCTCAAATTCTTTTTTTATTTCTTCAGTAAACATCTTTCACATTGTTTCATTTTCTCCAAATATAATGTCATAAACATAAAAAACCACTATAAAAATCTTGTCATTTTCAATTTTAAAGTACAAATTACTATCTTCCATACCTTTGATGAAACCTTGTTGAATCAAATATCTATCTAACCTTGCATACCAAGCTCTAGGAGCTTGCTTCAATCCATATAAAGCCTTGTTTAATCTATAAAGCATATATGGTTGATCTAATAAATGATATCCTTCCAATTGTTCCATGTAGACTTCTTCTTCCAATTCACCATTCAAAAATGCAGACTTAACATCCATCTAATAAACTTTAAAATATTTATGAGAAAAAAATGTTGAAAACATTCTGATAGCTTCCTTCCTTGCAACAAGGGAAAGGGTTTCCTAAAAATCTATACCTTCTACTTGTGAGTAATCTTTACATACCAGTCTTGCTTTATTGCTAACAACTCCATTCTCATTCAACTTATTTCTAAATACCCATTTTGATCCAATTATGTTTTTATCTACCGGTCTAGGGACCAATTACGAAGTTTGATTCTTCTCAATATACATAATTTATTTTTTCATATCTTTCATCCAATGCTCATCATTACATGCTTCACTTGTTATCTTCAATTCAACTTCATAAAGTAAGCATAGATTTATTTCATCAGCGACAGTAGCTTTGCTTCTTGTCAATACTCCTTTCCTTTTATCTTGACTGATTTGACTTTCTAAATAATTTTTCTGCACATATCTAGGTGTCTTTGGGGACACCACCATAGATTCTTCTTCTCCTATTCTTTCACAACTTCTTCTATTCTTATTCAATCTAGTTCATCAGATACATATTCATCAACTTCAATTGAATTGTTTAATGCTTCATCATCATTGACATTTGTTCTCTCTACAATCTTTCTCAGTCTTTTGTTAAAACATATGTAGGCTTTTCTCCTAGTAGAGTAGCCAAGGAAGATACCTTCATCGCATCTAGCATCAATCTTCCCTAGATTTTCTTCATCCCATATGATATAACATTGGCTTCCAAATAACTTGAAATACATGATAGTAGGAATTCTTCCACATCATAGCTCATAAGGGGTGTTAGTACTTACTGATATCTTTTTCTTGAATTCAATTGAATGCATAGATAGCAATGTGAATAGCTTCTCTCTAGTAAACTTCTGGTAGACCTTCCTATATGATCATAGATCTAGCGGCTTCTTGAATTGTTATATTCTTTATGTTAACAACTCCATTATGATGAGGAGTTCTAAGAGAAAATAATTGTCTATTTATTCCATGAACTTCACAAAACACATTAAACTCATTAGAGGTGACTTCATCACCTCTATTAGACCTCAAGAATTTTATTCTCCAATTTTCTTCATTCTCTATCATAGCCTTAAATGCCTTGAATATATCTAATGCATCAAATTTTTCTGTAAGAAAAGTAACCCATGTATATCTAGAGTAATGATTAATCAAAAGCATAAAGTACCTATCACCTTGTAGAATTATCACTCTTGTAGGACCACATAGATTTGTATGAATCAAATTTAGTATTCTGGTAGTATATTGTTCCTTTGACCTAAATCAATTTCTAACTTGTTTTCAAAATTGACAATTCTTGCAAACAACATTAACAAGATTTATAATCCCTAGTAAATCTCTCATAGCATGCACAACACTAATCCTTGTCATATGATCAAAATTCATGTGACACATTCTCTGGTGCCATAACCAACATTCATTAATCTGATTCATAAAGCAATGACCATCAACAACCTTAAGTTGATAAATATTTCCTACAAACTTCTTACCAACAACAATAACTATTCTAGATCCTTTCCAGATTTTATAATTCTCACCCTCAATTACAAGACTATATCCCTTACCACACATTTGTCCAATACTTAAGAGATTATCCCTTAAGGCCTTAACATAGTATACATCATCAATATTATGTTTGCCATCAAAAATTACTAAACCTATTCCACAAATATTATCACTAGTATCATCTCCAAACTTAACTAAGCCTCCATCATAATTTTCAATTTTAACAAACATACTCTTATCACCGGTCATGTGATGTGAAAAACCACTATCAAAAACCTAGTAGTTCTTTTCCTATTTAACATGTAAGGAAGAGATCACAATATCTTCATCTTTCTCTGAAAGAATTTCATTCACCTAAATTTTAGTATTAGTAGAAGTAGATTCATCTTTTATAGCCAAGAACAAGAATTCATTATCACCAAAATCTCCATATTTAGACTCTTCATAAGAAATACCAACATCTTCATTTGCATAGTATTCTCTCTTAATCGACTTCCCTTTTCTTTTTTTTGCTTAATCTATGTTTATTCTTCTTAGCTCTTTCTAAACATATAGAAGCATAGTGACCAATACCTCAAAAACTAGATCATTTAAAAGGTAACTTACCTTCATACTTACTAGAGCCCTTTTTCATCCTTCTTACAAAGTTAGCTTTTACATCATCAATGTTCTCTTCATCCTTACCTTCAGCCCTTGTAGCCTTAAATTTTTTTTTAACCCTTGATCCATTTCTTAAGCTAGGCTTTATCATTTCACAATATGTTAGAGTATCCAGCAAATTATCTTTAGTATATGTCTTATAATCTATATATTCCTAAATATAAAACACCTTTTCACTATATGCATAAAGGAAAGTTATGAGAATATTCATCACAATCCTAGATTCATCAACTATAGCACCAAGTCCTTACATTCTGCATACCATCTCATCCACTCTCTATACATAGGTTTTAATGTTTTCATCTTCAGACATTTACAAGAGCTCGAATTGTGCCTCTAAGTTATATAACTTAGCTTCTTTAATCCTTTGATCTCCTTCATGCATCTTCACAAATTTATCCTAAACCTCTTAGTAGTCTTTAGGTTTGAAACTTTAATAACTCCAACTGTGAAAGACTATACTTTAGAATAAAATTTACCTTGTTGTTTGCTTCATGTGCCTTGATCTCTTCAATTGTACACAGACCATTTGTAGGAGTGTAAGTAGTCTTGTAAGCATTCTCAACATTATATCCAAAATACTCCAGATATCCTTCCATATTTATCTTCCTGATGGCCTAGTTATTCCCATCGAACCTAGGACACTCAATAGTGATCTTTCTCATCATCAAAAACCTTAAGCAGTTAAGCTCTTCTCCAAGGAACCAAGCTCTAATACAAATTATTGTTCACAAGAAAACTAAGAGGGGGGTTTAATAAGTTGTAACAAATTTTAACCTTTAAGTACTTCCACAAGAGATTAGATCAATTCAAAAATCCTTAACTCTGCTATTGTAATTAATTATTAAGTGCAAAAGTAGAAACTAAAAAACATCACACACATAGTAACACCAAATTTATGTGGAAAACCCAATAAGAGATAACCATGGTGAGGATTAGCTCACAATATAGAGAATATAAAAAATGATGCAAAGGCTCACCACTAGAGAAATCTCATTGCCAAAATAGGACTCACTTTCCAAGAAGGGTTAACCACCTAGAGGGCTCACTACCACAAAATTACATAGATAGAAGAGATTTGTTATAGAGAGAAAAAAATATCAATGCAACAAAGATTTCCACCGTAGTTCACTCACACACTTTGATGAGGGCACAACTTGAGACACAAAAGATAACCCACAAACAAGAGAATAATTTTATTATTTAGAAAATGGAGCTTCTTACATGCAGAGGATCTCAAATCCCCAAGTTCTACATCACATGCAAGTTATAGATAGCTACAGAATAACCCTTTCGCAACATGCGAAATTGTCCCCAAAAGTTACCAAAAATTTAGAAACCCGCCCATAAATAGAGCTCCTCTTTATTTTTGGAGCCAAAACAACATTGAAATTTGAGTTTAGGTAGTTTGGTGCCAAAAAATTACAAATTGAAGTTCAAATTTCAAAAGAACATTTGCAATTGTATCTTCTAGAAAGTGCGCCAACTTCCCGGGGCCAAAACTTTTGATCTGGGAATTCAATTCGCGAACCATTTGAACTATTGGAAAGGTCATGAAGTCAACAACGCACTTGAAATATGCTATGCCAATTTTGGCAAGTTTGGGGGCTGATCTGGGAACTCTAAGTGCCTCAAATCTCACTCAAAATATTTTTAGGTGCAAATCTGGGAAATTAAAACTACAATATCTTTCCACCTAGGAAAAGAAAATAAAAACAATAAATTAGGAATTTCATTATGATGAAAAGGGTATCCAAAAATGTAAAAACATCTAAAAAAAGAGAAACTTGAAATTTAACTATTTTTGGGTGATGCAAGATTGCCCTTACACCACTGGATGCTCCTGCATCAAACACACAGGGTAATTTAAGAAGTGATCCCATTATGTATCAGATGGTGGAGGAAAACCCAAATGGTCAACCTCTGCCTTAGGCAACCAGGATGAATCTTCAATAGGCCTTCCTTTCCATTTCACCAGATATTCTTCATACTGCCTGTTTCTAGTACTCCTTCCCACATGACTATCAAAGATTGCTTCAATCTCCTCCCTTTCTGAAGTAGGTGTTGGAATGCCATACTACCCTAGTGCTGGTGCTTCCTTCGTTCCTCCTTCATGATACTCTGTCAAATCTGAAATGTTGAACACAGGGGAAATGTTGATTCCATCAGGCAACTCTACCTCATATGCATTACCTGAATCATGCTTATTCAAAATCTTACAAGGACTGAATTTCTTCATCTTCAATTTGTTATAGGTTCCCATGGGAAACCTTTTTTTCTCAAGTGGACCATCACTTCATCACCAATTTGAAACTCCTTATACCTTCTCTTTTGATCTGCCTTAGCCTTCTACTGCATATTCATCTTGTTCATATGTTCTCTTACCTTCTCATGTATATCCTTGATGTGTTCTACAAAATCTTCAGCTTCAGCACTTATTTTTTTCTCTTGGTCCATCTTCCTCAATTTTGGAACTGTTCTAAGGCTACCTCCATACACAATCTGGAATGGTGATCTACCAGTGCTTCTATTAACAAAATTTTTGTAAGAAAATTCTACCTGGGGTAAGATCAAGTCCCACCCCTTGGGTTTATCTCCTACTAAACATCTTAGTAGGTTACCTAGACTCCTGTTAACAACCTCTGTCTACTCATCTGTTTGTGGATGGTGTACAGAATTGAACTTCAACTCTGTCTTCAGCTTCTTCCACAAGGTCCTCCAAATATACCCCACAAATTTGGTGTCATGATCTAAAACAATACTCTTTGGAAGACCATGTAGCCTCACCACCTCTTTGAAGAAAAATTTAGCAATGTGGACTGCATCATGGGTCTTCTAACATGGAATGAAATGTGCCATCTTTGAAAACCTATCAACCACCACAAAGACTGAATCATTCCCTCGTGTCCTTGGCAAACCAAGAACAAAGTCCATACTTATATCCTCCCATGGCTTCTCTGGTATAGGTAAGGGATGATATAAGCCTATATTCTAGCTCACTCCTTTAGCCATCTGACATACCCTACAACTTTGTACAAACTTCTTCACATCCTGTAACAACTAAGGCCAATAATAATGCTCACTGATAATGGCAATGGTCTTATCCCAACAAAAATGTCCTGCCATTCCTCCACTGTGCTTCTCCTTTATCAAGTTCTCCCTCATGGAACTCCTCGGGATACACAATTGAATTCCCTTAAATAACATGCCATCCTAGATTATGAAATCCAACCACCTTGTCCTGTCCACTGTAACAGGTTCCTTGCAAACTTTCCAAGCCTCTGCAAAATCAGGATCTTCTACGTATAGTGTCTTAAGTTCATTAAACCCAACCACTTCAATCTGCATCTTTTTCATCAATGTATGCCTCCTACTTAAGACATCTGCAACCCTATTTGACTTCCCACTCCTATGTTTCAAAACAAAGGTATAACTCTGCAAAAACTCTACCCATTTCATATGCCTCTGATTTAATTTTCTTGACTATTTAGGATGCTGCAAGGCCTGATGATCATTATATAGAACAAATTCCTTTGGCAACAAATAATGTCTCCATTTCTTTAATGCTTGAACTATTGCATAAAATTCCTGATCATATACAGAATACTTTCTCTTGGCATCATTTAACTTTTCACTGAAATAGGCAATGGGCTTATCCTTCTTGGCTCAACACTGCTCCAATGGCACAACCACTAGCATCACAATCCACCTGAAACACCTTGTTGAAATCTATGAGGGCTAGAACAGGTTGCTCTATCACCTTCTACTTCAACAGTTCAAAAATTTTTGCCACTCCACTGCTCCACTTGAATTCTTTTCTATCTCCTCTCATTGTTTTAGTTAGGGGTCCACAAATACAACTGAAGTTTCTAATGAACTTTTTATAAAAACTAGCCAAACCATGGAAAGATCTCACCTCGGTAGCAGTTCTTGGGGTTGGCCATTCCATAATAGCCTTCACCTTCTCTGGGTCCATCTTGAGACCTTCTGCTAAGACAACAAACCCCAAGTACATTAACTCCCTCTTCACAAAACTGCACTTCTTTAGATTAATCAACAATTTCTCTTCTCTTAACTTCTCAAAGGCTCTCCAAATATGCATTAGATGCTCATCCAATGTCTTACTAAAATAAAAATATCATCTAAATACACAATAACAAAACTTCCCAAAATTCTTTTAGTACCTCGTTCATGAGCCGAGAATGTGTTCGGTGCATTGGTTAGCCCAAAAGGCATGACTAACCACTTGTCATGCCCTCTTTGGTCTTGAAGGTATCTTCCATTCATCTCCCTCTTGAATCTGGATCTGGTGATATTCACTCTTCAATTCAATCTTTGTGAAGTACTGTGCTCCACTCAAAGAGTCCATCAAGTCATCCATCTTTGGCAGGGGAAATCTGTACTTGATCATTATCTTATTGATAGCTCAGGAGTCTGTGCACATTATCCACTCCCCATCCTTCTTTGGTGCTAGTCTTGCTAGTCGCACATGGACTCATCCTGAAACTCATCCAACATCCTAGAAACTTCTTCTAGAACCTCTCACTATTCTCCTTCCTCTAGGAATTATTACCTAACTTAACACACTCATCACGCCATACCTTCACCTAAATTTTTTGCTTCCCATCTACATGGCAGTTACAGCACTAATGCTTTTTCTTCCTTAAAGGGTTTTAACTTGTGATGAACCCCATCCTTTGTCAAGGAATAAGTGTTTGCATGACCATCATGTATAGCTCGCCTATCGAACTGCCATGGCCTCCCCAACAACATGTGACATGCATCCATGGGGATGATATCACAAAGTACCTCATCATGGTAGCTCCCGATCTTGAACTTTACTAGGCACTACTCATTGACCAAAACTTTGTGGTCTTTCTGCAACTAGGCAATCCAATATGGATGCGGGTGCCTTTCCCTCTTCATCTTCAACTTTGTGACCATCTCTTCTGACACTAGATTATCAGTGCTCCCACCGTCAATAATGACATTACAACATTTTCCTTCACACTTCTACCTTGTGTGAAATAGATTCTTCCTCTGTTCTAGTTCCTTTTCCTCAGTCACTAGAGCTCTCCTAATCACTAGGGATTCTCCCCTTTTAACATCATCTGAATGTTCAGATTGGGCCTCCTCATCTACATGCGCAACCCTTCCATGACCTTCTGGCCTTTTGTCTGCCTTTCCTTGGTATTGTGGAAATTCATAGGCTCGATGCCCTTCTTCACCACACTGGAAACACATTCCTTTGAAACCACCTCTTCTAGATCCTTTTCCATATCTCCCTCATCCTCTACCTCTTTGATACCACTGTTTTGATCACGAGGGTGGTAGAAGTTGTCATTCCTTTGGTTTTGGCTAGTACCCACATCTTCACTTTTCTTTTCATCCTCATTTTTGCTTCTTGAAGGTCTTCCACTACTCCTTCCACTTTGACCTCCTCGTCCTTTTTGGTTGCCATGAAATATTTTGTTCAGCTTCTCTTCCACTTTCATAGCAAACTGATACACATCCTCAATGGTGGTCATTTTGAGTAGGCTTAACTCCTGAATACTCGGTTGTAACCCATTAAGATATCAGGCTACCTTCTCCTTATTGGCCTCTATGTGGCCCATTCTGATGATTATCTTGTGAAAATCTTCAGTATATTCTTTCACAGTTCTGCTTCCTTGCTTCAACCCTTACAATTTCTTCAACAGATCTAACTCGTAGTCCACTGGTATGAACTGCTTCTTTAGTTTCTCTACCATGCGATCCCATCTGGTGATATTTCCTTTTCCTCTTTGATTTCTTTCCAACTGGACCTCTTTCCACCAAATATTAGCATGGCCCTTCAGCTTCATTTTCGCAAACTTAACCCGATTTGGGTCCTCTATTTCCTCATACTCAAAATATTCTTCTAGCTTGTTGATCCAGTCGATCAACTCTTCTGGGTTCAGACTTCCAGAATAACTAGGGACTTCTGCTCTAGGTCTTTTTTCGACCTTCGAAATGGCCCTTATTAGCCGTATTTGGTCTTGATCAATTACTTCTTCTTCCTCTCCTTCATCCTCACTTTCCTCCCTCAGGTTTAACCCTCTTCTCAACTGCTCTTGTAACGCGTCAATTTGTCTCTGGAGGGCTGCCAGTGCATCTCTTCCACCAGTATTTCTACCACCTTGACCACCTCTGGCACCACCATGCCTACCAAGTATCACTCTTGGAGGCATATTTCTTGACCTTGACCCAAAACCATAGCCCTGGTATGAATTTCCTCATGATTGGCGATCTATCCACACGCTCAAGAAAACCTTGCTCTGATACCACTTGATGAGGGCACAACCCAAGACACAAAAGATAACCCACAAATAAGAGAATAATTTTATTATTCAGAAAATGGAGCTTCTTACATGCAGAGGATCTCAAATCCCCAAGTTCTACATCACATGCAAGTTACAGACAGCTATAGAATAACCCTTTTGCAATATGCGAACTTGTCCCCAAAAAATTACCCAAAAATTGGAAACCCACCCATAAATAGAGCTCCTCTTTAGTTTTGGAGCCAAAACAACATTCAAATTTTATTTTAGGTGGTTTGGTGCTGAAAAATTACAACTTGAAGTTCAAATTTTAAAAGAATATTTGCAATTGTATCTTCTAGAAAGTGCGCCAACTTCCCGGGGCCAAAACTTTTGATTCGGGACTCCAATTCGTGAACTGTTTGAACTGTTGGAAAGGTCACAAAGTCAACAATGTGCTCAAAATTAGCTATGCTAATTTTGGCAAGTTTTGGGGCTGATCTAGGAAATCTAAGTGCCTCAAATCTCACTCGAAAGATTTTCAGGTGCAAATCTGGGAAACTAAAACTGCAATATCTTTCCACCTAGGAATAGAAAATAAAAACCATAAATTGGGAATTTAATTATGATGAAAAGGGTATCCAAAAATGTAAAAACATCTAAAAAATGAGAAACTTGAAATTTAACTATTTTTGTGTGATGCAAGATTGCCCTTATACCACTAGATGTTCCTGCATCACACTTGTAGACATACTTGAATGATAGAGTACACCTTTAGGTCACTAATTTTAGAAACTCATAGTTAGATTTTACACTAATATGCTCAACCTCACATCACATACACATTGTTTGACATCTATCTCACATCTAGCTTGCTTGCATTCATTCACTTTCTCCATATCAACCTTTATTTATACCTTCTTCAAATTTGAAACACAACCACAGTGGGCCACACACCTTTTGTATTTCCAAATTCAAATTAGGTCAACACCAAAGGATTCTATGGTGGAATTTGAATGAGGGCAACCAAAAAATAAATCTAATGAGGACCTAAATAAGTCCCAACATGCCTCAACATGCTTCCATAAACTTCATAAGTAGTGTTAAACATAAGGTCACCAAACTAGTGTAAAACACATAAATCAATTAAGTACATGCAGCCTTAGCATGATCTAATGTTTCCAGATAACAAAATTATCTTGAAAAAAAACTTAACTTATCCTAAGAACTACAAGAGGGTGATCCCACAATATTGGTTTACACTTTTTGGGTCATTCTAATTTTTGTTGAAATCACATATTTTTAGAAAATATAATGTTTAAGCCTTGAAAATTTATATTTAAAGGATTCCAATTGAAGAGGGTTTGATCAAACCACCTTAGATCATACCCCCTTGGATAGAACCCTGATAATTTTATACCATACCTATATTGGAATCTCCTTTACACCTATCAAAATGTTGATAAAAAACTAGTTTTGATTTACCTCTAGGGGGATCAAATGAATTCATTTAAAATTTTATTTTTGTAAGTATATAGTCCTTATTATAAGCTTCCCAAAAAGTATAATTTTAAATATATTTAATTTGATTATTATATAAATTATTTTTTATTTCTTCTGAATGTAGTTTTTTCATTGAAAATAAAGCTCTTTGTTTTGCATGTGGAAAAAGACCAAATTATGAAAAAAATTTGAAAAATATCAATGCACTAGTATTGATGTCCCTGATCCAATAAAAGAAGAAAATTGAATTTTTCTGCATATGAAAAAAGTTATGTTTTAGCTAGTAAATCATGTCTGAATTGTAATAGTTTCACTTTGAAACTTAATTAAGAAGAAAATATTCAATGAAATTCTATGAAACCAATTCCATGGACTAGATATCATACTTACAAATCTAAATTCAAAAAAATTATAAGTTTATCCTTCATAGAAAGAAATTTATGTGTTAGCCAATAATGTCACTCTTTAAAAATGGTGTTTATTGTTAAGAACTAGTTTTCAAAGGAGATGGAAAAAGAAGTGCAATCTGATTCCAAAAAAAAAGAAAAAATACATTTAGAATCTACAGAAAAAATGTCAAAAACCACTAGTTTGCATCATCTTCAAATTTCTCATGGTTTAGCCATTGTAGGTGCCCAAAAGTGAAGATTTAGTTAAAAAAATTTAGTTCAATGTCTAATTTGGCCAAAAATTGTAAACCATTATTGTGGGATCACCCAAGTCATAATACTTGAACAATGACAAATCTGGAGAACAACATTTCTCCTAGACATTGGCCAGATACACAAAAAATCATAGTTAATAACTATTGAACATAACTCGCACTATACAACAATCCAAAAGCCCAAAATATGTATATAGCAACTTCCAAAAACCAAGTAAAATACCATAGATCCTTACTAGCATAGTAGCAAATCTCAAAGAAAAAAATAGAGAAAACATTGAATGTCTACAACCATCCTTTATTAAAATTTTCTCAATATCCTCGACATATATAGTCAATGACAACAACCAGTTGGAAACCAGTCAACTAGTTGAAATCAATGACAACACCTTCATACTTGTAACACTTTTCCTTTCTCTAGCATTAGTAGGTTAATACATGGTTTTCTTTCGATAACCTGCATAACTCTTTCCCATGAGATAATTTCATATTGATTTTCTCCATGAAGCATTATTATTTTGGAGTTAGGAATTCAATTTGATATTTCTCCATTACATAAACACACAACAAGAAAAAAAAATCAACTACAAGATTACCCCCAAAATTACTAACCAAGAATCCCCTAGCAATATATGATTATGAGACTTTATTCTTAGTGCAATTACAAGTTCTACTTACCAAAAATAACAAAGTGGACTTGGTGTTAGTGCATACAAATTCCAAATTGGGCCATAAAATCAAAGTAAATTGTTTACATAGAATGAGACCAATATGATCACATTAGTACAATTTAAAGAAAAAATTATGCACTTCTAAAAATGCACCAAAAAATGTTATCATATGAGTGAGAATGAAGCCCTATAAGTTCCCAAAATAAGAATGGTTTAGCAACACCTATAAGAATCTTTTTTTCTTTTGGAAAACCCAAACACCAAAATAATAAAAAAATTCACAAAAATATAAAGGTAAAAAATTATTCCCAAAATAAATAAAAAATTTATTAAAAAATGAAGGTTAGATGACATAAGTTATGGCCCTTTGAAGTTGAACTATAAAATAAAAAAGTACATTGGAAGTGTTGGGATTAAGGTGTCTCAATCTTAGAGAGTACCAAGATTATTTAATTAATTAAATTATTTCCTTTTCTTTATACTTTATTAATTAAATCCTAAGTGATATGTTTCTAACTTCATATATTAATTTGTGGGACCCATTTGCAAGTTGGATTCCTACAAGTTTAGTGGAGAGAAAAAAATTAAGCCATTTGTCATTTGGGAACACATTTGGGGAGAGATATTTGTCAAAATCACTCACATGTGCATCATAGTGACATGTGTCCTTACTTTTGGATTTACTACTTGGTGTGTTTTAGAAGGATGCTAAATAGGACTATTATAGCCAATAAGGTTGACTAAAAGTCAATGGAGAGTTCAAAACTGGAAGTTGGCTTGATTTTATCTAGTGTGACACCATGAATGTCAAAGCTACTTAATATTTTAATAAAATATTAGAGTTGGATGCCTTGCATGTTGGTGCATGTCATTGCATGTTTGGCAGGTTATTTATTTGTTCAATTAGGTCTTGTGCATGCTCTCCATTTCAATTTGTATGCATCCAGAGACTATGGAGATGACACATGGCATTCCTAGATACCCACAATAGAGGTTTATAGATATGAGAAATGTTTATGTATTTTGTGAGATAATTTTTATATATTTTTAGAAGTCATTATGCTATCACAATTACTCCAAATTTGTATCACAATGTAAAGAAACTTGCAAGAGAAGAGACTCTATTATTATATTGTAACTTATTTATTAATGATATCATAATTGATCTATGCTTTGGTGTGTTGGTTTTTTTATCAAAAGGGTCTTCTCGCATAGATTTGTGTTATGGTTTTATGTGTTTAATTTTTAGAAAATTAAATTTATGAATGTGCATCTAAACTATAATAGTTTAAAGATTTGTAACAAAGTTTTGTAACCCTCTCCTACTTAGATCCATGTTTGAAAGTTGTTTCCACACATATATTTCCATTCAATTGGTATTAGAGCTTGGCCAACTTTGTTTCTATTGTTGGGTTGAAGATGTTTTTATACTGATCTTAGTTTTAGTGGGAGATTTTCAAAAAATGATTTTGTAATCTTATTGTAGGATAAAGATGGTAAGTACATCTAATAGAATTGATATGGAGAAGTTTAACAACAACAATTTTAAGTTTTTGAAAACTCAAAATGGAGGATATGATCATAGCAAGAGATCTATGGGCTATAATATCCAACACAAAACCAACCACAACAACCCAAGTATATTGGGATCTAATAGATCAAAAATCCAAGGGTCTGATAAGATTTTGTTTGGATAATTTTGTTCTCTTGAATTCCCATGAAGAGAAGACTACATCGAGTCTTTGGAAGAAACCTGGAGATATTTATCAAGGGAAATCATTGGTAAAAAAATTATTCTCATGAAAGAAGTTGTATTATCTATGTTGCAAGTATGTGCAATTGGTGTTTTTGATTAGAGGTAAACCAAGTTTTGAAGGGGTCAAAAATCTTTTACAAGAAAAAAGAGTTGAAGCAAAAGATAACTACATAAAGCGAACAACAACAAAAACACAACACACATCAACGCGACAACAACTAAAAAGGAGGGACAAAAGTAGCAACACTACATGTTCTTTAGGATATCAATAGCATCCATGTCACTTGCCACAACCTTTTGAAAATCATCCATGACTTTAGACTAATCTTCAGCAGGAGCCCCAACCTACACCTTGGTCTTATTCCATGTTCTAGCACCGGGCCCACCCACATTCACCTCACTAATCAAAAAATTCTACTTCCCACCAACCTTATCAATAGAAACCTCTTCCTCCACCAACCTACCACCAGCACTAGTTTCCTCACTAGGAGTAGTCTCCTTGTGTTTCTTGGCCATTTCAAAAGGAGTAGAAATTCCAATAGACTCAAAATTCCTAGTAGATTTTTCCCCATCCCCACCCTTCTCCAGATTAGCACAAATCCTCTTGATTTGGTCCTTAAGGATGATAATTCTTTCCTCAAGCATCTGCTTCATCTTCAACATTTCATCAGCAACAATCTTCAATGAGTCAAATAGTTCATCAATTTGATTCTAAGATAAAGACTCACCAACTTTACTCATCACATCCCAAAATCTAACATTGGTCATGTTGAGCTCATGAAACACTCATTTAAATAAATTAAGCAAAGAAATGGATCCCTCCCTATCCAACCCAATAACATCAGGAATATCCTCTTGGTCAAAGTTAAAAGCACCCTTACCCTCAACATCATACTCCTAGGAAGATTTTACCTTGTCCTAGCTAACATTGACCTCCTTACCATTACCTTTGGCTACCAGCATTTGGATCTTGTGAATTGTGTTAGTAATTTCCTCAACCATAGACCTACTTCTCTTCTACATTTCCAAGTCCACACTTGCAGAGTCCACAACACCCTGCCCACTTTCCACCTTAGGGGAGAAGTAACTTGCATCTCTATCAGCTAGCTAGCTAACCTAATGAAAATTTTCTTGTTACTACCCATCTTTAGATCCTTCTTAGACTTGGTCCCCAAAATAAGGGATGACAAGGACGCATCACCAACAATTTCAATCATATCCTTTAGTCTTTTACTCAGCTTTTCAATATCTTTTTACTCACTATAGGTCTCATAGCCCTTCTTGTTAGAACCCAACTCTTCTTTACTAGACTTACGCACACTAAGAGGTTGCAAGACCACCTCCATGGAGGCTTGATAATATGGTACATAATTTGCATCCTCCTCAGTATCAAACTCCTCTACAACAATTTTCCTCTTTTTCCCTTTCCTACTAACTCCTCTTTTGAGATAGTTTAATACCCCACAGTTGGTTACTGTTGCTTACCCTTGGGAGTAGCAATCATTTTAGACACTACAAAATCTTTAGCATAATCAGAAATTAACATAATGAGACCCACATGTAGCATTGGATTCTTAGGGTTCTTTTTATGGTCCTTCAAACCGTATTGCAGGGACACCAATAGATAAAAAGGAAAGGAAATTATCTTTTTATGGTGAAAATGATTAAGGAGGACAAAATGATAAGCATTTACCACAGAGAAACTACCTTTAAGGGTAATGTACCTCATAAGTTCCTCAACAATGTCCCCCCAAAGAGCTTTGAGCGAGCTGCGTTGATACCCACCACTCTTAGTTGTCTTAAGGTCTTGTTCTTTAGTCCCTTTGAAAAATATATGCATAGTCACCTTTGATTCCTTCTTTTCTCTATAAATTTTCTTGCCTTTCATAGAGAGCCCAGTGATATTAGCAATAAAATACTCATTCACATCAAATTTTGTACCACCCAGTTTCAAAAACTTTGTTGTTCCAAGCTTTGGAAAACAAAGCCATCGATTGCAGGTTGTTTCCATGCAACCTTTCTAGATAAGGTGTAAGCCCACCTTTCTCTAATATATGCCACACCTCCTCTTTCTTCTTAATAGTATCACAGAAGAAGGGATCCACATAATTTCTATCACCTCCCATGGCCCCAAAATTTCTAGAACTGAGAAGCTTGAGAACCTTGCAATAAATAAGGAGAAACCTCGAGAAGGAGAGCCAAAAAATTCCCACAATCCATGTGGAAATTGTATTATGGCATGAGAAAATAAAGAACCTAGAACACTGTCCCATATGGAGAACAAACAAGGTACCATCAACTTGATCATGATCTAGCTTGCCATTACTCCAAATAATTACTTGTCATGTGATAATAGTCATGCAATCCCTAAGCCTCAAAAAATCATCAACCAAGTTAGTAGTTTTGATAATCATTATTTATACATGCAATAACCTCTTGGGGAGGGAGTTGTTCACATCCCACTCCCTAGAACCCCTAACACCAAGATTAGCAAAAAAGTTAGCTAATCCATTTCCTTCTCTAAAAATATGAGATATATAATACTCATCAAAGGAATTAAGGATTTTGATAGCATCCATTATGATGGGTTCAACACTCCATGAAGGGGAAAAACATTTCTTAAAATTATTAATGATATTGAGAGAGTCCCCCTCAAGCCACACCTTCTTATACCCTTTCAATTGAGCCATCTTCAAGCCATGATATGCTGCAACATATGTGCAATTGGTGTTGTCATTGATGTCAACAAGGTTATGTGTTGTCACTAGTGTTAACTATATAAGAAAGAGTTTGTTTCAACTATGTGCAGTTGGAATTGAGTTGGTGTTGTCTCTAATAATTCTTTGATTAGTTGCATTATGTTTCCATTAGTAAGCTACTAGTGTCAACCTCTAGTTTTTCTTTGATAAGCTTAAGTCTATAGATGTATGGTATATTTTCTATGTTTTAGTTGACTCAATGGTGATGAGGAAGTGCTTAAAATGTTGAAGATGTGTCTTTGGTGCTTTTTTTCCAAGTGCTTTTGAGAAAATTGAATAAAAAGAGGAAACAGTGTGTTGTAGTGGTGTTTTGTGTTGTAGAGTAATGCTCTATTTTTGCTCTACATTTCTTCTAGGTTCAAGATCTACTTTTTTAGTTTGGATATGTTTATTAGAGGTTTTCAGTGGTGTTATATCCACAATTTGGTGTGATTTATCATTGTACAAAGGAAGTTGTGTTCACTAGTAGGTGAACTATGCATTACAAAGGTGTTTCCGAGAAATGGTTTTGCTCCACATTTCTCTACAGAGTGTATTGATAATATTCATATATTTCTTCAGTTGAATTTTTTTGAGGTTTGGTACTTTGAAAGTCAATTTCTAAAGTTATAGTGTATGACAAGATTTTTTGAGTGTACTGAGTGTGTACATTCTTCAGGTGAAAGTTGTTGCGAAGGATTTTTTTGGATTTCAAAGTATTTTTGGAATATTATAGATTGTTTTCAAGCATGGTGTGTGGTCCATGAGTTGTCTTTGGATTTGAGGAAGAATGTACCTAAATGTTAATGGTGTTAACATAGGTTTGAACAACCTTGGGTGTTTACAATAATTGTGGAGTTGATTTGGTTTTTTTGGAAGCATGGTGTGGTGTGTATAAATGGATTTAGGTCCTAGCTAAGCTGTGTTGTGTTCTAAATTCATTCATTTCCATTGTAGGAATGTTTTGGTGTAAACTTAATTTGAATTTACACGGTTTAGGTTCATAACCGACCTTGGAGAATGTTTTCAAGGTTGAATATGGTATAAATATGTGTTGAGTTGTTAAGGGATAAAAAGATATATGTGTGTGATGCAAGTGATGTGAATTGTAGAGTTGTAAAGTGTGAATTTGTGAAATGTATTGTGATATTTTGTGTTAGATTATTCAATGTAGTGAGCAGGAGGTGTCTACAATTCTTCAGTAAAACCATGAAGATGTTTGTGATGTTTTGGTGGAATTTTCTATTGCATTGAGATAGATTTCTCATTGTAACACTCTTCTCTATCTTCTTTTCTATTCAAGCAATGAGCCTTTGGCAGTGTGTCTTTCTTTCCTCTAGGAAGTAAGTTGTTTGGAAGTGATCCCTTTTTAATCAGTGTTGATATTACTTTATATTGTGAGCTAATCCTCACCATGTTTTTTCCCTTCTTGGGTTTTTCATGTAAATCTAGTGTTTCATTGTGCATGGTGTCGCTTTGATTTTGTTTCTATTATATGATTTCATGATAAATCATTCTAATAGATTAAGGGCTAATTTAATTAATGTGGATCCAAATTTTTGTGAGGATTTTGAAGTTTTAAGGTATAACTTATTCAACCCCTCTCAATTGTCTTGTGCATTCAACAATTGGTATTAGAGCAAGGTTCCTTGGAAGAAAGCTTAACCGCTTGATGTAGATATGGGATGGAACACAAGAAATATGTTCCTCTATTTGATGGATGATATTATGCAATAGGGGAAAAAAGGATGGAAGGTTTTCTAGTTTCTCTTGGATTTGAAATCTGAAAGTTTGTTGAGACTAGATATATTATACTTGTTAGAATTCAACATTCTCTAATACCATGTTGAGATTATGGATGCATGTGGTCCTTGAAACTACAGTCTTCAATGGAGGAATTTTGCTAGGAAAGATAATCAACCACACAGAAAGTGTTCCAACTAGGCATACACAATTGAGAATATATTGATCTATACAATGCGATGATTACAAATGTACAAATGCCATAAATATATAGGCATGAGAGAGATGCAAGATGCAAGATGATGTTTCCATGTGTCATGATCTAACATGTGACAACCTGAACCCTAACTAACTAGGAAATTATTAAATGTTGAGATAAGTTCTAGAAGGAAAACTCATCTTCTATAAGGAATCTTATCCCTACAAACAAGGAAGGGGACATTACCACATTATTAAATGATTTATTAAAATGCAACCTAGGACTAAATGATATGTGACCTAAGTTAACTTACACTAGTGTAATAATTAGTTTAATTGCACTAACACCCTCTATAAGTTTGACTTAGGGAGGAAAATGCAATGATTATGTAGAGATGATCGATGATGGGTCCTAGCTATGAGGCCATGTTAGGTACCCATGTACATGAAGATGATTCAAAAAAATATCCCACAATCAGCGAAAAGGGGAAAACCCAGTGGGAACAAAACTCTTCTCCAAAAAGGAGATTAAAAAGGAAAAAATGTGAGATAGGATGGGAAGGATGGAGGACTCCCAAATACCCCCCAAGGAAACCATATGTCACATGGATACAATACAATAGTCCCATTATAGGAGGGAGATAGAGAGACTATATAGCCCCCCCCAAAAGATGTGATCACCTGCAAAGATGGTAATTTTTTGAAAAAAAAAAAGATCTAATGTCAACAAACAACTTGTCTCCCTTTCAGAAGAAACAAAACCAACTACAAGTGTAGGGATGATTCCCATTCCAGATAGGAATTGAAAGAAGTTAGGATGAAGACAGATGATGATGTCTCTAAAATTTATCAAATGTCTCCTTTCTTGAAGATGAAGAGGGTGACAAATCAGGACAATGTGAAAACTGATGCTAAACAATATCGAAAGATAGTGTGATGGATAAGATGAATTTGATGGAGACTTGATATCCCCCCCTAAATGAAGTGTCCTCAAAACCATTGAAAGAATTCTGAAGTAAAAAATTTATCCAAACCACAAGTCTCCTACTAGGAAGAAACAAATCCAATGGTGGATGTTGAAGAAACCTCAAATCCTGAATGGAATGACAGGGAAGAAGTCTCATATATGAAATATATAAAGAGAAAACAAGTGTCTCCAAGATAGTCTTAGGATCCCCAAGCATGTTTGAGACAAAGGAATGAGAGGACTCAAGAAAAATCTCCATAGTGAGATTTGAATAGAGGAGTGATATCCCCTCAAGAATGTCCTCCAAACCTATAGAAGTAGCCATGCCAGTGATACCTGAAACAAAGCCATCTTCTAATGTCAAGTCTGGAAAACTGAAGGTGTCCTGATGAGTGATGATGATGGAAGCCTCAATCAATGAATTTGGACAAGGAATCACTAAATGTGAAGGGATAACAATATTCGTTGATGGAGAAGCACCTAAAGGAACCATGTCAACCTCTTTGGAAGATTCAAGGAAATCAACCTCCTACACAACAATATCATCATGAGGTACTTGATCTAAAGAAAGGCATTCTAAAACAAGACCATCAAGGAATGGTGGAGTGCCTAATCCTCCATATAGCTCCCAAAGCTTAGCCCAAAGGATATGATGATAGTCACAATGATCAATAAAACTCAAAACATCACAATCAACTTACATAGAAATGATCTCCAAGATAGTGTATCTACTACAACTCCAAAAAAATTCATGAATACCTTCACTTGGATGAGGAACTCTACCAAATAAATTTGGCAAAAAATCAAGTGATTGGAGATGGTGGATGATCCCATCGCACAATTGTTAATAGTTTCCCTTGTGCAACATAGTCATAGGAGTATATGCAAGCCCCATATTGAACTTTCTCCAAAAAATACAAAGAAAAATGACCTTCAACAACAAATAGAAGCTTCCAAATATGATGTACAACTAAAATGATGCTACCCAGGTCAAAAAAAACTTTCCCAAGCTTTAGGATATCCAAGTTGTTGAATAAAGGCACCAAATTAAAAAAATCAATGCAAGATTACTTGGATTTGAAACTAATCAAGGGGTCTGGATTGATGAAAAGGCCTTTGAATTATCTTCTTGATGCTACTATAATCATTGAAATCTAATGAATGATTGTGAAGATATGAGCCTTTATGTCCAAATTAGGGTTTTGTCTTCAGTTGGCTGTAGAACTTTCTATAAGAAATTTTTTATAGAACTAATGTCACCATTCGAAAGTAGACTAAATTCTCTTTCCGATGTTATCTCATTTGCTGATTTTTGATACCTTGGTGAAAAGTTATGATAAAATGAAAAAAAGGTCTAGATTAGGCACTTTGTAGGCTAAATAGGAGAAAAATATTAGCTCCCTTGGACTAAACCATGGTTGCTGATGTGACCACGCGACTTATATTGGAAAAAAAAATGGGGCTCCCTCCTAGAGCGGTGATGGGGCTGAGAACCTGGTTGAGCAGCAAGCTTGGGCAGCTAGACATGGAGGTGCCACTTGATATAGCAGACCTCTTGGTTCTTACTATAACTAAGGTCTTTGGTGGTCGGGAGTTCCAAAGATCATGGGCACCAATGACAACCAACCGACAGGAATAGGAACATCAGAAAGATATTCTAGGACAGGTAGAAGCTTAGGCACGGGTGTTTAGAATGTCAGTGGGGGACCGAGGATGAAGATTGGAAAATGGAAGCACCAAACATGTCGGTGTCAGTGACATACAATTGGAAAAGAGAACAATGTGGGCTTGGCGATGCACGGAGCGGTCAAGGTGATAAGACTTTCCTCCATTAGAAGTACTTCCGCCTGAATATAGCCAACAAAAAAAGTATATTCTATAGATTTTCAAACTGACACAAGAAAATTTTTGAATAATTCCTAGCACCAATTCAAAATTTAAGTGCCAACTACGGATTTTGATAAATGTATGCTGACTAAAAAATTCTATGTTGATATACATAAAACCCCAAAAATATTTTAATAAATTGTCGATGATTTTAAAATAAATCAATCCCTTGATAAATGTCGATGCCGACCAAGATGTGCAAAATAATATTGCCAACGAAGATTAAAAATAGTAGTTTCCCTAAATATTTTTTGAAACTATAGAAAAAAATGCCAAATGTTTTTTTCCAAAATATATAGATAAAATGCCTGATTTTCCTTTCTGAAAAAAAAAGTGCCTACAACTAATTTTTGTTTCCTCAGAGGACAATTGACCGAGGTGATTTTTTTACTACAAATTTGTACAGATCGTACCAGTTGATTTTGAAAACCCAAATACCTTTGATGGCTCTTAGGTTGATGTATCCAATTTTGATGATTGGATAGGAAATCCTTAGGTTTCAAATCCTTCCGAAGACAATGGTGAGCTCGGATCTAACTTTATCTACTTGAAATATTAGCTTGGTTGCTAGGTGGAGTCAAGTAGCCTTCAATGGAAACCTTCAAGCCTGAAAAGAATCTCACACACCAACTTTCTTGATTGAGGGTTCGCGTTTCACTAGACAAGCTCTGATAACATGTTATAATTCAACATGCTTTGATACCATGTTGAGATTATGGATGCATAGGGTCCCTAAAGCTATATTCTTCAATGGAGGACCTTTTCTAGGAAAGATAATCAACCACACATAAATTGTTGCAAGTACACATGCAAAATAGAGATTTTATTGATCTACACTATGAGATGATTACAAATGCACAAATTCCCTAAACATATAAGCATGAGAGAGATGTAAAATGAAAGATGATGTTGCCATGTGTCATGATCTAACAACATGTGACAACATGAACCTGACTAACTAAGAAATTATTAAATGTTGAGATAATTTCTAGAAGGACAACTCATCTTCTAGAAGGAATCTTATCCCTACAAACAAGTAAAGGTACATTACCCCATTATTAAATGGTTTATTAAAATTCAACCTAGGACTAAATGATATATGACCAAAGTTAACTTATGCTAGTGTAATAATTAATTTAATTACACTAACACTTGCAAGTGGTATGAGTATTGATGATGAGATAAAATCCTATGAAAACAATGGTAAAGCAAGATATTCTCTCTTAAGTGGTCTTACTAATTTTGAATTGGTGAAATTTATGAATCTAAAAACTACTAGAGAAATTTTGGTAAAGTTAGAAAGAATTTATGAAGGATATTATAAGGTTGAGCATGGTAAGATGTAGGATTTGAAGATCATGTTTGAGACACTATGAATGTCTAAAGATGAAAATATCACAAACTACTTGCAAAATGTGGATGAAGTTGTCAACGACATTAGAGATCTTCGTGGAGAATTGAAAGAAGAAGAAGTGGTGAAGAAGGTACTCAAAAATATTCTTAATATTATAGTCATAAAATTTCTTCTATTGAGGAATTGCAAAACTTGAACCAATAAACCAGAGATTAGTTGTATGGTTCTTTAACTGCTTTTGAGATGAGAGAATTTGGTACAAGTAATACAAAAGTTGGGACTAATTTTAAGGTTGGAAAATAAATAAAGATTGTGGAATCAGATCATGAGGATATTGATGAAGTGGAAGTAAAATTTTTAAGGAGAATGAAAAATGGTATGGTAAGTATAGAGGTAAGTTTCCTTTCAAATGTTTCAATTGTGGAAAGATATGTCATTATGCTTCAAGATGTCCAAATAGAGCATTGAATGATAAAAATAGGGAGAACATAAGTTAGATGATTAAGAAAAGTTATTATCTTAGAGAAAATGAAAGTATATTTGATGATGAATCTAATTCTAGGGATGATGATTATGGTGAATTCTTGTTCATGGCTTTAAAAGATGAAAACCATTTTGCTACCATTAAGAAATTTGTGAAGGAAAGAGCTCTATAAGCAAGTACTAATGCTAAAGGAACTTTATTATTTTCTTTTCATGCTAGATAGGAGAAGAATGATTGGATGAGTGACAGTGGATGCTCTAATCATATGACAAGTGATAAGATTATGTTTGTTAAACTTGAAAAATATGAAGGATGACTAGCTAGGTTTGGTGATGATACATCTACAAAGATATATGGAAAAGGTTCAATTAGTGTTGATGGAAAGCATAATACTGATGATGTTCTCTGTGTTAGGGGCTTAAGGAATAACCTCTTGAGTGTTGGATAAATGTGTAGCAAGGGATACAATATTATGTTTCAAGATGATGGTTATGATATTAGAAAAGGCTCCAAAACTATGGTTACTACTAGAAGGACATATGGAAATGTCTATCAGCTAAAATTTGTTGATGGTTATTGTATACACCTAAAAATGGTCACATCACAATAGTCTGGTAATTAATCAAATATTTTTAATATTTAATTAAATCTCTGAATTCAACCTGCATATAAATAAATCTAAATAATTTATTTATATTGTTTATTCTTTCATCTCAATTAAATAAATAAGTTTATTTAATCACTTTTCTTATCCATTTCTTAATTAATTATATAAACATTATGATTTATTTATATTAATTATCATATATAATCTTGGCTTGAATATTTTATTCAAATAAAGATTAAAGATTCTTCTCTTCTAAAATTCTTCTAAAGTACATTCACAATTCCATATTTCAAATATTTTGTTAAATTCTTCTAAATTCCATTCATGATTAAATATTCCAAATATTTAATTAATTCTTCAAAAGTCTATTCACAATTAAATATTCCAAATATTTAATTGAATCTTCTATATTCCTAAAATCAAAAATCAAACTCACATGAAATTAAATAAATTTATTTAATTTGGATTATCTTCAACAACCGTGAAAAAAACTTCAAAATAGAAAATTAATTTCTTTGTTCCTGTGCAAAGTTGTTCCCGTGGGTTGAAGACAAGCCTCCATTCTTCTCTCCAACCTCCCAACATCTTCCATCTTCTTCTCAACCTCTCCATCTCTCACCATTCAAAATTACTAGACAATCTCACAGCCATTGATCTTTGCAAGCTAGGCTCTTGCCATTAAAAATCTATAAAAAGGATTGCTGGGTCTCTGAAAAACATAGAAGCTTTCATACAGGAAAACTATAGTCAATTAGATTTCCAGCATCCATATCCTTTAGAATCATAGCATAGCATAGTTTAACATATTAGCATTCCATATCATGGCCTATCATCCTCATATCATAGTTTCAAAACCATCCATAATCCACAGCCCCTGTGCATAATATACAACCCCTGTGCATATCTGTATCAACATTTCACTCCACTAGCATATAGGATAGAGAAGTATTCTCCTTTTGCATACTCGTTCTATAGGTTTCCATTCTAAGAAGCTTTGCTTATACAATCTGAGAGCAACAACTTCAAGAGAATCACTGGAGATAGAGAACAATGGAATGACTCTAAAGAAGCTCTGTTTGATTTCATTTCAATTTATCCTGCTTTCTTTAGTTTAATGTTGCATTGGTGTGTTTATATTATCTCATTTTGATATTAACATTTCCCACACACATTTTTGGCACCCACCATGGGGCTTTTGCCCCAATTTTAACATCTTTTTGCAAGTTTTTCTGATAGGCTACGGCTAAAAGAGTGTATTAGCACATTAAACATGCTTTAGCACAGTTCACACCTAGTTTAGCACCCTTTAACTTTCCTTCAATGCCCATTAGGAATTCTTCAGCGCCCATCAGGCATACTGTAACGCCCATCAGGCATACTATAGCACCCATCAGGCATCCTATAGCGCCCATCAGGAATTTTGTAGCACCCATAAGGCATCCTTTAGCGCCCATAAGGAATCTTGCAGTGCCCATCAACCATCTTGCAGTGCCCATCAGCCATCTTGTAGCGCCTATTAATTCTATTTTAGCACCCTTGATGTCTTTTTTAGCACATTTTTTAAAAGTCTACAATTGTAATATGTAACTTAAGTAAGGTTTGACTGGATCCGACGTGACTGTAGCTGGTAAGGGCTTTAAAAGAATGAAGCAATCCTAGGATAGTCACTTCATCTTTTATTTTGGACTAAAAAGAACACCATGTATTTGTGAAGCAAAATCTTCATTTAGAGTAGAACATTGTGATTTGGGTTTTAAAAAGAACATTTGTTTGATCTGTTTGTGGCAATACGTCTATGCTCTCCCCTTAACTGGGTGATCAAAATACCAGACTTTCCTTTTCAATTTCATGCAAATTTAATGTTTTAATTACAACCTTTTAGAAGGCTTGCCATAGTGGGAAAAAGTACTCACCCTATGAGAATGACCTAAGTAGGAACAACTAAAGCCAATTTTTCCAACCCACTTTAATCAAATGTGGATGGTTGATGAAAATCCCATTCGACAATAGTGTGCATTGATAACCATCTCCAAAGCCTTTTTTCTAAAGGTTGGGAGGTCTCCTGAGGGAGTATATCATTTGCCGCACTGAACGGAAACCCTTACTACGAACTTAGTGTAGTATCCAGCTGAAGTCAGTTTCTAAACATCATAATAATCACAGTGCAGGGGAGGGAAGAATCTACCTCCAAGATACTCACCATATAACTGCCAAGGACCATTTGCTCAGGGGATCCAGTATCCACTTCCATCACTCTGAGTACACATCTAGAAAATACAAAAACATGGGTGCCCTTTCGGGGTGACACGGCTGTGTGAGTTGATGCAATTCTAAGATGTGGGTTGTTGATTATTATGGTGACCTACTTGATTACTAAGAGTGAGTCTGCTTGAACTATCTATCATGTATAAAACTTGTGAAAACAATTTTTGAAAAACATTTTGATCATACTCTTCATGTTTAGTATAGGACTTAAAAACAACTATTCTACAACTTGTTTGATGTGTTTTCAAAAAATTAATTCAGTAAAGATCATCCAAAACTCACAATTACATCGATTAATCTCATGTTAAGAGATTGGAAATCCACAACCTTTGTTAAGAAATCCATTCTCAAACAAATAAAAAATCCAAAGAAACCACTTAGCTACAAGAAACTATTGAAGAAAATATGATTATTGTACAAAATTTGAAAGGTTTTACTTAAACATAGAACCTATATCTATCGATATCATGATTGTGTTAGAGGTTTCACTAATGATTATGTTGTAGAACCATTATACTCACGAGCTTTCTTTAAAAGAAGAACCCTTTCTCAAAGGCACAACCACAGTCAGCATATTCGTTCTTCTTATCTACCACAACCCTCAATTGAATATCCCACTCATCCTAGCCAAATCATTCACTAATATTGAAAAAAAACTAGGCTATTTGATACACATCATTTTTCAAGACTAGGATCAAATCTCAAAAAAGTACATCTTTTCGAACAAGTTTTTGATTATTGATTCAACTTCCCCAACAGGATTCTGATATCCTTTCATCTTGGAAGCCACAATCAAGAGTTAGAAACATCATTTGATCATATCATAAGAATTTCATCTTATCAGATCAAGACATCATCATTTTTGCATTTATAAACATGTGATCTAAGTCTAGAAGAATATTTCAAAAGCATATGCCTGTTGTCCACTTTACAAAATGGGTGATAGTGAAGATAATCCTTTTCATAGGTTTCATACTGGGAATAGTTCAAATGATGAAATGACCGATGAAATGATTCAAGAAGTTGAACAAGATCCATAGTTTCACATAATTTTGGACAAGATCTTAGAGCAAGATAAAGAAGGATACTTTCTTTTTTTAGCAAACCAAACTGCCAAATTTCCCTCTAACTACAATATGGAGAAAATTAAGGAAGTTCCTGAAAAGACTAAAACTCCATTAAATGATCTTAATAGTCTTTCCCAACAAATAAGAGCACTCCAAAGGAAAATCAAGGAAATACAAGGGGGCACAACTATGAAGTCCTTTGATGGAAATATGAATGTAACATCTTCTCCTCCAAAAGCAACATCATCAAAATTCAATATTTTTGAATTTTTGCAAAGGTTAAATGAGAAGCCCAAATCTAGGCCATCAAATAAAATTGACCAATCTTGTCATCTCATGCATTTATCTCCATCCACCATAAGCCAAAATAATCCTCAAAATTCTTTCACTCAAGTTAACAATTCCATCCAGTCATCCTCTTCTATCATATGTTCAACATCCAATGATTCATGTCAATCTCACAATCCAAAGCATGCTAGCATAGACTCCCCTACACATCAAGATCAAAATATTCTTTCCATTTCATCTAATGATATCAAAATTCCACAAAATTTTCCAATCTTTGATCAAGACCCAATTTCTCAAGAACCATATGATTATCCCCTACTTTCATTTTTCACCCATGATAATCCTCTTCCATCTCAAGAACAAAATGTTCTTCCAAGTTCTCCATCCACCTCATTCAATGAATCCATACTCTCTTATGATTCCATCACATCCCAAGAGCAGAAAAATTCTTCCATCCTATCCAAAGATTCCCTTCCATCTAATGATCAAGCTACTCCATCTCCTTCATCTGACGATTCTTTTCCTAGTCAAGATAAAAATATCCCATCATCCTCATATCAAGAGTCTCTCACACCTCCTCAATCCATCCACGAACCCCACACCTATAAATTAAGATCCTCCACCTTTATCCATTCTGGTTTACTTCCAACACCTATCCTCTCATCCATATCATATCCTCCTGAAAATGGACTCGCACCTTGTTTCACAAACAATACATATCCTATTGGTAAACGAATGTGTCAAAGTATGAATTACAAAGGAAAAGGATTAGGCCTTCATGAGCAAGGTATCCTAGAACCCCTTTTTGTTCAAAGAAACCCATATCATCACGGCCTTGGTTATACACCTAAGTGTCCTAGTCCATCAAACCTTCCATCTATCCTAGGTCCTCATTCTAGTTCATCACACCTTCCATCTATCCTAGTTCCTCATCCTAGTCCATCAAACCTTCCCTCTATCCTAGGTCCATATCCTATTTCTCAAAAACAACAAAGACACACATCCTTGATGCCCTTTCAAAATTATACCCATATTAACTCATCCATAATACCTCCATATCATTCATCTCAATCCACCCCTCCCATTGCTCTTGGAAGCAATTTGGGTGCCAAATATCAAAAGCTTCTATATCAAAATCCACATGTATCAAAGGATCAACATGTCTCCTCAAAGAGACATGCAAAAATAAAAGAAAATTTGATTCAAAATCAAAAGAAAAATCTAAAAGGCCACAAAGGCCCATCAAAGAAAAAAGGAAATTTTCAAAGACCACAAAGGTCCATAAATCAAAAAGAAAAATGTCGAAGGCCACAAAGGTCTACAAATAAAAACTCAAAGTGAAAAGTCATGTGGATTCCTAAAAGTCTCATAAAAGCAATAAAATCTAAATTGGCATCCAAATTTGCTAATCCAAAAGCTTCCTCCAATTTTCCATCTAATAACCTATCACCTTCCAAATCCATTTTTCCTCCATCACTCCACCACCCTTCAAGGTGTGTGCCAATGCTGATCTTTCCATCCTTTCCATCTATCCATCAACAGGCCTTCCAACCTCCTACCCATTATCCAACATTCATACCCCATCATTCTCCTTTAATCCAAACTTTTACATGAGTCCTTAGATTCTTCCATCATATCATTAATCTACCAGCATTTAGGAGTCTAGTTCCCATTGCCATGGTTTATTAGAGGTATATTTTGTTGCGAAACTTGATTCTTAAGTCCTTCCTCCATCTCCCTATCATCCATATCCTATCTTCCATATTCCTCTTGCACTCTACACTTAGGGATAAGTTTCATCCATCTTATCATTCATGGTCATTATCCTTTCTATGCCCATTCCTTACATTTCCACCTTTGATCTTGACAAGGTTAAGGATCTTCTTGAACATCATATATCTTATCTTATACACTTTATCCATATCTTTCATCTTATCCATATTCCATCATTCTTACTAAATACATCCTTTCTTCCTTTCCCCATTCTTGATGAGGAATAGGGGAAAAATACTTGGGCCTTGTGTCTGTATCTTATCTAGTTGATCTTGATCATCACCATTCATTATATTTATCCTTTCTTTCTTTCATTCCATATCTCCTAGCTTATCAAAATCCATGTCATCATGTCCCTTTGCAACCTTGAATCTTATCATGCACATCATATTTGAGTCTAGCTACAAAACATTATCCAATCCTCATATCTTTTGTCAACACCATCAACAATCATCAATCTTATCATACTTAGGGGAATCAATGATCCTAAGTACTTATCATCATCATGCCTTATGGAATCAATCATCCTTGGCATCTTAATCAATCAACCATTATCATCTTTTGACAAGAGATATTTTGATTGTGTGACATGTTTTGTAGTGAACCTTTCATTTTGATCTATCATTTATCCATGGTTGCATTACCCCTATTGTAAGACATCTTGTTCCTTCAATTAGTCATATCATCTCATTTCATCTTAAATATACAAATAAAAAAAAATCTGAAATAGTCCTGAAAAAATACAAAAAAATAAGAAAAAGTCTTGAAAAAATACAAAAAAATTAGAAAAGTCCTTAAAAAAATTCAAAAAATCAGAAAAAGTCCTAAAAAGAAAACATAAAAATTAGAAAAAGTCTTGCAAAAAGTACAATAAAAACAAGTGGTGAAAACCTGGCAAACAGGAACTACTTGTGATCAAAATGGGCTCCTCTATCTATTAGCTTATGTCTTGCATTCAATTTACAACATCATCTATCCATTTCTATCATTTGTAGATATCTGTAATATCCATATCATATAACGGGAATTCTTGTGTTTCATCATGGCTCGATGAAATTTGTACCTATCCATCATATTCAAGTTATGTTTACACTAGAGGCAAAAACACAGACTAAGACAAGAGAGGGGCAACGAGCTTTTTAAACATCACAAATAGACAAATGACGATTTACCAAAACACAACATACATTGACACATCAAATCAACCACAACACCAAAACGATCACTCAATGCCAATGACATCTAACAACATGGTCAAAACAACGTTAATCAAAACACAAATATCAATGTTGATAAGCAAGTTGGATGATCTTAATCTAAATAATGTTTGAAATACTTTAGGAAAAATTTGAATTTTTTGGTTGATTTTCTATCATATCTCTGAAGCAATTCGATGATGTATTGAACTAGAAAAGCAAGGAAGGAGTATGATTTTCTTTGTCTACTGTTTGTGAGTGAAACATTAGTACTATGAAAATTGGTCGCAAGACATGCTCTACTAAGCATCATTGATGACATTTCCAAATTTGCATAGGAAATGGGTTAACTCTTGTTTGTTTATGCAAGTGATACTCAGATCATCTCGGTTCAATTATACCTAGATGCTTGTATTAACTTGCTATATCAAAAATCATAAAAACAATACTCAAGTCATCACTGGTGCTAACACACCCTTTGATGCTTGTATTAACTTTAACCATTTCAATGCTTGATGATGACACAAAAAGCACAAATAAGCTCTCAGAATGGCAATATTGTATAGATACCTTGCATGGTTAGTATAGATTACATTCATTCTAGAATTTGCATTTTGCATTTATAGATTTTTCCAAAAGCTAGCAAAGTATCAAATGTTTCATATCTTTCCAATAAAATGATTGAGTACATGTCATGTGCCCAATTTGCAACACTAAGATATAAAGCATTAAAATATAACATTAACATTAGAAAAGAAATATTTAATAATTTAATATTATTATAATTATAATTATCGCGAGATAATATTATAATTATAGTTATCAAACATAACATTGTAAATATTAAACACTAACAAATTAAATAATATTATCATATGTAAAATAATGATAATAAAAATATATATATATATATTTTATTTTAATAATGAAAATAGCAAACATTTTTAGGAACCGATTTAGCGGAGATGTGACCCTCCATAAGAGTGCAATCTTTTAAAAGGGGAAAGGTGTGTCTATTGAGCAATTCAAGTTATAAAAATCAATCTATGCCAAAATGAAAAGGGTATGATATATATGAATAAAAATCCTAAAATAATCTTAAGTATAGATTTCATGCAGACCTCATAATACTTCAAAATATGGACATTATAGGGGACATTACAGAATAAAATGAAAGCCCTCACACATTTTATTTCTTGATCACAACTATACAAATGAATGAATATAGTTGATGATAATGGATACTAGCATAATTATCCATGGTGATGCCCAAAACCAGTTGCTATAGTCTCAATGTGTCGATATTGGGATTTTGAATGTCAACGCCCCTATTGCTTGTGGTGCCAACAATAAGAGGATCCTGATCTTGGAGTGTTGATGCCAATGGTGTTGCATCATTATTACAATCGAATAGAACTTTGCTGACAGTGCTAATTCCCATGAATGGAAGACATCCTCTGTTTCATCGTTCAACATACACATATACATATGACTTTCACGAGCCTCCATAGTGGCGAGCACCTCAAACTTTATTAGAGGGAAGCCATTCGAGAAGAAAGAAGAATATGGAGTGAAGGACAAGAGGGGAAGCTGGGAGAATAGAGAGACACAACACTCAAATCATGACAATGTGACATCTAAGAGAGTTGGTTTAATCAGATGCCTTGTTCTCACATAGTAATGACTATTATCTCTATAGAAAGGTTAGGCTGCACCAAACTTGGTAAGTGATTTTCCCATTTTCTAATCTGAGTTAAGAATATTTGAAGAGTATTGTACCTTGTTATAGTTCTTGTATGATCTACAACTTGAATATAGTAGAGCTCTTGACTATTCTAATGATAAATCAGTGTGGATAACCTAATCTAGAGAATAATGCTTCACTGTTAGAGTAACCATTAGTAGGACCCAATCTGAGTCCTTTCATCGATAATAACATCCAATTTAGCTTAATGTATGATAAACTCTCCTGTGTATTATGGCCTCGTATTGCTGATGGAAAATTGATACTGTCCATACCAAAACCTCTGCTTCTTAATAGTTAGGCATATGTGTACATTGGTCACCTTCCAAGGAAAGAATACAATTAGATATGCATATTATTGTCTCTTTATTACATTAAGATGGACCTATTAACAATTGATAAGCCGATATTTAGATATGAACATATATAGTATATTGTTTACAACTATCCAATAATGAAGTTGTTGCAATTAGTGAGCTTGTAAGTAATAATGATTCCATGGGATCTTGTGATATGTTAAATCAAAACCTAAAGATAGGTAAAGAATATATATATATATATAGAAGATTCACTCATAATGAGTAACCAAAAGGGATGAATAAACCATGGCAAGAATGAAATAATTATATCTTCTTTGGTCTTGTTAGATATTATTGCTGAAATTCGTTGGTTTCTAATGCTACTAATGTCTCATTGAGGAACTCTTAGAAAAAAAATCCACGTTTAAGTGCTTCCACAAAAAGGGGACATTACAAGTGGTATTAGAGCAACTTTCCTGCCATCCTGTGAAAATAGTGTATGCGAATTGACCAAAGAAGAAGGTACATTCTATAAACACATAGAAACACATTTGATTTATGTAGAGCAGGTATGAGTCATATCTCTTCTAAAATTGGAAGTTTGAATAAGAAACATTGATATTATTTCGGCAAATAAATAGGGAAATTAAATTGGTGATAAATTGGCATATTTAAATATTATTGATAAATATACCTAAAAATGTGATGATTGGTAAATATATGATGGATAAATGCAATTTATGCATAATAATATTTTCCTAATTGATGTAATTTATTATTGTCATGTTGGGAATGCATGTCACTATTATAGTATTGCTAGTATGCTATTTTGAATTGAACAACTAATGATGTTATGATGATCTATCATAAGAAGGTGACATCATCAGTTGGACATTTTGTAGATCAAAGTGGTGAGTATGAGGTGCACATTCTTCATAGCCCTAAATCAACAATTCCTTTATATAGTTGAAAAATAATATTTGTTAAACATTATATAAATGTTTGATAAGGGATTGGTGATTGATAGATTCATATCATAAAGGACTAGTACATATACATTGATATGATAAATAGAAGAACTCATTAATATTCATAGCATGTTGTGGGTAACTTGTTAATATAATAATCATTAGATGCAATTGTTTGTATCATCAAACAATCAAGTAGTTGGTTGAGGGATGGAACCAATAGGTTGAGCAGATACTAGAGTCCCTTCATGGTAGACCACCCTTATTGGATGACTGCAGGTCTGCCAATGAGGGTCGAGGGGGTCATTTCCATGGGTGTTGGTTGGCCATTCTCAAGCTGAGAAGGGAGTGCTCTAAGGGCCTCCTATGGAAATCCCTCCTCCTAACTATCACATGGACTACGTGTCTACCCATTTGCAAATTATCATTATGTTTCAATCAAATCACTAGAAAGGAAGATTGGACACCCATGAAGGAAAGCAGATACTAGGATCTCTTTGAGGTAGACCACCCTCTTGGATGACTGCGGGTCTACCCAGGAGGGCTGAGGGAGTCAATACAACAAGTGTTTATTGACTACCTTTGGGCTAAGAAGAGAGGTGCTAAGGGCATCCTTGTGCATGGTCCACTCCTACCTCTTTGTGCGAATTGGATGAGAGATGATAACTTGGGGTGTTTTAATATCTATTTAGTTTTCTCAAAAATTTACAAGACTGAATGCATGATTACATATGATTTACATATGATTAATATGATAAGAATGGATTTCATGACTTCATTGTGTTTGGATTAATATCTTTCAAGTTAGTATTTTTTTTCATGGAGTATGATGATGTTTCATTAATGGGTATACTCAATGACCTTGGAAAGGTGGATGGGTCCACAGTGTAGTATGGGATACACTGAATCCCCTTTCTAATTGTTTGACAACATACACCATTCATTTGTATTTGTAATTGATGGTACACCTTATAACTTGTATTTGTATCTAAGTGTATACTCACTTATTGTGTTTGTATTTAAGTGAATGCTCTATGACTTGTGATTTTCTTTGAGTGTATACTCTATAACTTCGTGCTGATATGACTTGTATTTTGAATTCGAGATGTACTATATACTCTATGACTCATGACTCAATTTGCAATTGGGTGTATACTGTATGATCACATTTGTATTTGAGTGTGTATCCTAGGATTGAGTTTACTTATGACTATATTTTAATGTATATTATCTTGTATTCATATTTGAGTGCATATTCAAAATGTTTTTGCATGTGAGTATATACTCTGTGACTTTGAATTCAAGTGAGTCCCTCATGATGGTGTATTTGGGAGTTTTTTTCTTGGTGAGCATCTTAGTTGTTCACTTCTTGACTGATGTATGTGACTACTCCATTCTCAAGTGTCTGCTATATGTAATTGTTTGTACTCACTGAGTGTATCTACGAGCATTCTTATATGTATGATCATTTCATTATGCTTCATGTTGTATATTTATGAGTATTCTTGAGCATCTCTAATTATCTTCTGAATTTCATACCCCATGATTACACTTCATGTATCTCAAGTGTATTTTTATCAAGTGCATGCATAGAAGTAAAGTTGAGTGTACTTGAATACTTTATATATCAATATCTTAAGTAATTATTCAATGTATGAGTATGTATGGATTGCATACCTTGCGTACGCTTATGTGCTCTATGTATGTTCTACAAGCTCTTATTCAGGTGTATTCAAATGTATAGTTTGTGGCTCATGTGTACTCAAGTGTACACTTTGTGGCTTATGTGTGTGTTCAATTGCATTCAAGTGCATACCATGTGACTTATGTATTCAAGTGTGTGATTTATGGCTTATATGTACATTCAAGTGTATTTATTTTTCCTAAGTATAATTACATGATTTACATACCTTGTGTGTAATTTAGTGCTCAATGCTTCTATGTGTATTTGTCTTACATGGTGTGTGACTCATGTCATGCATTTCTAAGTGTATTACATGTATTTGCATGCTTCATGCATAATCTATTCATGTATTCATCTTGCATGCATTTATGACTAATATATTCAACATGAATGCTTAAAGTGTCTTTCATGATTATTGTGTTTTCAGCATGTCTACTCCATTCTCATGCATACTTGCAAAATTGACAAGCATACCTCATGCTCTATCTATACAAGTGGTATCTATACAAGTGTACACTTCATGATTACTTCATGCCTTATGTATTCAGATCTGTATTCCATGATGGTGTGTGCTCCATGCTTATTGCTTACATGTATTCAAATATATGATTCATATCTTATGATTATGCCTCACGTCTTACATGCTTGTTTAATGCCTAATATGCTTACTATTGTTATGATGTTCTTGATTGGACATGAATACTTCTCCAAGTGTATTTACATACCTTGAGTGTATTAACATACCTTGTATGTACCATATTTTGTGAATGATTATTTGTTTACTATATAATTGATGTGCCTTTCAATGTTTTCTCTTGCTTTGTATGCCACTAGATTCATTACTATTGTGATCATGGCTTACGATACTTTATGTACAAACCTTGTGACTATTTCAGGTATGATAGTGTGCTCCATGTATAGTATGTATGTCATTGCTACATGTCTGATGTGTATTCAACATATATCTTCTCTATATCTGAGGTGTATTCAACATTTCTAGCATGAGTAACTACGGATATGTCTTGCCTATAACCTTCACTTGTTTTCAACATAGTTACATCATGTATGCTTGTGCTTAACAATAGCTTAGTAGTGATTCAAGTTTAAGATTGCTTGAGGACAAGCAATCTTGGGCAGGGCGAACTGTCATGTGCCCGATTTGCAACACTAAGATATAAAGCATTAAAATATAACATTAACATTAGAAAAGAAATATTTAATAATTTAATATTATTATAATTATAATTTTCACGAGATAATATTATAATTATAGTTATCAAACATAACATTGTAAATATTAAATAATAACAAATTAAATAATATTATCATATGTAAAATAATGATAATAAAAGTATATATATATATATATTATTTTAATAATGAAAATAGCAAACATTTTTAGGAACTGATTTAGCAGAGGTGTGACCCTCCATAAGAGTTTGATCTTTTAAAAGGGGAAATGAATGTCTGTTGAGCGATTCAAGTTATAAAAATCAATCTATGCCAAAATGAAAAGGGTATGATATATATGTATAAAAATCCTAAAATAATCTTAAGTATAGATTTCATGCGGACCTCATAATACTTCAAAATATGGACGTTATAGAGGACATTACAGAATAAAATGAAAGCCCTCACACATTTTATTTCTTGATCACAACTATACAAATGAATGAATATAGTTGACGATAATGGATACTGGCATAATTATCCATGGTCATGCCTGAAACCAGTTGCTATAGTCTCAATGTGTCGATATTGATATTTTGAATGTCGATGCCCCTGTTCCTTGTGGTGCCAACAATAAGAGGATTCTGATCTTGGAGTGTTGAAGCCAATGGTGTTGCATCATTGTTACAATCGAATAGAACTTTGCTGACAGTGCTAATTCTTGTGAATGGAAGACATCTTCTATTTCGTTGTTCAACATACACATATACATATGACTTTCACGAGCCTCCATAGTGGTGAGAACCTTCGACTTTATTGGAGGGAAGCCATTCGAGAAGAAAGAAAAATATGGAGTGAAGGGCGAGAGGGGAAGCAGGGTGAATAGAGAGACACAACATCAAATCACGACAATGTGACATCTAAGAGAGTTGGTTTAATTAGATGCCTTGTTCTCGCATAGTAATGACTATTATCTCTATATAAAGGTTAGGCCGCATCAAACTTGGAAAGTGATTTGCCCATTTTCTAATCTAAGTTAAGAATATTTGAAGAGTATTGTACCTTGTTATAGCTCTTGCATGATTTGCACCTTGAATATAGCAAAGTTTTTGACTATTATAATTATAAATTAGTGTGGATAACCTAATCTAGAGAATAATACTTCACTGTTAGAGTAACCATTAGTAGGACCCGATCTAAATCCTTTCCTCGATAATAACATCCAGTTTAGCTTAATGTATGATAAACTCTCCTGTGTAGTATGGCCTTGTGTTGCTGATGGAAAATCAATACTAGCCATACCAAAACCTTTGATTCTTAATAGTTAGGCATATGTGTACATTGGTCACCTTCCAAGGAAAGAATACAATTAGATATGCATATTATTGTCTCTTTATTACATTAAGATGGACCTATTAACAATTGATAAGCCTATATTTAGATATGAACATATATAGTATATTGTTTAAACTATCCAATAATGAAGTTGTTGCAATTAGTGAGCCTGTAAGTAATAATGACTCCATGGGATATTGTGAGATGTTAAATCAAACCATAAAGATAGGTAAAGAATATATATATATATATATAGAAGATTCACTCATAATGAGCAACCAAAAGGGATGAATAAACCATGGCAAGAATGAAATAATTATATCTTCTTTGATCTTGTTAGATATTATTGCTGAATTTCATTGGTTTCTAACACTACTAATGTCTCATTGAGGAACTCTTAGAAAACAAATCTAGGTTTAAGTACTTCCACAAAAATGGGACATTACAGTACATTTTAGCATTCACAAAAACATCATCACATACATTTTTCATACATATTTGCATCAGAAAATCATAAAAACAAAGCATACATCATAATCAAAACATTCATAAGCATTCATAAATTGTACCTTTGATCATTTCACATTCATATTCAGAAAATCATTCATCAATTGATTTCAATCATATCATAACATTACACTCACATCAAAAATCATGCATATATATACATCATGAAACCATCACATAAAGCATCATGCATATAGAAAATAAACACATTTATCACATAATAAATCATTACCGCATTTCATATATCTCAAAAATGAATGTCAAAATGTACAAAAGATGTCAAATATGCATGACATAACATCATCAAAAATGGGATTATATCAGTGTGTATACAAATGTCTCAATAGAGTATCAATAAGACATCATGCACAATGCACTACGAAGTGCTATCCTCTGATGGTGCTGGTCTAGGACCTGTCCCACCTACACTTGATGGACCTGCTCCACCTACCCCTAATGATCCTCCTGGAGGTAATGGCTGCAATACACCCCTACTAGTAGCCCGAGAATGACTATGTGTGGACTGAGACTGTGTATAACTCACTCTCTGCTCAAGTGGCACTGCATCATGGTATTTGATTCTATAGAACTCTTCCTCTCGGATGGCTCTGGTTAGCTCTCTCGTCATGCTATCACCTACTGTTGCTCTCTACAGACTATCAGCTAGGGCCATGGCCTCCTCACCTTGTCGTCTGGTTGTATCTCTCTTCCGTCACTGTAGTCAACTATCCCTGTAGTTGTGTAATCAAGGCTTGTGCCTATGCTAGCTGACCCTATAAGCTCTACACTCTACTCTACAAGGTAGCCATCTAACTCATCCCTACCGGATATACTCAAGATGATGGATCTGAATGTCTCATCTGTGGTCTACCTCTGCTACCACCTCTGCTACCACCTCTGTTGCTACCTCTACCACCTCTTCCATCTCCTCCACCACTATCACCCCCACTCTCCTCATCACTATTATCTCCATCCCCATCTAACTCATCATCATCATCCTCCTTGGAGTCATCACCCTCTAAAGCCTCCTCTTGTTGTCTCCTATGTCCACCTCTGTGTGATCTCTACTTTGCAACTGTAGCGGTAGGCTCATTAGGATCAAATAATCGTGGCATAGGATGCTCCAACACATATTGACCATACTCTGGAGTCATCCCCCCATCAAGAATATAAGCTCTATACTCCCACATCTATACTCCCAAACTGGTGAACTCTGCTACTGCTACATCATAAGAAATCCATGGACCCCACACTGTAATCTCCTACTGCCGACATGCATAAATAGATGAACCCTATGGCATACCCTAAGGCCGACCATACTGTCACCATACATAGCCAAGAAGAAACATCTCAATAATCCTAGGAGTACAACCAATTAGATATCTGGAAGTAAAGACAAAGGGAATTTCTCTACCATCCTCTAGCCATGCCTCACAATCTACATAGGGTTTCTAACATACTATCTCGAGATCATCCAGAAGATGCTGCCAATGATCTAGTTTTCCCAACCATGGCTGAGCAATGACATCAGTATATCTAAATCTGTACGGTCAATCGACAAGTCGTCATCCACAAGTTAATGGACGCATAACAACAAAGTTATCCCATGCCCATATCTGTAACAACGAACAACCGACAACAAAACTCTAGCCTCCACCATACACAATATGGTGTAGCTCATCATATAAGTGTGAAAGCATGCATGATCCCCATGCATATCGTGTACCCTAAATCACCATACTATCAAGTACATGACCCCACCCAACTGCAAAACCCTTCAACCTATGGTTGGGGCACAAAACACCTCCAATGAAGCCTGCAAGTGCAGAGGGTAAAGGCGCATATGAATCTTTCATCTCCGCCCATGAGATATAATATCTTGCAATCTGATCATCTCTGAATATCCGTCTCAAAACATCCGTACCTCCCACCTCCCGGCCATCAAATCTCACTATCTCGTCCATCACTGGAATCCTCAAGATGCGATATATGTCCTCTAGAGTCATAGTAATCTCTCCTGTCGGAAAATGAAATGTGTTTGTGTCGCTGTGCCACCTCTCTGCAAGTGCTGTCAATAAACCTCTATTGAGATGCACCTCAGGCATCTCAAGTAACGAGGTCAATCCACATGCCTCATTCACATCTATATCTGCCTATACAAGTTGCGGAATCAATCTCCATGTCTTTGGGAATGTCTCCCATAACTACAAGACACCCAATCTCTCTTGTTGAATAGGAAGAATAATCAAGTCAAAGCAACATCAATATCAAATCATCATGACAAATCAATCAAATTTGAATATCAAAATCCTATTTTATTTTAACAACTTTAGAAGCAAACTTATCAATCATACCTATTTGTTTTTCATCATCATGGAAAGCAGATTTATCAACATCCTGTTTGTTTTTAACAACTTTAGAAGCAAACTTATCAATCACACCTATTTGTTTTTCATCATAATGGAAAATAGATTTATCAACATCCTATTTTTTTTTTAACAACTTTAGAAGAAAACTTATCAATCACACCTATTTGTTTTTCATCATCATGGAAAGCAAATTTATCAACATTTTGTTTTTTTTTAACAACTTTAGAAGCAAAATTATCAAACAACTATTTTTTTTTAACAACTTTAAAAGAAAATTCATCAGCTACTATTTTTTTTCCAACAACCTTGGGAACAAATTGTTCACACCAAACAACATCAAATCATGGGCACTATATAAATCATAATGGGTGCTAAAGAAACCTTTATGGGCGCTACAAAATCATGGGTGCTACAAAAATCAAAATGGGTGCTACAAAAACCTTCATGGGTGCTATAGTATCAAGGGAACTATGGAAATACTGAAGGGCACTAAAACAAAAACTTTCACATCAAAACATGGATAAACGTGCCCTAAATGGAAAATTTTCAAATAGCAGAAGTTTAACGGGGTACATACAGCAGGTCCATAGTGCGTTGGCCGCTGATGTCGTCAGATGCACTCAAAACAGTGCTGGTGGATAGGAAGTGCCATCTTTCTCACTCTAGAGCTCAAAAATTACAATTTTTACTAGGTTAAAATGGAAAATGACATGGAAAATGACATTTTAAACCTATTTAAAGGCAAAATTGGGGCATTTTATCATATTTATCACAGTAGGGGCAATTTAAGTCATCAATTTTTCATTTCACATCTTTCCACGTTAATTTCTTCACATCATCATTTTCGAACGATGAATCGACATCTTAAAAATCATAAAAATTGAAAAATTCCAAAAAATCTAAAAATTCAAAAAAATTCACACAAATCAAAATCTTATCAATTCATCATCCGAGGGGGCATATACCATTAACATTCAATAATCAACATCTAGGGAAAATTTCAAAATTCTTTGAAGCAATGTGTAAAACACATCATTTCAAAGAGGGGCAAAATGTATACACCTAAAAATGGTCACATCACAATAGTTTGGTAATTAATTAAATATTTTTAATATTTAATTAAATCTCTGAATTCAATCTACGTATAAATAAATCTAAATAATTTATTTATATTTTTTATTCTTTCATCTCGATTAAATAAATAAGTTTATTTAATCACTTTGCTTATCCATTTCTTAATTAATCAAATAAACATTATGATTTATTTATATTAATTATCATATATAATCTTGCTTGAATATTTTATTCAAATAAAGATTAAAGATTCTTCTCTTCTAAAATTCTTCTAAAGTCCATTCACAATTCCATATTTCAAATATTTGATTAAATTCTTCTAAATTCCATTCACAATTAAATATTCCAAATATTTAATTAATTCTAAAGACTATTCACAATTAAATATTCCAAATATTTGATTGAATCTTCTATAGTCCTAAAATCAAAAATCAAACTCACATGAAATTAAATAAATTTATTTATTTAATTTGGATTATCTTCAACAATCGTGAAACAAACTTCAAAACAGAAAATTAATTTCTCTATTCCTATGCAAAGTTGTTCCTGTGGGTTGAAGACAAGCCTCCATTCTTCTCTCCAACCTCCCAACATCTTCCATCTTCCTCTCAACCTCTCCATCTCTCACCATTCAAAATTACTAGACAATCTCACAACCATTGATCTTTGCCATCTAGGCTCTTGCTTGTAAAAATCTATAAAAAGGACTGCCAGGTCTCTGAAAAACATAGAAGCTTTCATACAAGAAAACTATAGTCAATTAGCTTTCTAGCATCCATAGCCTTTAGAATCATAGCATAGCATAGTTTAACATATTAGCATTCCATATCATGGCCTATCATCCTCATATCATAGTTTCAGAAGCATCCATAATCCACAGCCCCTATGCATAATCTATAGCCCCTGTGCATATCCGTATCAACATTTCACTCCACCAATATATAGGATAGAGAAATATTCTCCTTTTGCATACTCGTTTTGTAGGTTTCCATTCTAAGAAGATTTTATTATACAATCTGAGAGCAACAGCTTCAAGAGAATCATTGGAGATAGAGAACAATGGAACGACTGTGAAGAAGCTCTGTTTGATTTCATTTCAATTTATCTTGCTTTCTCTAGTTTAATGTTGCATTGGTGTGTTTATATTATCTCATTTTGATACTAGCATTTCCCACACACAGTTATTATTTCATGACTTAGATCAATGAGAGTTGGCTATGAGATAGAAGAATGTGTCACATAATTTTTGATAGCCTAGTGAGAATAAGTTCAATTCAAGTTGTGATAGATCTACCAAAGATTACAAAGCTTATCAATGTTTTCTATAAGGAATGTCGAGTTGGAAAGAAAACAAGAAGAAGTTTTAAATTCAATGAATAATATTCTACCAAACTGTTGGAATTGGTGCATACATATCTTTGTGGTCCTACTAGAGTAAGAATTCTTCAAGGTGAGAGGTACTTCATACTATTGATTGATGATTATTCTAGAATGGCATGGGTTACTTATCTCAAAAAAAAAAGAAAGATCTAGATAATTTTAAAGCATTAAAAGTTATGGTTGAGAATGTAATTGATATGAAAATAAAATGTTTTAGGTATGCTAGAGGTGGAGAGTTTAACATCTTTTATGAGATTCATGGAATAAAGAGGCATTTATCTGTCCCTAGGACTCCTCGTAGAATGCAGTGGCTAAAAGGAAGAATAGGACTATTCAAGAAGCTACAAGTAAAATGATGAAATAAGAAAATACACTAGAAGTTTACTGAAGAGAAGCAATTCATACTATTTTTTACATACTTAACAAAGTGCAAGAAAGGCAAAACAACACAAAGATTCCCTATGAGCTATGGTATTGAATGATTCCTACTTTCAAATAGTTTAAAGTGTTTGGAAGAAAATGCTATATCAAAAGAGATAAAGAAAACTTAGGAAATTTTTATGAAAGATCTAATGAAGGCATCTTCCTTGGATATTCTACTAGAAACAAAGCTTACTAGTGCTGCAACAAGAGGCTAATAAATATTGTTGAGAGTGCAAGTGTCAAGTTTCATGAATAAATATAGAAGAACTCAGTGGTAATAGATGGATATGAATCAAATGAGTCTTATTGAAGAGAAGAAGAAAAGCCTAAGGAAAAAAAGTGTTGATTGAAGAGGAAGAAACTCAAGAAAAGGTTCCTAATACCCCTAAGTATGTCTAGAAGAATCATTTTGAAGAATAGGTCATTGGTTATAAGAGAAAAGGTGCACTAACATGAAGGAAAGCTACTGAAGAATAAGTAAATCTATGTTTACTCTCTAAATTTGAACCCAAAACAATGATTGAATCATGCAAGGATGAGTATTGGATCAAGGCTATGGAAGAACTAATGTATATTGAGAAGAATCAAACTTGGGAACTTGTGTAGCTACAAATTGGGTTGGTTGTATAGATGTTAGGAAAAGTACAATTAGTGGTACATTCTTTCTTGAATGTAGATTGGTGTCATGGCTAAGAAATAAACAAGACTCAATATATTTATTTACTGTAGAGGAAAATTACATTGCAACATCTTGCTGCACACAAGTGTTGTGGATGAGGAAAACATTAAGAGATATCAGAGTGGTGCAAGATAGACCAATTTCTATTTTTATGATAATACAAGTGCTATCAATATATCAAAGAATCTAGTAATGCATTCAAGGAAAACTAATATCTCAATCAGGTATCACCTTTTAATAGAGAAGGTTGTAGATAATGAAGTGAAGCTTGAATATGTGCCTAAAAAGGATCAAGTTGTTGATGTAATAACTAATGATCTTCCTAAGGATACTTTTAAGTATCTTTGAGAGAAGTTGGGTGTTATTACCCCTCCTTCTTTGAACTAGATGCATAAGGAGATGCATTAGTCTAGTGGGTATTAAGATTCATTCTTTGGTTGGTATTGATGTTCATGGCTACCTCTCAAGGGGAGTAGGTAGTGGCATTATTGGTTGTTGTAGTAAGGAGAAGTAATATTTTTCATTATGCAGTGGTTGTTCATTGATGCAATTTGGTGTATTCTCCTAAGGGGGAGTATGAAGAAAAGTAAAGGAAAGGAAATTATAGAGTAGTGGTGAATAGTATGAATAATTTCAAAGGGGGAGAATGAGTGATGCAAATATTTTTTCCTTTTTCCATTGATGCCAAAGTGGGATAGAGTAGCAATGTGAAAAAAATAAAAGGGAGAGAAATTCATGTGAAGAATATGTTAAGGGATAGAGTAATGAGCTACATGTGTATGAGGGAGAAAGTAAAAGAAAAGATAAGAGTTGGTATAGAGAAAGAGTATTGATTATTAGAGTTATTATTGATGGTTTTTCACATCATGTGTTGTCATCAATGAAAAATGTGTAGTTGGTGTTTTCGTTGATGTCAAGAAGCTTATGTTTTGTCATTGGTGACAACTATATGAGAAGGATTTTGTTGCATGGATGTGTATTTGGTATTGAGTTGGTGTTTTCTTTGATGATTCTTTCATTAGTTGCATTATGTTTCCATTAGTAAGCTACTAGTGTCAACCTCTAGTGTTGCTTTGATAAGATTCTATCTACGAATGTATGGTTGAGTTGCTATGTTGCAGTTGGTTCATTGGTGATGGGAAGTGTTGAAGATGTTGAGTGTGTGTCTTTGATGCTTGGTTTCCAAGTGCTTTTTATAAAATTTATATAAAAAGAGAAAAAAGTGTGTTGTAGTGGTGTTCTATGTTCCATAGTAGCGTTTTGGTTTTTCTTCACATTTCTTTTGGGTTAAAGATCTGCCTGTACAATTTGGATATGTTGATCAGAGGTGTTTAGTGGTGTTATATCCAAAATTTGGTGTGCTAGATCGTTGTGTAATAGAAGTTGTGTTCACCAGTGTGTGAATTGTGTGTTGGGTAAATATTTTGTAATCCCTTTACATATTATAAAATAGTGATTTCAGCCACAACTATGATGAGATAAATATCCCCTCTTAGAAATGGGAGACTCCCTTCTTATTTATCATTGCAATTAACTAGAAACTAAAATAAGCTATATACATTATAATTATCTATGGTGGTTTTCCATTAGCATATCCTCTTGTTTTAGGATAAGAGAAAAAAATAACAATGATATTCTCAAATATAACTAGTTAGAGAAATAATAACTGATACTTGCTAGTATCAGGGAATAAAAGTAACTAGAAAGCACATGAAAGCACAAAGTATTTTTTATATCTTCAATGTGATTTTCGTAGTAACCAATGACATAAGTTGGAGCAAAAATTCTTTCAACTCACTTCACAAAATAATTCACACAAAAAGTGAATAATTCCAAGCACAAACTCTTAAAATTACCCCCCAAAAAGATCCCAAGAGTAACCGTATCACTAGTTGTAACAAAATGTCTGTCAACTAATAATAATAATGATCCACAAGAATGTAATTGAAAATTGCAACAAAAATTCTAAAAGTTTCCAACATGATTTGTATACACAAAGTGAATAACTACAAGCTCAAATAATTTATGATCCTCCACCAAGAAACAACACACACGCAACTTCAAGTAAACAATATAACACAAATTTTATATGACTTATATTGAATGTCCTTCAACCATAATAAAGAAACACCACTTATCCAGTCAACAAAAAAGAAATCAATAAGAATGACATAAGAACATCCTTATTCATACAAACATGATTCAACACAAAGTTTGATATCAAAATCTTCCTTCTTTATTAATTGGAATTGATCTTGCAATTGGAACTCAAGGTCTCAAAGTTGATTCTCAATTTGGTACCACTTTAATGCAAAAGATTAAAGGTAAAAAAATATAAATGAGCTCTCTCATATTTATAGATGAGAGATAAATAGCTAATCGAGGAAAATTCTAACTAATTTGACTTATTCAACATTGGAGTCTAAAATTATTGGAATTCATTGTTGTTACATGTATTTACAATTTTACAAATGAAAAATGACATGCAAATTATCTTTGAATAACTAAAAAAAAATGTAAATACTAAAAACTAATACAAGGTATATTTATCCTTCTTTAACTTCCTTCTCCATGAAATATTTATGATGGCATGCACTTCATCACTGTCTGGCATTGGAGTGTACTTGGAGATGGAAAGGATTATTGGGATTGACTCGTTCGATGGTGTTGAATGCTTTTTGGTGCCTTCCAGGAACAATTTTCAAATTATCTAGAGTAAATTGAAAATCCATCATTCTATCCATTAAACCTATTGAGAAAGCTTTATCTTCAAATTCCTTTCAAACCATTGATGTATACTCTTGAATAACTAAAACATTAGGAGTAAATTTTTGGTTGTGCTTCAAAGCTTTCTTGCTCAATGACAAGAAAGAATTCAATAAAAAATGATTAGGAACCCAAACACAAGAGATCAGAATGACATGTAAGAGTAGGTACAAAAATTACATATTTTCTAGTGTTAGAGAAAAATAGGGTTTTATGCATTGGAGGAAAATTTCTAATCAACTGCATATGTTTTAACAATTCAAATGCAAAGGTGGAGAATAATTGAGCTCTTGCATGGGGTATTACTTTTCAGATGTAATGGATCAATTTTTTTGAGATAATGCATGTTTGATGTAGATTTGAGCTATTACATGGGCTTCGAGATTTTGGATGTGATGATGGTAGAGAATAGAGAAAATGTGGATGAATTAGCAAGTCTGATGCAAGGTGGAAGAATTTCCCAATGTTGGAAAACTTTACAAAATGAGTGAATGGTCATTGAAAATTATCACTGTTGCAAGTGAATGTGGATGTTTTGTAAAAGTTTGCAGTGTCATTAAAATTTATCAACATTACAAGGGGGTAGGTCTTTGTAGTTTTCTAAGTCGACAAAGATTATCGATTTTGCAAATTTGGGAAAATTACTTTCATTTATTGTCAAATTGTTAAATATTAATGATAATACAAGTCAATTTATTTTTATTGTTGGGTCAGGGAAAAACCTAAACCTACAAGTGGGAATTTCAATTTTTACACTTGTACATTAAAAAAAAATACATGGGACTGCTTATGCCCATTCAAGTATATTTGATAAAAAAATTTGACAATATAAGTGACTTGAATGTTTTCATCTTGTACAGGTGGTTACTTTCATGCTCATATGAAAAATGCACACAATTCTTTGTAAGGTTGGGTTAAAATCATGACCCTACGAAGAACTTTGGGAATTTGTTTGGTTTGCATGGGTGTGTTAAAACCTCGACCATGAAAGGTAAATGTATAATCCTTTGCAAGGTCGAGGAATTTACTTGACCATGAAACAAGAGAACATTGAATGTACCATCGGTAGAAATATTTGATTCACATAAGGTTAGGTAAAATACTAGATCCTACAATATGGATAATACAAATGAATAAGGCTTTTGTTTGCATGTTGTTTTACCCCACATATGCAAGGATAAATCAAACATGAAACTGAATATCAGCTATTCATATCAAATTGAAAAATAACACCTAATACAACATAGGATATTCAAAGATGGATTTAGGTAAAACTTTTAGCAACAAAAATAAATTACCTAACAAATACGATGCATGTTGGTGTTGATAATAGAACAACATTGTTATAACAAAAAAGACAAACACTTCTTAGAGTTAAATAGAAAACCCATTTATTTAAACACACAAGGAAACAATCTATGCATAAAAGTTTAAAAGATTTGTCACTTCAACAACAAAAAAAGTTTCTAAGCAATGAAAAAGAAAACGTAGAGCCAACAATAGAACCTCCAGGTATATTTCATGAGTTTGGGAAGGGATCCAAAATTAAGACTAGGGTTTGTAGGTAGGGAAAAACACAAAGAGCGGACCAATATATAGAAGAAAAAATGTTTGAAACCCTAACCAAATGAGTGATAAATCCACTTGAAAATCACACAAAAAAAATCCATAGAGTCAAATGAAATTGCAAAGGAGAAGGGATACCAAAAAGAAAAAAGAAATGAGGAAAAGAGAGGAGAAAAATGAATTTAAAACAAATTTTCAATGTCATAAAAACAACAATAAATGCAAATCATGTGAGAATTCTAGTTGTAGGAGTGGGAATTTTTTACATTGATGCAAATAAAAATTAAGTAACTTGTAGGGTTGGGGTAAAAACCATGAAAATAAAAATAAATTCATTTTGAAACCCTAACATGTAGGGTTAGGGAAAAATATTGACCTTACAATTATAAAAGTTTTTCCAACTCCTACAAATTGATTTTTGCAAGTTGAGAAAAAGGATGAATTTTGATGAACCAATAGAGGTTAATGCTCAAAAGGGAATTTTGAGACTTAGGACCACACTCAAGGTCAAATTTATATTCATTTCATTTAGTGTACTTAGAGCACATGGGCTACAAAATCAAAAAGTTTCATAGGGGTTATCCCATGAATCAAGCACAACTAGATTCAAGGATAATAGTTGGTTGTAGCTAGGAATATTCCTTTAGTCATTCTTTGAAATGATCAAAGGGATAATAATTCCAATCTCTAATTTCCTTTATCCATCCATTGGACATAGAGTCAGGTGACAAAAAGAAAGACTCAAAAAGACTCAAAAAGAAAAATATGCAAAGACTATACAAATATTTATAAAAGCCATCTGCCACCTCATTGAGTGAAGTTCTTTAGATGATGTTAGCTATGTGAAAGTGAAAATGGAGTATCATCTTGATACACAAGATAAGAAATTGTTTTCACCACATGTTGGTGAGCTTGTGAAATGTCCCCTCCTTTTGTCCCATGATGCATCAAATAAAGTTTTATACTAGGATCCCATACATGATGGTGATAATGTTGTAGCCTTTCATTTTTGGTTTGATACCAATTTCTCTTCTGAAAAATCATTAAATCAGTATCACCTTGAGTATAATTTTTTTGTATTCCTTTCTTACATGCAACTTCAATCCCTAACAATAATGCTTGATATTTAGTAGAGTTATTAGCTTTATCAAATTGCAATTTGAAAAAGAAAGGGAGGATATTTCCTTCAATAGGTATGAGAATAATTCCTACTCCCAATCCTATGCACAAAAAAAATCCATCAAATTCAATATTCCAAACATCTATTGGATCCACTAAACTGACAGTTTCAAAATCTATGACTTTTTCATCTAAAGAATACTCCCTATCTGAAAAATACTTTGAACTTTAGGAGGATGAGCCATCAGTTTCTTGTTCTTTTCTTAAATATTTACCTGAAGACTCAGATACTTCATCAATTTGCAAAAAGTAAAAGATAATTCTAGGAGACTCAAAGAAAATATAATCCTTTGGGTCATCTTATTTTGTTACAGAAAACTTTGCATCCCTTTTCAGAAATAGTTTTTGCATCACACGCTTGACGAGTATTCTTGCTTCTGACCAGACCATATTTATCTAACCTCCTACATCCTTGTAGAAGTTGCATCCTAGAAAAATATCATATGATGTAGGAACATTTCCCACCAATACTATCTTCTTAATCTTCTTCTCTGGGAATGTGACAGAGGAAAACTGTGTATCCTTGATTTTCCCAACCAAAGGAACTTGTTTATTCTCCATCGAAAAGAAATGGCCAAAAGTTTTTGTAATATTAAATCCCAAAGTATTAGATACTTTAGAGGGAATAACATTGTCAAAGGCTCCATAATCAAATACATAGTTACTAAACTTATAATCATTTACTAATAATGAGATGTAAAATGGGTCTATCCTCCCAAGGACAAAGATGGAGTGGTTACCAAGTTTCTTTGAGGAGGTGTAGGCTTGGAAGAAAATAGGATGCCATGAGAATATTCTTGGCTTATATGGGTTACCTTATCCTTAACAAAATTGAAAAGTCTATCAAATTGATCAGGATTAGATTTAGATATTTAGCTTCAGACATTTGAATCTTGGTTTTCTTAACATGGTCAATTATATAAAAATCCTAAAAAGAACTCATCAAAGAGGATGGGGTAATTTCACTATTAGGTTTAGCAATTGGAATATTAGTCTTTGGAACTAGATTATTGGCCTTGGGAATTGAAGAAGATATAGGAAGATGCATAGCACTTAATTGCTTTGTTGTTGTTATATCCTTTGAATGTACTAGAAAAGGAGTTCCCATTTTGGAAATAGTCATTGGAGGTCATGGAATATCCTTTACTTTCATTGCATCAAGTTGATGGTGATCAAGTTGGTTTTGTTGTGAATGAGTAAAAACAACCTAAACATCACTCACCAATCTTCTTCATTTGATTCTTCTTTGTATTTTAAAAAGGAAATATTAGAGATGCTAGTTGGGTCTACTTCCTCCTCCTAGAATAGACCAAAATTTTCTTCAGTAGGATATTATGGACGTGAATAATCCTCTTTCTTAGCTTCATACTATCCCACTACTATATTTGTGGGTGATGAAGCTTCAAGAGCAAGTCTTCCTTGCAGTGCATGAAGTCTATTCTGGTTTTTGGTAGAATTACAAAAATAGTTGGAAGAATTTGTAAGGGTTCTCCTTAGAACATATTTGTATGGAGGATTAGATAAGCCTTGAGAAACCTAATTCTCCAATTCTAGCAACTCATTTTCTAGTTTTTACACCATAGAATTAGTGCTTTTGTTGGTAGATGAAGGTGAAGATTATTAACCATTATTTCTATTTGTTTCTTTTTTTATTTTACCAACAAGAGTCAAGTCATCTTTGAAGCTAGTATCCAACTATTGTGCTACATCAAGATCAGCTGGAACTACCCTCTGCAACAAGCAACTTACCTTTATTATTTGTGTATTAATGAAGAAAATTTTGAGGTTTTGAGCCATTGGCTTAGCCTCAATAGGAATCCTTGTTACTAGCTTATTTAATTTATCCAAAAAATCATGCATGGTTTCATGTGATTATTTTCTCATAGTTGTAATTTTTACTAACAAGGAAAGTGTATCTTCACTTGAAACACTCTTCAAATTTGGTATGGAGAGTAGCCTAGTTGGTAACAAAACTAGGAGAAAGAGTGTAAAACCATTCCACAACTACTCCTTGTAAGGTCTCAATGACTAACCTTATCGAAACATCTTCATGCTCAACACCAAAAACACCACAAACAATGTAAAAGGTAGAAATATGTTCATCAGGGTGCTTCTTACCATCACCATGGAATCTTAGGATGTTCTTGCATGAAGCACAAGGATGTTCATGCAAAGGGGATGCCAAATTTAAAGGGAAAAAGGTATTACTCCAAGGACCAATAGATGGTTGAGCTTCCATATCTCCTTGAACAACAACCACTTGAACTGGTGTGATAGATGAATCCCTTAGAAAATTAGAAGATTCGCTTGGAACTGGTGATCTAATTCTTCAAGGTTGATAACTTCCTGTATGTAGTAATGGTGACGCTGCTCACAAAGGAGAAGGGATAATATTATGGCATTGCAGCAACTCAAAAAATGGATCAACTTGACCTTGTTACCTTTGACTATGACTATATCTCATGTATGCTAGAATCCAGTCCTTGAAATAGAAAAAAATCAACAATAAAATATATAAACAAACTTTTCAATAAGACACTAGAATACTTGTTTACTTCAACTGAAAGAGTGAGGCTTTGGTTGCATGCTCATATCCTAGTAGAGTTGCCAAATTTTTTTGGGTGAATATTTTGCATTCACTTTATAGATTATGAAGTAGTGATTTCAACCACAACTATGATGAGATACATCTCTCCTCTCAAAAAGGAGAGGCTCCCATCTTATTGCTCACTCCAATTAACTAGAAGCTAAACAAAAATATATAAATTATAATTATCCATGAGGGGGTCTCAATTAGCATATCATCTTGTTTCAAAATAAGAGAAACTAATAACAATAATATTCTCAAATACTAGTTAGTTAGAGAAATAATAACTAATACTTGCTAACACAAGTGAATAAAAGTAACTAGAAAACACATGAAAGCATAGGGTATTTTTGTTGTCTTCAATGTGATTTTTGTAGTAACCAATGACAAAATTTAGAGCAAAAAGTCTTTCAACTCACTTCAAAAAATGATTCATGCACCAAGTGAATAATCCCAAGCACAAAGTCTTCAAATTATCCTCCAGAAAGATTCCATGAGTAATCATATCACCAATTGTAGGACAAAATCTATCAACTAATAATAATAATGATCTACAAGAATGCAATTGAAAATTATAGTAAAAATTCTAAAAGTTCCCAACACAATTCATATACATGAAATGAATAACTATAAGCTCAAAGTCTTTATAATCCTCACCAAGAAACACTTTCAACACACACACAACTTCAAGTAAACAATATAACACAAATTTTATATGACTTATCTTGAAGGTCTTTCAACCGTAATAAAGAAACAACACTTATCCAATCAAAACAAAAGAAATCAATAAGAATGACATAAGAACATACTTATTCATACAAATTTGATTCAACACAAAGTTTGATATCGAAATACGCCTTCTTTATTAATTCGAATTGATCTTGCAATTTGAACTCAAAGTCTCAAAGTTGATTCTCAATTTAGTCAACACTTCATTGCAAAATATTAAAGGTAAAAAATATAAATGATCTCTCTCACATTTATAGATGAGAGATAAAGAGCTAATCTAGGAAAATTATAACTACTTTGACTTATTCAAAATTGGAGTCCAAAATTATTGGAGGACTTCATTTTTGTTACATGTATTTACAATTTTAATAATGGACAATGACATGTAAATCATCTTCAACTAACTACAAATAATTGTAAATACTAAAAAATAATATGATGCATATTTAGCCTTTTTCAAAATCCTTCTCCAAGAAATTTTCATGATGACATGCACTTCATCACTGTTTGGAATTGGAGTGTACTTGGAGATGGTGAGGGTTATTGGGATTGACTCCTTTTATGGTGTTGAATTCTTTCTAGTACCTTTTAGGAACAATTTTCAAATTATTCAAAGTAAATTGAAAATTCATCATTCTATCCATTGAAGCTATTGTGAAAGCTCCATCTTCAATTTTCTTTCAAACAATTGATGTATACTCTTGACTAATTGAAACATTGGGAAGAACTTTCTGCTTGTGTTTCAAAGCTTTCTTACTTAGTGATAGGCAAGAATTCGATCAAAGCTGCTTAAGAACCCATACAAAAAATATCAAAATGACATGTAAGAGTAGCTGCAAAAGTTTCATGCTTTTTAGTGTTAGAGAAAAATAGGGTTTTATGCATTGGAGGGAAAATTCTAAGTGATTGCATATGCTTTGGCAATTCAGATGCAAAGATGGAGACAAACTGAGATCTTGCATGTCATATTACTTTTTTGATGTAAAAGTTCAAATTTTTTTAAATACTACATGTTGGATGTAAATTTGAGCTATTACATGGGCTTGGATAGTTTGTATGCAATGATGGTAGAGAACAGAGCAAATACAAGAAAATCAACAAGTGGAATGAAAGGGGGAAGAATTTCCCAATTTTAGGAAAATTTTGTAAAATGAGTGTTTTTTCATTGAAAATTAGTGCTACTACAAGTGAATGTGGATTATTTGTAGAAAGTTGTAGTGTCATTAAAATTTATCAACGTTACAAGGGGGTAGGTCTTTGCAGTTTACTGCATCAAAAAAAATTATTGATTTTGTAAATTTGGGAAGACCACTTTCATTTCTTTTCAAATCATTAAATTTTAATGATTATACAAGTAAATATGTTTTTAATGTTGGGTTACAGAAAAACCATGACCCTACAAGTGGGAAGTTCAATTTGTACACTTGTACATTTAGAAAAAATACATGGGTCTATTTATGCCCACTTGTATATTCGACAAAAAATTTTGACCATACAAGTGCCTTGATTTTTTTAATATTGTACAGGTAGGTTATTTCCACACTCATGCAAAAAATGCGTATGAGTTTTTGTAAGGGTGGGTTAAAACCTCAACCATAAAAAGAACTTTGGGAATTTGTTTGGTTTGCATGGGTGTGCTAAAACCCCGATCATGCAAGGTAAATGTATAACCCTTTGTAGGTTTGAGAAATTTCCTTGACGACACAAAAAGAGAACATTGAATGTACCATCAACAAAAATATTTTATTCACATGGGGTTGGGTAAAATACCTGATCCTAAAATATGGATAATACAAACAAACAAGGCTTTTGATTGTAGATGGTTTTAACTCACATATGCAAAGAAAAATCAAACATGAAACTACATATTGTCTATTCATATCAAATTGGTAAATAACACCTAATACAATATTGGATATTCAAAGATGGATTTAGTTAAAACTTTCAACAAAAAAAAAGAAATTCCTTGACAAATAAGACACATGTTGGTGTTGATAATAGAACATAACTGTTATAACAAAAATATAAACCCTTCTCAAAATTAAATGGAAAGCCCATTTATTTAAATACATAAGGAAATAATCTATGAATCAAAGGTTAAAATATCTATGACACTTCATCAAAAAAAAAAAAAAATTATCAATGAAAAAAAATTAGGGCCAATAATAGAAACCTTAGCTATGTTTCAAGAGTTTAGGATGGGATCCAAAATTAAGACTAGGGTTTGCGGGTAGGGAAAAATACAAAGAGCAGAACGATATACAAAAGAAAATGTACTTGAAACCATAACCAAATGAGCAATAAATTTGCTTGAAACTCACATAAAAAAAAATCATAGAGTGAAAAAAACTTGCAGAGGAGAAGGGATAACAAAAAGCAAAAAGAAATGAGTAAAAGAGAGAAACAAAATTGATTTAAAATAAATTTGCAAAGTCATAAAAGTAGCAATAATTACAACTTGTGTTAAAAGTCTAGTTGCAAGAGCGGGCATTTTTACATTGATGTAGGGTCACGGAAAAACCTCGACCATACAAATAACTTCATTTTGCAACCATGACTTGCAGGGTCGGGGAAAAACCCTAACCTTGCAAGTATAAAAAAATTCCCAACTCTTGCAAACTAATTTTTGCAACTTGAGCAAAAGGATTTATTTTGATGAATGGATATAGGTTAATGCTCAAATGAAAATTATAATACTTAGAACCATGGTCAAGGTCAAATTGAGATTCACCTTTTTTAGAATACTTAGAAAAAATAGGCTACAAAATGGAAAAGTTTCATAGGGGTTATCCCATGAATCAAGCACAACTAAATTTGAGGATAACACTGTGTATTGTAAAGGTGTCTGGAATAAATGGTTTTCCTCTATATTTCTCCATAGAGTGGTTTTACGTCTTACAGATCTAGAACTATGATGATAATGTTAATATCTTTCTTTAATTGAAGTTGTTTGAGGTTTGTTGCTTTAGAAGTCAATTTCTTAAGTTGCAATATATGGCAGAATTGTCTGAGTGTACTAGGTGTGTACATTCTCCAGGTGAAAGTTGTTATGAAGGAATTTGCTAGATTTTAGGGTGTTTGTGGAATATCCTAGATCATGTTCAAGTACGGTGTGTGGTCTACAAGTCATCTTTGGATTTGAGGAAGTATGTACCTAAATGTTAATGGTGTTAACACAAGTTCTATTGACAAAGGGTGTTTACACTAATTGTGGAGTTGCTTCGGTGTTTATGGAAGCATGGTGTGGCATGTATGAATGGATTTAGGTCCTAGATAAGTTGTGTTGTGGTCCACCTTCATTCCTTTCCATCGTGGGAATATTTTTTTTCTAACCTAAATTGAAGTTGTATGATTGATGTGCATAAATAAACTTGTAGAATTTTTTCAAGATTGAAGATGGTATAAATATGTGTTCATTTATTAAGGGATGGAAAGATAGATGTGTGTGATGTGAGTGATGTGAATTGTAAAGTTGTAAAGTGTGAATTTTTGAAGTGTAGTACCATCTTTCATGTGTTAGATTACTGCATGTAGTGAGCGAGAGGCATCTACAATTCTTTAGTAAGATTGTGAAGGTGTTTATGATGCTATGGTAGAATTTTATGTTGCATTGAGATGGATTTCTCATTGTAACACTCTTCTCTATCTTCTTTTCTATTCTAGTAGTGAGCCTTTGGAATTGTGCCTTTCTTTCGTCTAGTAAGTGATCCCTCTACTAGTGAGCCCTTTGTAATTAGTGTTGATATTAATCTATATTGTGAGCTAATCCTCATAGTGGTTTTTCCCTTCTTTGGTTTTCCACATAAATCTAGTGTTTCATTGTGCATGGTGTTGCTTTGATTTCATTTCTATTATCTCCATTCAAGATAAATCATTCTAAAGGATTAAGGGTTAATTGAATTAATGTTGGTTTGAATGTTTGTGAGGATTTTGAAGTTTTAAGGTACAACTAATTCACCCCCCTCTCAATTTTCTTGTACATTCAAAAATATGAAGATGGAGGAAGGGGGATCCATTTCAAATCACCTCAATACCTTTAATATGGTTCTTGCATAGTTGGGTTTGGTTGGTGTGAAAATTGAGGATGAAGATTGTTGCATGCTTCTACTATGCTCTTTGATAAAATCTTGGGATGACATGGTGATGGCTATCAAAAGTACTATAACCACCTTCAAAATGGATGATGTGGTTTCTTTTTTATTTTCTAAATGGAATCAAAGGAAATATTCTGAGATGTCTAAGGAGGCCCTTGCTATTTGTGGTAGATTGAAGGAGAAATAAAAGAAGTATAATTCAAAATCTCCAGGGATATCTAAGTCTCTTGGTAATAATTCCAAGGAAAAATGTTGGAATTGATATAAATCTAGTCACTTTTGTAAATATTGTAAGGAGGAGATAAAGATTTTTTTTTTCTTTTTCTGATTCTAAATTTGATCAATCCTCTCAAGATGGTGTAGATTCTTTTGTTACTACCTTAGAAATACATTCATCAAAATATGTGTGGTTGATAGACTCGGGTGCCTTCTTCCACATGACTTCTCATAGACATGGTTTCTCAAAATATGATGAGTATGATGGTGGAAAGGTGTATCTATGTGATGACTCTCATATGAAGTTTGTTGTCCATGGAAGAGTCAATATTTGATTCCATGATGGTAGAGTGAATGGAATTGATGGTGTCTTGCATATCCCTAGTTTAGCATGGAACATACTTTTAGTAAGCAAGTTGAGTGATAGAATGTGCAAGTTATTTTCTTGAATGGTGGATGCAAGATAACTAGAGGTTCTATAGCTCTTGCTAAGGGTGTTCAAATTAGAACCTTGTATAAGCTAGATGCATGCACAATTTAGTGCAATAGTACTTATGTGGAGTCCAAGAAGAGGGATATGGATTATTCATCCTCACCATCACATCAAGTAGAGAAGAAAATTATGGTTTATATATCTGATGGTCATGCTTTCTAGGTACCTAAGGGTGCCAAAGCTTTGAAGATGAAACTCCTACTAGAGAAGATAATGTTATTGTGCTACATACTTGGTCATATTGGTGAGAAGGGTATTAAATCCCTAAAAAATAAGAGATTTTTTGAAGGCCTTGATGATTGTAATCTCGAGTTTGTTTTTTGTGAATATTGTATATATGGAAAATAATGATGTGTTTATTTTTATTCTAGTTCTCATAATTCTTTTGGGGTATTGGATTATATTCATGTAGATGTGCTTGGTCCTATTAAGTTTCCTTTTTTTTCTATATCTATGTATTTTGTCTCATTCATAGATGAATTTCGTAGGACATTTTTATATTTCCTCAAAAGAAAATCTCAAGTTTTTAGTTGGTTTAGGAATTCAAATCCTTGGTTGAAAATTAGACTAGTTGAAAAATTAATTGTTTGAGGACGAATAATGGTGGTGAGTTTTATTCGATATAATTTGATAGGTTATATAAGAATATTGGGATTGAGAGACACAAGATAAATCTATACACCCCACAACAAAATAAATTTATAGATAGGATGAACAAAACACTAATGGACAATGTTAGGAGTATATTGAGTGGTGTTAGCCCTGAACATAAGTTCTAGGCTGAAGTTGTAGCTACTTCATACTATTTAATTAACAAATCTTCTAATTTGGTGCTTATTGAAAAGACACCCATGGAGGTGTGGTCTAGTAAGAATCACTTAATGAGATGTATCAGAGTCTTTGGTTGTGAGAATATGCTCATGCACCTAGTGAGAAAATATCTAAATTGGAGGAAAAGGGGGTTAAGTGTATCTTCATTGACTATGGTGTTAGTGGGAAGGGTTACAAGTTTTTTGATTTAGTTGTAGAGAAGGTTCTCTATAGTATAAGCATGATATTTTGAGATTTGAAACCTTCCACTATTGATTTGTAGCAAGAGATAGAAAAGAAACAAAAAATGGAGGTAGTTCAAATCCCACCTACTTCAAAGAAAGATGAACTAAGCACTTCTGATGAACATGATGATGAGGAGAGATCAAGGAGCTTTGAAATATCTGAAGAAGAGAAATAAACTCAATCTCAATAATTGAGGAGATCTACATGTGTTAAGTGGCAACTAGAAATATTTGGACATTTTTTGTTAGATTCTAGTTACATATTTGCTTTAATTTCTGACATTGATGAGCTTAGGAATATTAGATAGGCTATGGGTATGCATGATGTAGATTCCTATATGGAATCCATGAATGAAGAGATGGTTGCATTGAAGAAGTATGCTAAATGGGATCTAGTACCTTTTCTTGAAGGATGGAAACCCATTGGATGAAAATGGGTGTTCAAGAAGAAAATTGGTCTAGATGGTAGTGTTGAGAAGCATAAAGTATGTATGGTTACAAAGGGATATTTTCAAGTGGAGGGAATTTATTAAGGTGATATATTCTCTCCAATAGTGAAGCTGACATCTATTAGGTTTTGGGTATGTGCAGGATCATGATGGGCCAAAATGTGGCAATATGATGGGTATGTGGTTGATGACTTTTTTTTACCCAAAATTGATGAAAAAAAAGGATTTTTAAAGGAGATTCTCAACCTTCCACGAATATAAATTATTCTTTACTTTGAATTTAATAAGTAATTATTATTCATTTTCTATTCAAATTATGACTAAAGTCTCAATTGATAGACTGATTGAAAAACATCTATAGCTTTCAAATGGTATCACATTTTTTGAATCCAAAGCATGTGTCACATTCTATGCTTCAAATACTATAGGATTAAAAAAATAAAATTGAATTTCATGAATTTTTTACAAAGGTGGTTAGACATATGAGTTTTTTATATTTTTTAAAATTTTTAATAAAAAATTCATAATTAATTGTTTACTTGTAAAAAATTACAAAAATATGCATCAACATTGGGACATGAGTCCTCTACTTATATCTAAAATATTATTAAAAATATTATCATTTTATTGTGGTTAGGGTGTCGGATAGACACCTACTTCTTATTTTCCCTAAAATTTAAGTAATACTACATTGAAATTTCAAATTTTCACCAAATATATATTTAAAAAAAAAACTAGTAGTTTAGAAACTACATTCAATTTTCTACAGATTCTATTATTACATGTTTTTGAAATAATATAGATAAATTATTCAAATTTTTATGTCAAGTTTCCTATCTCTGATTTTTCTATTTTTTTTCCACTTAAGGGCCTGTTTTTTCCATGATGATCCTGCACATACCCTTCCTACTATTACTTGTAGCTAATTATGATCTAGAAGTGGAACATATGGATGTGGAGACTACATTCCTTCATGGTAATTTGGATGAAGAAATTTATATATCATAGCCAAATCATTTCATTGAGAAAGGTAAAGAGAACCTAGTATGCAAATTTAAGAAATATTTATTTGGTTTGAAGCAATCTCCTAGAATGTGGTACCAAAATTTTGACACCTATTTGTTGTCTTTTCAATTTCAAAGATCCAAATCTGATCATTGTGTCTATTATAAGACTGAAAAAATGGTTACTATTGAAAATGATGTCACTTGTAGCAACAGTGCAAATAAAATACCCAAGGGAAAACTATGAAGAACCTATCTTCTTGAAATATTGAACCAAGGAAACCTAGGGTGTATGTGTAATAAGAGAAGGTTGACTTAGCTTAATCCCAAGTCTCCAATAGTTAGGTCTTTACCATACTAGGTTCACTTTAGGGTATGATGTGATATTGTTGTTAATCTCAAGGGGTCTACAATTATCTCCGGTTTCATTAAGAATAATTAGCATTAGATACAATACTTTCAATTAGATCAAAAAATAATTTCTTCAAATCAATAGATTTGCAATAATTTTTCTTGAACATCAAACAATTTTGCTATCACTTAAGTAGATTTAGCTTTAAGTATTCATCAATTTCATAGAAATGAAATATTTTTAGTAAATCTCCATTCATTGATCTATTTTTTGGAACACTTTCTGAAATTTAAACATCTAATCTAAAATAAAGCATCAAAATACTAAAAAAATTAAATTTCTCCCAATTATTCTCCATGCATGACCCAAGATTTAATCAAATCAAAGCAAACTGCTTTATATTTCATGAGATTTCTTCATAGCTAGGAATAAACCATTGTGGGATTTTAAAGAAGGGGGTTTAGTTTGAACAGTGTGTAGGTTCTCTATGAACCCTTAAATGGTGCAACACACAATCTTTTTTGGCCGAACTAACAAACCAACTAAAAGAATACATGAGATAGGTAGCTATCAAACTGGCTTCAATATTGATTAAGTTCTATGTGCATACAAGTTTTTAGACCAAAAGGATTTAGAAAACAAAAAAAAAGGAACAAAAATTATAGAAGTTTTGGGTCTTCTAACATCCAAATTTTTTTAACTTAACTTAAAAAAGGGTATCCCCTGGCCTTTTATAGAATTAAGACATAGGTAGGATAAGAAAAATACATGACAAGAAATACAAGGGATGAATCACATCAAGACACATGGAATGTGGTGATTGGTAAGATAATTGTAAATGAAGTCAATGAAGGTCAAACTCCATCTGCACATTAAATTCCTTTGGGGTTTTCATCTTTTATTATCAAGGTTCCTTCTTGGAACCAAACAAATTTTCCAAATAGAATGTAGGAAATTCCCATACATACAAAATGATCAGGTGGAATTTCTATTCCTACATTCAAGTTCAAATTTGCTTTGAACATTTCTAGGAATGAGTAATCCCCAGGATATTTACACTCTTTTGCTACATGCTTAAAATTTAGAGTCTCAGTTCCTTGGTACTCGATGCTCTATTGCAACAAACTTTATTCCTGCATGATCTTCTAGAGTGTTTTATTGAACTTGGTAACACCATCGAATTTTCTTACAACTTTAGTTTGATCGACCATCCATACTTGAACTATACATTGCAATCTTCTTTTCTTGCAATCACAAATTCCACCTATTAAATCCCTTTAAATTTTTTTTATAAAAATCTCATGTAAATGAAACCATCATTAATTCGTTACCATATAAATCTGCCATAAATAACAGGCTTTCAAGAAAATCATATATTCTTACATAGTTATCTTTAAAAAGAAAACTAGTTACAGGACCATCAGACCTCTTAGATAACATTAAAATTTTAAAACTTTTCTTTGCATTATTACCCAGTACCCGATATTTAGCTTTACCCATGATTTTCCTAGGCTTCAGTTTTATTGGAACTTCCATATTTACTGGACCTCGATTCTTGAACAAGAACACTTTTCTTTACCCTTGCACTACCTTTTACATTTCTAACATTCTTGGTTCCTGGTACATGGTACCTTGAACATTTGAATTATGAAGTAATATTTCAAAAATATTTCTCTTTTCTTTTCTCTTTTGGTGACCTTTCCAACTAGCCAACACCTACCATAAGCATTATTTTTCACTCATGGTCCCCAAGTCTTATAGTCTTGGAGCATGTTGTGAGACCACACAACAACTTTGCAACAAATAAAACTAAATTTAAAATAAAACTTGAGATTAAATCACTAGTCGTAAACTATAATTTATGCATATTTTGAAATAATATCTCTTTTCCTTTACCTAGATTTTGACATAAAAATAGTAAAATTCCTTGGGAAATATACATGTGTGCTTTGATTAATTCTAGTTTTTGGAACTCAGTAATTTTTTTTATTTCATTAACATTGAACTACATGGTTTGGTAATCCTCCAATTCCAACCAGGGATAGAGCCTTGCTTCTAGTCAAGCAGCCATAGCCTTAACAACGCTATCTCTATAATCCCCCCAAACATAGATCTACTACCAATTAGGCATCCATAGCCCTGGTAGAGATATTTAGATAGCCTAAAGAGTTGATATATACTTTTTTCTTTATTTTCTTTTGATATTTCATTGATAGCTCATTTTATTTTGATATTTCATTGATAGCTCATTTCAACTTGCAAGCAATCAAGCCTATTATTAGGTTGGGAATTATAGTGGTAGTGAAGATTACCTTTTTATTTTTCTTTCAATGCAAATCCATTCATTTTTTTACTACTTCCCAAAAACTCATTTAATAATTCCTTGTTGGTGTGTATTCCTGGCTAAACCTTACCATTTTTATGCCAAATCGTAGCTAATTTCAACTTGCTATATGTTAAAATATATGCATAAATTAAAATTTAGCAATGTAAACAACTTAATCACCAAATTTAAATCTAAATTTAGAACAATTACTTACCACCCTTCCAATCAAATTTTATGGCAACTACTAAATACTTGGCTAGCAATTCCAATTTAACAATTCTACACCATATTAATGGATCAAAAATGTCATGATCATACTATTCTACATTAAATTCACATGCCTCAATGTGCACATATCGTTTCTTTCAAATTTCCTAGCTGATGACATGTGCTACCTTACCAGATTCATTTTTCTTTCTACTTTGCATACATGAGCACCTTCATGATTAATACAGCTTAATAAAAAAACAATGAAATGACTACCATTAATTTCAAAATCTTTAACTTGCTTGATTCACAATCTTCGTACTAGCCGAATTTGAAGCAAATTGTCACCAATTGTGTGTAAAAATTAATTTGATTTAACATTCCACTTTGGAAAAACTCATCTTGTTGCCACCTTTCTTACAATTTCCAAGACTTCAATCTAGAAAACTATGTGCCACAACTTCCTCATGGTTTTCTATAAATTCTGCACTTTTCTCTAATTCTTCACACTTTTACTTTGTCTTCTTTTTATTTTTCATTTTTTGTTCTACTAGTGCTAGCTTGCTTCTAGGTCATGGATACTCTAATTTTCCTGACACGCTCCCACTGCCAAAATGTTTTCATGGGTCCTATCACTACTCAAAGGATTGAAAAGGTTTTCTTCATTTGAATTACTAGTTTCATTGTACCAAACTTATGTTTAGTCCTTAGGGAACAATATGTGGATTCTAGAGCTTACTACCAGTTTTATTTTGACTTGGCTTCTCACTTTGTAGCATCGCTCATGGACATTGGGCTTCATGTTGAAGATGTTTTCTCAGCTACAAATATGATAGTGTGGCCTGAATATTTGGAGAATCTTGATACTATTTTATCTATTGCACATTCGACCATTGGAATTCCTTTCATGGATGATATTCCCCAGTTCCTGGAACATGGGGAAGTAGTTCCACTCTGGTCATTCCTCACTCACCTCCATACTCTTGACTTTGAAGTTCACTAGGAAATTTCCTATGTATGTTATTTAGCTTGGATGGATGAGGCATCCCAGATTGATTGAATGGCTACTCCTATATGCAACTCAACTCCCTCTTCTTTCTGTTTTGATCCTATTTTACAACAATAATTTTGATACTTCTATGTATATACGCGATATACACATATGTGTAGATATAATTTATCTTTTTCATACATTTTAAAGCATGTATTTATTGTGTATGGTTTTATCATTTTGCATTTCATAGCACACTATTACAAATGTTTGAATTAAGTCTCATGTGTATGATAAGTTAAACAAAATTTGCTAATGCAAAGGGCCAAATAGAAAAAGTAAAAAAAAGAAAAAGAAAATGAAAACAAACCCTATAAAAGAAAACTAATCCTAACTAACCAAAATTTACCCTAACAAATTACAAACCATAATAAATAAATTTATTCTAAGCTCAATAAATATTTCTATTATTGTTTTAGTACGGAATACAATAGGTTTGTCCTTGAATTTACTAGAATAAATTTCAAGTGTCCTCCTATAACAATGAATTTCTCTAAATTTTCTACATTTAACAAACATAAATTCAAAGTCGTACTTACCAATAACTTGGCTCATATGTATGAAAATGACCTCATTAATGGCTGATCACACACACCTTCTCTAGTTTTTCAATACTCTACCTTCTTTCAGCCCTAGTTCATGGTTTTCGTCTTTACTATGTTCTGTTCAATGAATAGTTGTGTCCATTTCTTGATTTTCTTCTCTTCCAAATTATTTTGTGTCCTCAACCCTATCTTCAATTTGAAATTTTTTAGACCAAGTGACATCACAATTTATATTGTTATTAGAGAGATAAAAAAGGAAAAACTTGATACTCTATATCTTGCATAAAATCAGGAAACATTCCTTTTTTAGCTTGTGAATTTTTAGTTTGGAACAAAAAATATGCATCTCTTGCTCGATTTTCCTACTCCTTTTCACATACATTTTCCACATATGAAGCAAATGATGACTCATGGATGTCGTTTCCTCATTTTTGGTGCAATATTTTTGAGTCTCAACATTCTTTCCTATCTTCTTGCAAAACCTCAAGATTTTCTTCATAACAATTGAATTTATCAAACAATTTTGATATATTAGTTGATTTTTTAACATTTTCAATTCCACTAGGGTTATACTCTCTTTCAAGATTCAACACATTTCTCATTAACATTCCCTTTCTTCTAGCATTTTTTTTTTTCCATTAACGAAATCACCTTATACATAGCCAAACTTACCCTAGTTAAGAAAAAATCAAAATTGAGTTCACCGTTATCAGTTGTATCATGAATTCTACACTCGACGACTCTACCAAAGGTGAATAAAATTAAAGGATACAATCTTTGGTTAAGAATTTTCCATTATTTTTCAACCTTTATTTTTGAAATACCGGCTTGCATTAGAATTTTTCCTTATAAGCTACCTTTTAAACTTGGAACTAGTAAAGATTCATAAACAAAACACAGAGAGAAAGATATGAAGAAAAGTAAGATTCCCCCTTTCTAATGCTAGTTCCTATTGATGATGATTCCACTCGCAACAATGGTGCAAATAAAATCCTCATAGGAAAACCATGAAGAAATTATCTTCTTGAAGGACTAAACTAGGGCAACCTAGGGTGTTTGTGTAATAGAAGAAGGTCAACTTAGCTTAATCCCAAGTCTCCGGTAGTCAATTCTTGACCATACTAGGTTCACTTCAGGGTATGATGTGATATTGGTGTTAATCTCAAGGGGACTATGATTATCTTTGGTTTCAATAAGAATCATTAGCATTAGATACAAGATTTTTGATTCGATCATAAAATAGTTTTATGAAATCAATAGATTTGCAATAATATTTCATGAAAATCAAATGATTTTTCTATCACTTAAGTATATTTATCTTTAAGAATTCAAAAATTTCATAGAAATGAAATACTTTCAATAAATATCCATTCATTCATCTATTTTTTGGATTTTTTTTTAAATTTAAACATCTAATCTAAAATAAAGCATCAAAATACTAAGAAAATAAAATTTCTCCTAGTTATTCTCCACACATGCCCCAAGATTTAATCAAATCAAAGCAAACTACTTTATACTTCACCAGATTGCTTCACAGCTAGGCATAAAATAGTGTGAGATTTGAAAGAAAAGGGTTTAGTTTGGACACCAAGTAGGTTTTGTATGCACCCTTAAATGACACAACACATAGTCTTATTTAGCTGAACTAACAAACTAGCTACAAAATTACATGAGATAGGTAGCTATCAAATTGGTTTCGATATTGATTAAGTTCTCTGTGCATATAATATTTTAGACCAAAATGACTCAGAAAATAAGAAAAAAGAACAAAACTTAGAGAAGTATTAATTCTTCTGACATTAACAAATTATGAACTTAACTTAAAAAAAGGTATCCCCTGGCCTTTTATAGAAGTGAGACATAGGTAGGATAAGGAAAGTAAATATGAGGAAATCCAAGGGATGAATCACATCAACACACATGGAATGTGGTGACCGGTAAGATAATTTCAAATGAAGTCAACGAAGGTCAAGCTCTATTTGCACATTGAAGTCCTTTGGGTTTTTCATCATTTATTATTAGGGTTCCTTCTTCGAAGCAGATAAATCTATCAAACTGAATGTAGGAAATTCCCATACATATAGAATAATCAAGTGGAATTTATGTTCCTACATTTAGGTTCAAAATCGGTTTGAACATTCCCAAAAATGAGTAATCCCCATAATGTTTACACTCTTTCATTGGATGCTTAAAATCCAGAGTCTCGGTTCCTTGGTACCCAGTGCTCAATTGCAACAAACTTTATTCCCACACAAGCTTCTAGAGTTTTTTGTTGAACTTGGTAACACTATTGGATCTTTCTACAACTTTACTTTTCCTAACCATCTATACCCAAACTCTGCATCACAATCTTCTTCTCCTACAATCACAAATTCCACCTATTAAATCCCTTTACAAATTTTTTTATAAAAATATCATGTAAATAAAACCATCATTCATTCATTATCATATAAATTCATCATAAATAACACACTTTCAAGAAAATCATATATTCTTGCATAATTAACTTTTAAAATAAAACCGGTTACTAGACCATTAGACCTCTTAGATAACATTAAAATTTTAAAACTTTGCTTTGCATTGTTACCCAGTACCCAGTATTCAGCTTTACCCATGATTTTTTTGGACTTCAATTTTACCTAAACCTCCATATTTACTAGACCTCAATTCTCAAATTGGGACACTTTGCTTTACCCTTCCATTACCTTTTGCATTTCTAACATTCTTGGTTCTTGATACCTGATACCTAGAACATTTGAATTATGAAGTACTCTTTCAAAAAAAATTCTCTTTTCTTTTCTCTTCCAGTGACCTTTCCAACTAGCCATCACCTACCATAAGCATTAGTTTTCACTCGAGGTCCCCAAGTCTTATAGTCTTGGGGTGTGTTGTGAGACCACACAATAGTTACATTCTCATCATAGTCCTATATGTGGTGAAACAAAGGAAAATATAGGGGGAGTGATGAATGTGTTGGTTCACCAAAAAGACCTATTTCCCAAATTTCATTCAAGGAAATGAGATCCAAACAATGAAGTGACTATCAACTAAAAAGGTGAGTCAAATCAAGGTATGAATCAACAAATATCCTATCTATGAAAGGACGAGGGTATAAGCTAAATAACACTTTGGACAAAAAGATCAAAACCATCAAACAAAATCCAAAATGCAAGCTATGAAATGCTAATAAAAGATAGTAATCAAATATGACAAAAACAATAATCAAAAGGAAAATCTAGAAAGGGGAAAATGATGTGTACCTTTTTCCAAAAGTCACCTTTTGAAGCTCACTAAGGACTCATTCTCCCTATGGAAAATGGGTATTGGCTAGGGTTCTTTGAAATCTGTTTCTAGGTTCTCTTCTACTTTGTTTGCACTCCCAAATTCCTGATTCTCAATATCAGACAACCGAAAATAAATTATGTAGAGGAGATTCCATGATATGAAAAACTTTCTTGCAACTTTGAAACTTTCTTCAATTTTTCTCTTTAAAGGATCTTCAACCTAAAATCTGTAATCACACATCAAAGAGAGAAAAATGTTGTTTTGTGAGGGAATGGGGGTTTTGCTTGGTAGAACCCCATTTTGGTAATTAAACATTGAAATTAAATAAAAAAGTATTAAGGAATGATGAATACAATACCATGTAACAATTCACCAAACCTTATTTGAAACTTGGATTACAAATCTACAATTATCATGAAGTGGCCTCAATGGATATAGATCTTGACTATAAAACTTGATTTGAAACAATTCCTTTGAATGCTTGAATATATCTTGAACTCTACATCACCATATTAGCTCAAACAACATACATGATGCAATAAATCTTTGACATGACAATGGAATCTGATTACTGCAATAATCTTCAATAATTATGCCCTTGAATGCCTTAAAAATTCTCTTGAATGCTCTTGATAATTCTCTAGCTTGATCTCGTGAAGTCAGATAAAATTTCTTAGTTGAAACATAGTGAAATGACCTCTTATTTATACATATCTTAAGATTAATTCTTGAAATTCAAATATCAAAAGCTGGCATTGAATTATAGATTTGAAATCATTAAAATATCACCAAAAAAAAAATTGGATTTAGGTCCTAGGTGCAAGTGAGGACCCATTCACCCTATGGAAAATGAGTCCTAGGCCACTTGCCTAGGACAAACATTTCTCAATGTTAAACCTTATGTTATGGTATTTATGAATGTCAGGTTTAATCTCTTAGAATATGTAATTAATCATGCTTGGATTTGAATTAAAGGGGAAAATTAAGGAAAATTAACCTCAATCAATTAATAAATCCCTAGGTTAGTGTGAAAGTGTAAAGTTACGCCTTACAACACCAGAAAGAAGGCACAATTAAGTCCATTTTAATTAAAAGGGTCATAAATTTAATGTGAATATGTAAAAGGGTGATCCCACAAAACTAGTTTACAATTACATTGAGGAAGGAAAATTGCAAAAATGCTCCCAAAACCAAAGAATTTGGGTTTTAAAGGGTTTTCTCAAACTAGGGGGTTTGAGCAAACCCCTTTTTCATGCTAGGTTTTCTTGAACCCCATATGGCATGGTTTTTAAAAGAAAAAAAAAGGAAAAATTGTAAAAAAAGGGGGGTCGAGTGAACTCCCCTTTGAGCGAACCCCCCTTCACTCAAAGGGGTCAAGGAGGGATTAGCTCAAAAGGGGGTTCACTTGAAGCCCTTTTTTTCTCCCTTCTCCATCTCTTTTCTTGGGTTGAGGGTGAAAATGGAGAAAACTTCATAGACCCAACTAGATGGTGGTAGTCCTTAAAATGAGCTATCAATTGAATACAATTTTAATATGTTTTGGATTTACTATGTTTTTTTTTTGGTTTGATTAAACATAGGTTTTTCACTGAAAATAAAGCTCATTGTTTTTCCCATGTGGAAAAATAGAATATTATCAAAAAAATTCAAAAAAATCTATGCACTAGATATTGATATCCCTAATCCAACAAAAAAACTTGAATTTTGATACATGTAAAAAAAATTTATATGTTAGCAAGTAAATCATGTCTAAATTGTAACTAGTTTGGCTTAAAAACTTAATTAAGAAAAATATATTCAATGAAATGTAATGAAACCAATTCCATGCACTATATATCATAGTTATGAATCTAAATTCGAAAGAATTTGAATTTTATCCTTCATAGAAAAAAGTTTATGTTTCAACAAGTACATGCCACTCTTTAAAAATGGTGTTTACTATTAAAAACTAGTTTTTGAAGGAGATGGAAAAAGAAGTGCAATATGATTCCACAAATTTTGAAAAAATATATTTAGAATCTATAGAAAAAATGTCACAAATCAGTAGTTTGCATCATCTTCAATTTCCTCATGGTTTAGCCACTATAGGTGTCTAAAAGTGAAGATTTAGTTAAAAAAATTAATTCAATGTCCAGTTTGGCCAAAAATTTACACTAGTATTGTGGGATCACCAAAAATAAATAGTAAAACACTAAATTAAGGCATTATTAAGCTCATTTATTTATTAATTATTCCCAAATTAAGTGTGGAAAAGGGATACCTTTTCCTACACTACATTTAGCCCTCACTTTTGTGCAAGGATGAGTGCAAGCGCAAACTCACACTAAAGTTGAAATTCAAGACACTTATGTATGAAACAATGAAAAATATATACAATCATACAACATTAATGACTAGAAAAATCAAGCCTAGATGGTCTGATCAACATGGAACACATCTAATCTTTTGATTTTTCATTCACTTTGAGGTAGTGGAACCTCAGGTAGTCCACTAGGTGAGTATCCCAAAAGGGTGGAAAATGAGAGAAACACATCTAAGCTTTCAATTTTGTGTTCACTCCAAGGTAGTGGAACCTCAGGCTTTCCACTAGGTGAGTATTCCAAAAGGGTGGAAAATGAGAGAATCATATTTAGCTCCCATACCATATCAAAGCTATCCTCCTAAAAACTTCAATAAGGTGTCACAAGGAAATGCTCCATAGGAAAGACAGGTGTGTTATTCTAGGTGGCCTTGAATTTAGAGTTTGAGCTTCATAGGGATTAACAAGATGCATTATGCTAAACACCTATGAACAAGGTAAGGTTCCATAGGAAAGCAAGGTGTGTTATGCTAGGTGGTCTTGAATTTAGAGTTCAAGCTTCATAAGGTTAACAATTTGTGTTATGCTAACACTTATAAACATTAATTCTAGTAAAAAAAAAATTCAAACAAATTTTTCTTAGTCTGTGTAATGTCTTCTTCTTAGGGGACATCATGCCTAATGTCTTCAAGAGAGGACAATTCAAGAGTAAAAGATTCACAACTTAGGGAATGCAATGTGTTGCATCACCAATAAGAGGAAAGTCATACATTAAGAGGTTTCACATCTTGGAAGACATCAAACCCAATGAAACCACCAAGACATGGATGCATCACAAGAAAAAATAAAATTGCACCATGAAACATGAGAAATGTCAAAATATATTATTAATGTATTCCCCCACTTTAAAGTGGTTGCTAACACCAATGTTGTGAGAAATTTCTTTAAAGTAGAAAATGTTCAATCCTTGGACATAATAGCTTACTTGGAAATCCCTATGTCAAGTCATATGTTTTCAAAATGAAGCTACATCATCAAAAAGGAAGGAGGGATTGCCTCCAAAAATACATAAGGGATCTATTAATTTGGGGTTCATATATCTTTGCTATAATTTTGTTATAGAGCTTGAAAATGACATCACTCTCCAAATACTCATAGAGCTAGAAGAATGGCACAAAGAGACTGAAAACAAAGAAAAATCATTTCGGGTCAACATGGAAGAGACCTAACTGTCTCGATGCCTTGTGTAATCCCCAAAAGGAAAGCACAAGACCAATAAAAGATAAAATATTTATGACATAGAGAAGAATGTAGATACAAATAAAGGAATGCACAAAAAGAGAGATACACAAAAAAATAGAATGAGGTATCACATTATGCACACGTAATAACATAAAGAAACATGAAAAAGAGAATAGAGAAAAATACTAGTAAGGCACATGTGAGTCAACTTGTAGCAAGTTGTCTGCATCCCAATCTTGATTAGTATATGAAAAAGGAAGAAAACTATCCAAAGTGACAACATCAAGTGCTAAACTAGGACATACACCAAGTTCAACACTCTTTCTAGGAGAATTGTCATTTTAGCTCATAGAAGAGGAGAACAATGAATTCAACTCATTATTCACTTGTTCATCGGTCTTTACAGTTTCAATATCATCTAAATTAATCACCACAAGGGGGTTGAATGATAATTTCTATGGAAGGTTCTTATTTATGTTGTGGTGAAGGTATAGAATTATCATGCATTGCTTCAAGAAATTTCAAATTTTTATTTTTTATGTTGCTCTTTTCTTCTTTAGTTAGTTACATATGATAAATTGTACAACGTCTATGCCTATGATCTCTAGAATTTTGATTACTTCTCATTCTATTTTCAATTTTTGATACATTTAGGAATGGGTTTGTCAACCATAGGTTTCATTTTTTCCCTTAGGGGAGGAACAAAATGAACCATAGGAGGTTGTTCAACCACTTTATCTTTATCTTTGTAAACTTGTTTGATTTTAGGAGGCACAATAGGATTGTTTTGATTGTCTCATGGTCTCTTATAGGAAATGGTAAGAGGATTTTTTAAGGCTACTCTTGGATATTTGGAAGGAATTTTGGTTCAATCATGGTTTCGTCAAGGATGGGTGGCTCAATCATGGGTTGAGACATATTTCATAGGGATAATTATGTTATGCACTTTTCTTCAAACTTTTGGTATGATTTAAAAAGTAATTCCTCACAGGGTTTAACAGGTTCAATAGGCTTGGCCCAAAAGAAATCCACTAAAAAGTTCCCACAGGAAGACACATGATTAAAGCCACTATGATGCATTGTAAATATTTCATTTCCAAAGGGTAATTTTAAACATTTATGCACAACCGATGGGGTGGAATTCATGGAGTGAAGCCATGGATAGCCTAACATCACATGACATTGGTCTGACAATGGAATTATGATGAATGGGACATTTAATGTTTTCATTTTGACCTTAAGAGGGAGATTTATCAAGCCAATCGCAAGGCAAGAAAAACCATTATGCATTTTGATCCATGATTTTAGTCTTTTATATGTATCTTAATAAAGTTCATGCAAAAATAAGAATTCTTTAGTGATCACATTCTCTACATAGATGGGATCAATTAATATCCCATTAGTAGGCTTGTCATTGATTCTTCTAGCTATGTAAAGAAGACCATCAAGTGCATGTTTGATTATATCTTTTTGTGAGAAAGAAATATCAAGGGGAATTTTGGTTTGGCCCTCATGAGGTTTAGCTTCAATAAAGTTAATAATAGCATGTATGTTATCATTCTCTTTATGGTTTAAGTTCTCATTAAGGAGGAAACTGAGGCTACAAAAAAAATTCATTTCATGTTCAATTTTAAGAATTTTCCTTAGATTTTGTAAAGTAGGAATGATACTAGTGTCCATGCTCTCAATTTGCACAAGGTCTTGTAACTTTTCTAGGCCTTCATCCATTTTTATTACACTTTATTGTCAAATATGAACAACATCATGCACATTGGTTTTAGGTAAGGAAGTCATTAGAGACGAAGTATTTCAGATATGATCCATAGACGGTTGATTATCAACATTATTAGAAAGAGAGTTAAAAGATCTAAGATCCATGGTGAATGGTGTATCATGGGATGAAATGAGTTTTGAACTACTTCTCACAATAGTATTGCTAATAGGAAATCAAGTTGTAATGATCATACAAGTTCCACAAACTTAATGTCAACCTAAAATGGAAAGAGGGTAAAATGTAATGCAATGACCTATAATGTAATATGTAAAGGAAAATTTTAGATTCTAAACAAGGTAATTTTTGAATGAAACTATGAAAAAATGTGAAAATAATGTTTTGTAAATGCAATTTTGAAATCAAACAATGCACTAATTTTATAAAATTAATCTAAACATGCCTAAATTGAAGAAACATAAATTTTGTAAACAAAAACAAAAATCTGATAACAACAAATGGGAATGTAGAAATGAATGTTTTAATGCCCAAAAAATTAGAATATGACCCTAATCAGGAAGTCATTTTCCCTAGGGTGAATGGTTCCTAGGTGAGGGTTTTGAAACAAGTTTTTATATATTTACGAGTTAATGTCACTAGATTATAGATTATGATATGAAATAAGAAGTTACGATTTGATTTTTTTGTGAAATGAGGATTGAATGCAAATGAAAAATGCAACAAAATGACAACGTAGAACACCTAATTTGATATGTTTTTTTTTTAATTTTTAAATGCAAATGAGTATGATGTAATGCTATGTAAATGATATGCAAGATGACTGATTTCTTTGTATTTTTCAGATTTAAAGAATGAAAAAATGAAATCCTTAAATCCTTAAATGAAATGCAAACCCTAAATGAGACTTAATTCAATGCAAAGAGATGCAAATGAATGCAAGATCTAAATCTAGAGTGAAAGTGGACTCCAAAATTAGAAAATGCAATGATCACACTCAAGTTCACCAAAATGAAATGAAGAAAAAATATAGGGGGTGATGAATGTGTTGGTTCACCATAAAGACCTATTTCCCTAATTCCATTCAAGAAAATGATATCCAAACAATGAACTAACTATCAACCCAAAAGGTGAGTCAAATCAAGGTATGAATCAAAAAATTTCCTATCTATTCAAGGATTGGGGTATAAGCTAAATAGCACTTTAGAGAGAAAGATTGAAACCATTAAAAAAAATCCAAAATGTAAGCTATGAAATGCTAATAAAAGATGATAATCAAATATAATAGAAATAGTAATCAAAAGGAAGATTTGGAAAGGGGAAAAGGATGTGTACCTTTCACCAAAAATCACCATTTGAATCTCACTAAGGACTCATTCATCCCATGGTGAATGGGTCCTTGCTAAGGTTCTCTAAAATATGTTTATGGGTTCTCTTCTGCTATGTTTACACTCCAAAATTCCCAATTCTCATTGTTGAAGAGCTAGAAATAAATTATATAGAGGAGTTTCCATGATATGACAAATTTTTTTGTTACTTTGACAACTTTGCAACTTTCTTCAATTTCTCTCTTCAAAGTATCTTCAACCTAAAATCTATAATCACATATCAAAGAGAGAAAAATATTGTTTTGTTAGGGAATGGGGGTTTTCCTTGGTCAAACCTTGTTTTGGTAATTAAACATTGAAATGAAATAGAAAAGCATGAAGGAATGATGAATGAAAACACTATGTAACAACTCACCAAACCTTATTTAAACCTTGGATTAAAAATATGCAATTAGCATGAAGTAGCCTCAATGGATCTAAATCTTGATCATGAAACTTGATTTAAAAATATTCCTTTGAATAATTGAATAGATATTGAACTCTACATCACCATATTAGCTCAAACAACATGCACGATGCAGTAAATCTTTGACATGAAAATGGGATCTTGATTTCTACAATAATATTCAATAATTCCTCCCCTGAATTCCTTGAAAATGCTCTTGAATTCTATTGATAATTCTCTAGCTTGATCTCATGAAGTCACATGAAAGCTCTAGGTTGAAACATAGTGAAATGACCTCTTATTTATGTACATGTCTTAAGATTGTTTCCTAAAATTCAAATATCACAAGCTAACATTGAATTATAGATTTGAAATCATTAAATACCACCAAAAACATAATTTAAATTTGAGTCCTAGGTGCAAGTGAGGACCCATTCACCCTATGGAAAATGGGTCCTAGGCAACTTGCCTAGGACACACATTGCTCAATGTTAAACCTTATGTTATGGAATTTATGAATGTCGGGTTTTATCCCTCAAAATTTGCAATTAATTAGGCTTGTATTTGAATTAAAGGAGCCAATTAAGGAAAATTAACCTAAATAAATTAATAAATCCCTAGGTTAGTGTGAAAGTGTAAAGGTACACCTTACAACACCAAAAATAAGGCACAATTCAGTCCATTTTAATTAAAAGGGCCCTAAGCTTAATGTGAATATGTACAATACATATTACAACACTAAATTAAGGCATCATTAAGCTCATTTATTTATTAATTATTCCCAATATGAAAAAGGGATACTTTTTCCTACACTACATGTGGATAATTGTTATTTATTAGCAATGGTAAAAGTATGATTTCAGATTTGAAATCTTAGTTGTTAGCACAACTTGAGATGAAGGATCTAGGTTCAACAAGTTATATTATGGGGATCAAGATCAAAAGAGACAAAATTAATAGTAAAATTTGTTTAAGCCAAAGCAAGTATGTGAACTCTATGTTGGAGACATTCAATGTGACAACTTATAGACAATTAGTAGTTCTTATAATGCAAGGGATGAAGATTTTTATGGAGGAGTATCCAAAATTTCCTACCAAGATAGAGGACATGAGTAGAGTACTATATGTGAGTTTTTTTGGTAGCTTGATGTATGCTATGGTATGTACCCAGCCAAAAATTTCCCAAGCAGTGGGATTCCTTAGTCAATTTATGGTTAATTCTAGATGGGTGCACTAGGATGTGGTAAAGAGAGTGTTCAAATATTTGTGAGGAACTTATAAGTATGCCCTATGTTTTCATCATTATCCTACTAGATCTCAGAATTTAGTGAGCATTCATGGATATGTGGATTCTAATTTGGTAGGTGACATTGAAAGCAGAAGATCCACCATTGAATATATTTTCATGATGTTTGGTGGTCCTATAAGTTGGATGAGTAAGCAAGAGATTATAGCTGCTTTGTCCACTACAAAAACCATAGTGCATGGTAGATAGAAACGCTTGCAAAGAATCCATTTTGTTTAAGTGGTTGTGTTATGATTATTTTTTTGATGTAGGAAAAGGTACTACCTAATTTGAAAACTAAAGTGTTATTTGTCTAGCAAAGAATCCTACTTTCCATGCCAAAACAAAGCACACTGATTTATAATTTCACTTTGTTTGTGATATGGTGGAATATGGAAAGGTGGAGTTGGAAAATATTGATACTTTGGTGAATTTTATACATGAATTGATGAAGCTAGTGAGCACAAAAAAGTTTAGATGGTGTGCTTGTTTTATGAGCCTCATGGCCTAAGTAGTGATACAATGACTTCTGTAAGGTCTTTGACAAGTGGGAGAATATTGGGATTAAGGTATCTCAACCTCACGGAGTCCTAAGATTATTTAATTAATTAAATTAGTCCCTTTACTACATAATTTATTAATTAAATCCTAAGTGATATGTTTCTAGGTTGATATATTAATTTTTCAGACCCATTTTCTAGTTGGCTTCCTACATGTTTAGTGGAGAGCACCAAATTGTGCCACTTGTCACTTGGGCACTCATTTGGGAAGAAATGTTTATGAAAACCTCTCAAAGGTATGGCATAGTGATATGTGTTCTTTATTTTGGAGTTATCACTTGGAGGATTTTGGAAAGATGCTAACAAAGACTATGACAACCAATCAAGTTGATTAGAAGTCAAAGGAGAGTTCAAAATTGGTAGTTGGTTTGATTTTATCTAGTGGGAAAACATGCATTTCAATTATATTTAATATTTTCATAAAATATTGGATTTGGATGCCTCGCATGTTGTTACATATCATTACATGTTTGGCAGGTTGCTTTTTTGGTCAGTTAGGACTTGTGCATGTTCTCCATTTTAGTTTACATGCATGCAGAGACTATGGAGATGCCACATGGAATTCATAGTTTCCCATGATAGAGTTTTATAAATATGTGAAATTTTTTATGTATTTTGTAAGATGATTTTTTATATTTTCTATGAAGTTGTTATGCTACTAAAATTACTCTAGATTTGTATCAGAGTGTAAAGACACTTGCAAGAGCATATACTTTATTATTGTATTGTAACTACTTTGTTGTTAATAATATAATTATTTTGTGCTTTGGTGTGTGGGTTTTTCCTAAAATGGTCTTCCCACAAAAATCTATGTGTTATGGTTTTATGTGTTTAAATCTAAAAATGAAATTTACGAATGTGAATCTGAACTATAATATTTTAAAGATTTGTAAAAAAAATTGCAACCTCTCCTGCTTAGATTCGTGTTTGGAAGCTATTTCCACACCGAGCTTTCCTTTTAGGAAGAGGAGGTGAATTTAAAAAGGTTTGGCTGATTTCAATGGCTGGGATGATGACATCAATAGTTAGTTGCAATGAAATATGCTCTCTACTACTAGAATATTATCCTAACAAAGAAATCTATGAATATTCTCACAGAACATTCAACAAGTCAGTGGAATATATTTAAATAGTGGAGTATTCTTTTTGCAGCTAGGCATATTGTTTTTTCTTGTTGGTATATTCTTTATTGGTGAAAAAATGGCGGGGCCACTATTATGCTTACAATAACCTAGAAAAACCACCATGTGGTGGCCTATAGATAGTAGCATACATTGCTACCTACATAAGGACTACACAAGCAATACACTACATACTTCAAAATTTAGTTTTTTAAAATTTGAAAATTTAATATTTTAAAAAGTGGAATTTATTTTGTTGTGTCATAAAATTGGACCCCATGGAAATTTCACACTTGTGCATCTAGCCTACCATATTTATGACAAAAACCTATAAGTTAGAATTACATGATTCCAACTTCATAAGAAACAATAATAAAGAACTAATAGCTTGGATAACTCATTCTTGCAAATTTTTAAGTGGAATGCTTGCACGATGCATGAACGTCCCCATGACACACTAGTATCCTTGAAATTTTCAATATAGTCAAATGACAATATTTTGTGTCATCTTCCTATGGCACATGTCATTGTGGAAAAAATGTAGTTGTAATGGCTCCTTCCCATGCAACCACATAAAAATCCTTATTTTCACTCTCATTCTCATTCATTCTCACTCTCTCTCATTGTATTTTTCTCTCTCTCCCATTCCATTCTATCTTCATATTTTTCCCATTTTATCTTCCTCTTTGTAGTGAAGCTCTACTAAATATCTATGAAAGAACTAGTTAAGGCCCTTTGGTGTAGCTCGCACCATAGGTCTTAATGTTAAAAGTTGCTAAATGTTAGGATTTTGGTTTAGTTGAGTCATTTTCATTTTTGCATATAATAAGGTCTTGAAGACCATTTCTTTTTTTTAAAGGTGTCATGAGTCATTTTGGAGTCAATTGGGTAAAATTTGGTAAATGTTGCAAAAAGATGTAAAATTTGTTAAAAAAACTTTGCATTTTTGTATTTTTGGGTTGTTAAAGGAAGTTGAATGATTGATCCTTTAGTTTTTGTGGGGAAATGGTTGGAAAATATTTTTAATGTTTTAAAAATCATGTGTGAATGTTGGGACAAGTTGTTGATAGTGTAAAATTGGAATTTGAATAACAAAGACTGTTTTCTGTGTTTTTCATTGTGTTTTTTCTACTACAAGAGAAAGTACAACCTTGTACAACTTGGAAATAGTCTAAAATTTATTGGAATTGAAGTGAAATTGAATCTTCTAGATTATTAATTTAGTTTCATTTGATTTCATCATGTTTGAAGCAAGTTAGGCCAGTTTTGGTGAGTTTTGATAGAAAGTTATGAAGTTCTTCCCATTCCACCAATGAACCATCCCTAAACTCAATGGGAATGGGTTTAGATTTGTTGGGTTTTGTGTTCTTAATGTTTGGAGGAGTAGGGGAGGAATGTTGGTGATAATTTTTGGATGCCCTAGGCTAAAAAACTCATGTTTTGGGCATAGAGTGTGCATAAGAGTTAGAGTTTATAGAAGAACTCTTGGAAACTTGTTTGAAGAGGTTGGAAATGTTTAGGCATGCTATTTGTGACATGTCTAGGCTAGTGGTATGAAGTTTTGAGGTATAGGTTGTGAAAACCTAGTGGTGATCTAATGGAATAAGCCTAATTATGCCTTGTTCCAAGCGTAGCAGCAGATCTTTGACCTTGATGTTCCCAAACAACCTTACCTAAAAATTTGGTATGTTGTTAAATGCCATAAGGGTACTTAAAAATATGTTCACAATCTGGGTAGGAAGTCTGGTTAGGAAATTGTGTTTGGAAAACCACTTTCGAAGTACTACTAGAGGATTGAGGGTTAGTGAGCAAAAAACCATCATTTGAGGATTTGAACCTTGAAAGTTTGCTTTGTTACAACATTTTCAAAATTATCCACCCTACTCTGCATCAAATTGGTATTAATCTAGGTTTATCTATAAGGGAGAGAAAGTGTGAAATGGAAAAGTGAACAAGATTCCTTGAAAAGGTAACACTATGGTTAGGGAAATGAATGAGATGAAAGAGAAGAATGTAAGAAAGATTAGAAGATTGAAGGAACTTCAATATATGGAGTTAGCAAGGATTGAGACTGATGAAACCAGTTAGAGAAGAGGTATGATTCTAGGTGATGAGATTGAACCCGAAGAAGAAGGGGGAGAGGAGAATGAAGAAGAAGAGGAAGAGGAATTGGATCCTAATGAGTAGAGGATGGCCAAGCTACTGAGAGTAGTCAAGGAATATAAAAAAAGGTAAAAATGGATGTACCTATGTATGTAGGTAATTTGAATGATGAAATTTTGGATTGGATTGCAACACTTGATAATTATTTTTAATATGAAGATGTACTTGAGGAACAAAAGGTCAAGATAGAAAATATAAAATTGAAGGGACATGCCCTATTGTGGTGGGACTATGAGAAAACTTGAATGAGGAAGAAAGGCAAGTCAAAAATTATTTGTTGGGAAAAAATGGTATCCAATATTGAGGGTAAGTTCTTACCAACTGATTATGCAATTCAAATGTACAAGAAACTTCAAGGTCTAAAACAAAGAGAGATGAATTTCAAAGCCTACATTGATGAGTTTTATAAACTAAGTATAAGAGTAGGTCACATGGAGGATGATGTGGAGAAGGTGGATAGATATCTTAGTTGGTTAAGATTTAACTTTCAAGATGAGTTGAGCTTGCATAATCCAAGAATGGTTGAGGAATTCTATTAAATGGCAATTAGGGATAAATAAAAACTAAAGAGAAGGCAAGATAAGTCAAATAGGATTAAAGGAAACAATTCTAGAGGAAGAGGATCATTTTCTAATGCAAGATAATCATATGAGAGCCAATAAGATACAAACAAGGTCCAAGACCAAGTTGTAGATTAGAGAGGTAGATTTAGAGGAGGAAGATTAGGCATTAGAGGTAGATTTGGAGGTCAAGGGAGAGGTTCACAAGGATTCATAGGAAGGTGTTACCAATGCAACAAGTTTGTACATCAAGCATGATAGTGCAATGAAGTTCAAGCCTCTAGTTCACATGGATTAGAAAGAAGAGTTCAATTGGTGCAAGAAGATAACAATGAGAGTGTAAAATCTCCATCACAACATGTTTCCCTTGAGGTTGGTGAATATCTAATGGTAAGAAGGAATCTCATCAAAGCATTAGTAGAGAAGGAGCCACCAAAAAGGAAGACTCTCTTTAGGACAACTTGTAATTGCTTGGTTAAGGTATACAAATTTGTAATTGATTCAAGAAGTACATATAATATGGTTTCAGTTGAGATGGTTGATAAACTTAAGTTTCCTAGGATACCAGATGATACCCCTTAAAATGTCTCTTGGTTGAATGAGGTTCAATATGTTTTGGTAAATGAAAAAATTTAGGTGGAGTTGAATATAGGATGATACAAAGATATAATTTTATGTGACATACTACCTATGGATGTGTGCCATTTTCTACTAGGGAGGCCTTGGAAATTTGATCTATGCATGCTATGTATGATGGAAGGAGGAATACCTATGAGATAGAAAAAAATGGGGTATCCTATACTTTGACACCATTGAAAGAGGGGGACAAAGGAAAAGCTAATGGAGTTAATGTGATGATGGTAGGTTTGAAGAAGTTTATAAAGGTAGAAGAAGAGAAGCCTATGGAGCTTGCAACAACTCCTACACTTAGAGATATTATGACAACAGACATGAAGAGTGACTTGATTTTGGAGGGAAATGATATTGAGTTGGTATCAATACCTATTGAGTGGAAGTTCAAGGATGAATTGATTTTGGAGATTCAAGATTGGCTTAAGGAGCATGTTGCTATAAGGATAGAAGAGGTGTTCCATTTGTTGCTTTCAAAATGGGTTGCTGGTCATTCTAATTCTTCCATTCTAGAGGTTAATATATCTGATCAAGTAGCAACTATAAGGATACAACAATAGATGGAATAGATGAAAGGAAAAGGTGAAGTGGTCAAAGAGAAACTACAAAGGAATGTGGACAAGTTCAAGCATACACCTAAAGTGCATAAGGAGAAAGTTCATTACAAGGAAGGGGGAGATGTGGTTATAGGTGATGATGTAAATTTAACAACATTCTCAAGTGAAGAATAGGTCAAAGCTCATCCATCAAGTAAGCCTCTAAAGTTGAAGCATATCTTAGGTGCCAAACAGTTCAAAAAGACAAAGGACAATGCCTTTTCCTAGTTTTTGGTCCATTGGAAAGGTTTTACAAATGGAGATGTCACTTGGAGGTTAGAGAATAACTTGATCAAACCTGAATCTACTATACAACACTATCCTCAAGGGGACTTGAGTCAATTTTTCCCAAGGAGTATGGTGAAGGGCACCATAGGTCTTAATGTTAAAAGTTGGTAAATGTTAGTATTTTGGTTTATTTGAGTTATTTTTTCATATAATAAGGTCTTGAAGACATTTATTATGTTTGTAAGGTGTCTTGAGTCATTTTGGAGTCAACTGGGTAAAATTTTGTAAATGTTGCAAAAAAATGCAACAGTCATCAAAGCAACTTTGCACTTTTTCATTTTTGGGTTGTTAAAGGAAGTACAAAATGGGGGTTTGACTGAGGTAAGCCCCAAAATAGCCTTAACATTTTTAACACTTTGTTTTGTGTGTAGATGTACAAATTTAATAAGAAAAATATTGCAGATTTGAAGGTTTTATCCTTTATTTTACTAGAGACAAAAACATGGGGTACAAATATCCCTATGGTGTGTTGTCATTTGTGGCTGAGGCTTAATCCTTATGGGAGTGGAATCTGTAAATTTTGTAGTTTCTATTTCTATAAGATATATATTGTAATATTGTTATCAGATTCTACTATTAAGAAATCATATTAATCTTTTCCTTGATGATTTAGCATTTATTTGAATAAGTTGTAAAAATATTTTTCATTCTTGATCTTGTCACCTAAGCTTTATTCCTTAATGTGGATATTTTATCCTTCAATGATCCCTTTGTCTCAAGATTAGTGAATCCCCTCATTTACATTTGGGTAAACCCAATGTAAATGAAATTATGTGAATCCCCTCCTTTAATTTTGGATTTACTTGAAACTACTCTAGTTTACTAAAGTATGCTTCAGGAAGCTTTGCAAAATATCCTCTTGCCTTATTCTATTAGGCTTTTAGATGTTAATGTGTTAATATATCATATTCATGCAAATTTTCTGAATATTACATTCCATCCACCTGAGCTCCTACCTCTAGAGGTTAAAATTAAGAAAACTCTTTAATGATAATAGTTTATATTAACAACATTGGCATTAGGAATTCTCTTGTTGATACTAGTTTGACTCTCAATGTATGCAGCATTGATTTATTACCTAAAATTAAATTTGATTCAACTTCTCTTGCTACTTTGTACATTCATGGATTTGATAATGTCGATTGACAAGCCTTAGACATGGTAATATTACCTCTAAATTTGGGACATGTTATTGTACCCACCCTAGTATATGTTATTCCAAGACCATTACCCTATAACATCATCTTAGGAATACCATGGATTCACACCTTGGGAGCAATCACTTCTATCTTGCATCGTTTCATGAATTTTTTTGCTAATAATGAAGTAATCACAATCAAGGATGATGTTGATTCTATACACTTATGTGAAATGGTAGCTTCTGGTCAAGCTTCAATTCCTCCTCTTAAAATCTTTATCCCTTTGTTATTTTGTAATGCATTGACATCTACTCTACTCTAGCAATGCCTTTTCCAAAGGTTACTCTTGAGACGAATGTCCCTAAATAATATCATCCTAAAGCTGAATCCTAAGTCTACCCCCTCTACTCCTTAACTAAATGCATGTCTTGGTGATAATTGTGGGTCCTTGAACTTTATTGAGTCCTATATTAGGGAGTATAAAGTAGATCGTATCTACCTAGACATTTTGACGATCTCATTCACCTCAATTAAGAAATATGATTGTCCTATTGTTATGGAGGATGCTCATGCTTCTACTAAAGAGGATGATAATAATTCTACTAAGGATGATAGTGTTTATATTCCCACTAAGAATGATGGTTATGTTCATGTGAAGGAGTATGATACATATAACATGGATTATGATCTTTACACTAATTCTCCTTCTTTCCAAGAATTGCAAACATGTTATGGTCCAAGTTTCAATATCTTCTTTAAATTTGGGTACATAGGTAAAGATTGTGGGTGTAATGAGAAAGGTATTAAATTCCCCTTATATTTTGATCCTCATAAGCTTAAAATTGGACTTGGATACTACCCCATGAATTTTAAGGTGAAACCATAGTTGAATGTCAACATGATTTCCATTGAACCTCCTCTTAAATTAGTTCATCCAGAATTTATCAAAAGTAAGGTAGACTCTAACAAAGTTCCTCTAGATGATTTATCTTGAGATGAAGTTGTAGAAAAATTCTTAGGTTCCTACTCTAACTTACCTTCTTATCACCATAAATGACAAGTCCTATATTGCTTGAATAAAAATGTATTTTTTGGATAATTCGTTATGAGTATCAATGAGAAGGCCCCTCTATCTAATGTGGATTATAGAACTCCTATACCTCATCCTGAGGACTATAGTAATCTCCTCCAAAGAGATAATTTTTATGTTCTCATGAGTCCTATATCTTATGAAAATATAATTAATATTAGAAAATGTCTCTCTTCTAAAGAATCTAAATAACATACTAATTTGTTACATTCTCATCCTAATATTTTTTCTTGGTCATATGCGGACATGTCATGTATTAATGAATTTTTAGTAGTTCATAATATCATTCTATGTCCCAATTCCAATCCCATTAAATAAAATATCTAGAAAATAAATCCCAAAGTTGCTTTATTAGTCAAGACCAAGATAGAAAAGATTTTAAAATATTATTTTATCTGTTCTATTGACTAATTACCTTGAATATCAAATGTAGTTATCTCTAGTAAGCCTAATGGTTGTGTTTACATTTGTATATACTTCCATGATCTTAATAAGGCTTATCTTATGGATAATTTTTTGTTGCCTAATATGAACTCAATTGTAGGCTATGCCTTACTATCCTTTATGGATTTCTTCTTGGGCTATAAATAGGTCCATATTAACATGAAAGATTAGTATAATATAACCTTCACCTCCCCTTGGGGTAACTTTTGTTATGTGTCATTACATTTGGGTTAAATAATTCTAGTGTAACTTACCAATAGGTGATGAATCTCATCTTCATGACTTCATTCATAAGATCCTAGAAGATTATGTCAATGAAACCTTGGCTAAGTCCAGAAGATGTCAAGATCACATCAAGAATCTTCATCTTATCTTTGAAAGAATGCAACTCTATAAGATTCCAACAAGATTTTGGGATTTAACATCTCTCATTGTGGAATCAAAGTTTACACAAATAATATTAATGTGATCATTAAAATGCCTCCACCTAAAATAAAATCTCAACTATGTAGTTTTCAAGGGAATATTTAGGTGATTCATAGATTTATACCTCAATTGGTTGATTTTACCCTTCTATTCACATGTTTTTTGAAGAAATATGTTGATTTCTTATGGGATGATGAGTGTGAAAAGGATTTTGAATCTATCAAAAGTTATTTGTCTAGTCCTCATATCTTGATACTGACTATGTAGGATAGACCCTTTTTACTTTATATTTATGCATCACCTCATGCTTTAGCAGCTTTATTAGCTCAACATGATGATGATGGTAAAGAAATGGTAGTTTAATATATCATTTGTATCCTAGTTGATTATGAAAATTGATACTTTACCATGGAGAAATAATTTCTTTCTCTCATTTTTGCAATGTAGAAGTTACGAAATTATCTTCTCCATGTCAAAACACATGTGTTTGTAAAATGTGATCTTCTTAAAAATTTATTTACTAGAACTAATATTTTGAGAAGGTTAGAAAGATGGGTAATGTTTCTCTCTCAATTTGATGTTAAGTTTATAACTTAGAAATAAATTAAAGGACAAGCTATTGTTGATCAATTGGAAAAAGCTCCCTCATTGCATTCCTTCCCTAATTTAAATTTATTTTTGGATGAAAATATCTTTATCTTAGACCATGAACCTATGTGGGAAATGTATTTCGATGGATCAAGATTTCAAACTGAATCTAGGAAAGTGTATTTTTAATCTCATATGAAGGGAAGTTGGTTCCTCTATCCTTTCAGTTAGAATTTCAATATAATAATTACTAATAACACTACTAAGTACAAATCCCTTATTGTTGGGTTATGTACCATGATGGTATTAAAAATTAAGAATATTTGCATTCATGGTGATCTCTAGATTATCATAAATCAATTCACAAGAGCATATCAAAATGAGAAGATAAAGTTATCTTAGTATCAGGATTTAGATTTATCCTTGCTTGATTGATTCTCTTCCTTTATCATAGAAAGAGTTCCTAGAGGAGAAAATCACCATGTGGATGCAATGGTAACATATCCTCCCTTGTACCCTTAGACAATGGTGTAGAAGAGTACCACTTTGTGGTCCAACTTCTATGCTCTCCTAATGTCTTGGATCAACTTGAATCTAATAGTCTTATGTGTGCTCATGTAGACTCATGGGAATGGTATTCTCACATATATAATTATCTGAAGTCTATAATTTTTCTTGACGACATGACTAAAAAAACTCACACTCAGATACAAAATATTTCAGCTCAATATATTATCTTGTTTGATGTTCTTTATTGAGAATATTATAATGGTATTCTTCTTTTATGTCTCAAGTTAAGGCTAAAATACCCCTTGCCCTTCAAGAGGCTCATTTAGGATCTAGGGGTGGAAATTTCAATGGTAAATCCTTAGTGCATAAATTGATTTATATGGGACATTATTGGAAAACAATGGAACAAGAATCCTTTGCCTTTGTCAAGAATTTTCCTCAATGTCAACAACATGGTAATCTCATTTGAGCTCTTACACAAGAGCTTAAAAATTAGACCTCTACTTTTCCACTCATAAAATGGGGGTTCGATATCATTATAAAATATCACCTCCTTCTTTGAAGGGACATACCTTCATAATTATAGTTACTAATTAATTTATGAAATGGGTTGAAGCTATTCCACTTCAATCTAGTAACATTGAAGAAATCTATAGCTTTCTTCTAAAAACTATCATTACTCAATTTGGATTACCTTCTACCCTTTTCTCTAATAATGGTACTTAATTTAAGAAAAAAGAGATGAATCAATTCTTATAGAAGTTTCACATTCAATATCGATCTTCTATACATTACTATCCTTAATCTAATTTCCAAGAAAAAGCATCTAATAAAACTCGAGCTAATTCTTCAAAAACTAATAAACATAAATAGTAAAGACTGACATACTCAATTGACTTATGCCTTATAGGCCTATCACACAAGATTTTGTACAAATAGTGGTGTAAACCCATACAACCTCATGTATGTTGCTGTGGTAATCATACCATTAGAGTCAAAAATTTCATCTTTGTGAGTTTCCCTTAAAGGGTTAATTGATGATGACACTTACCATGTTGAACGTCTAAACCAACTTGAGTTTCTCAATGAGTGTCAATTAGAGGCCCTTAAACGTCTCTAAGATTATAAAAGATCTATTTCTAAGCACTATAAACAAGTTTTTCTTTCTCAGGATTTTAAGGTAGGTGATCTCGTTCTTTATAAGAACTAGAGAAATGTAAATGTGCCACCTAATCAAAATGGGAAGTTCAACCCTAATTGGTTATTTCCTTACATAATCACCTTTGTGTATGGTTCTAGTGCATATGGATTATCATTTATAGCTAGTACTCCTCTAAAAGAACAAGTCAATACAATGCATCTTTGTCAATACTATACATAGGGTCTATATGGCATGCACATTACATGCATCCCCTCTCCAAGGATCATAGTTCATTATGCTATGACATTTCTTCATTAAAACATTATATTTTTAATTAGTGTTATGATGTAAACATGTGTATGTAGCCAATTTATTTAATTAGGAATTATATATACATGTGTTTTATTTTTATGGTATGTATCTATGAATTGTGTTTGATTAATTATTGTATCCATACATTAGATCATTACTGTATTTAATTAAGCATACATTCAATGTGTGTTTACTAAATCATGATAGAATCCAATCTAAGTATAAATCCATCACATAATCATACTTAAAAATTAAACATACACATAAAGAACGCCATGTTACTAATCCAAAATCTCATATATATAATTATGTCATGTATATGTATCACACCACTATGAAAAAATGTGGTGTCTATATATTTTTATTAGAATTTTTACATATAAAAAATTTATGCATCAATGATATGGTACATAAAAAACTATCTCTCTAGCCCCCAAGTGCATGGCTCTTATATCCCTCTAGCATTGGAAATGGCAGAGGAGGATGTTGGATAGACACATAGGAGTGTGATCATTGTAACCGCAACATGGACATGCTCCATGGTCATAGTACTTAGATATTTCCTTGTAGATCTACTAACTTCTCCCTTAGTGATGTGACACACTCCATGAGTTAAGCCTCCTACTCTTGGGCCTAGCATTGCGAATCTTTGAGTTGTTACATCTAAGGTTAGTGGGTTCCATCCTTCCAACCTCTACCTACCTTTCAAGGTGATTGAACCAGATCCATAGGGAATCACATGCTGTCTCAACAATCTCAACTTGTGTCACATCTTGATTTCTCTTAAAGAGGGGAATAAGGAGCTATGCAATCTATTGGTCCCTCTATGTGGTCATCATGGTTAGTTTGATGGTCTATTGAACCAACTCCACCTGCGAATACTTATAGGTTATACTGAGATGCACTACATGCTTAAAGTATGGGATATGGTTCCCTAGTGTACGTGGCCTATATGAATCCAAGACTAACCCTTGAATCTAGAAGGTTGGAACCACCTCTAATATACAATTCCCCAAAAAGTTGAGCCACTCTTGTGTGAACGATGCAACCACAAATATAATGGATGATGTCAATACCATATCATAGTATACATATATATATATATATATATGAGAAACTAAAATGAAATATCATATATCATACTTGTACTTGGGTCCCCAGCCTGCCAGTGTGATTCTATAGGTAGAGCAATTGTTGGATGCAATGCTCGCTACTATCGAGGGAGGCATGATTGTTTGGATATTGGGCAATGCCACTAAGATAGGTGGATCACATAATTGTGATGCCACAAATCACTTTCACATCAAACTTTTCTATTATCTTCCTACCTCCACCTTGTCTCCCTTGCCAACACTCATAGGACCCTCGTCCTTCAACCCCTAAGCACTAGTATCACCCATGAGGGCATCTACTAGGAAAATAAATGCTGGACCTACTACTAAGCACTAGTCGAAAAAGCCAGCTACCATGTTGATGTCATTAATCACCAAGGCCTTAGGTTGGTCCTCATCTAAACCATCATTACTACTTAGTACGATGTCCATGATGATTAGACATTGATGGTCTTCCATTCATTTAACACTCTTTTGGGACCATATATACATAGGATCCACTGGGAGGATTTCCTACACTTGATCAAACTGATGGGTGATTGAGTTCTAGTAGTATGGTATAATAATATAGTTTTATTGCCTAGCCAAGAGTCTAACATGCTCTATCCTTCATAGTTGCCTCTTTTTAGATGACCAGACCCCCATTTTCCTGTAAGGTCACCATCTAATGTTTTTGCTCCTTAATACATATATCCTCTATCACTAAAACTAAAAGTTTCCTTTAGCATTGTAAATTTTCACCCATGAAAATTTAACCTTATTTTTGGTCCCCTTAAATTATTGGGCCTAATTAAGTGTTTAATTTCCTAAATTATACATTTTATAGACCATTTTTAACAATTACTAAGGAATTGTAAGAGGAAATGAATTTCATTTATCTAATACATTACCCTCGACACCAACTTGTTGAATGAACATGAAAAATAAGAGGGGTATGAATCAGTTGTAAATTATAACATCCAAAACCCTCATAAACATTTAGATCCACATTAACTGAATTAAACCTTAATCTATTAGAATGATTTAGCATAAAATTAAATTACATAAATTGAAACACATCAACACCATGCACAATAGAACACCATATTTATGTGTAAAACCTAAGAAGGGAAAAAATACGGTGAGGATTAGGTCACAATATAAAGTAATTGCAACACTGAATACAAAAGGATCACTAACCAAAAGAAAGAAAGGCTCACTACCAAATGATAGAAAAGAAGAAAAAGTAATGTTATAGTGAGAAATCAATCTCAATGAAACAAAAAATCCCCATAGCCTTATGATGATTATAGACACATTTCTCTCACTACTTCTAGTGGTCTAGCTCATTAAGCTCACACTAAACTTCATAACTCTATAATTCGCATCATACAAACTTCACACCCACATCCCCCATCAACACAACACTTATTTATACCTTCTTCAACCTTGAAAACATTCTCCAAGGATGGGTTATGCACTTCAATGATGCAAATTAAAATTAAGAAACACTTAAACATTCCCTTGATGGAAAGGAATGAAGGTGGACCACATCACACCTTAACTTGGACCTAAATCCATTCATATATTCCACACCATGCTTCCAAAATCACCAAAGAAAATGCACAATTAGTGTAAACACCTAAGGTTAGATGAACCTATGTAAACACAATTAACACTTAAGTACACACTTCCTTTGATCCAAAGATGACTCATGAAAAACATATGTATCACTTGAACACAATTTGGAATATTCCTCAAACACCCTAAGACCCAACAAATTCCTTCACAATAAATTTGATCTAAAGAACAAACTCATAATTTTCACTTAGATAAACTTCCACACACTGTAACTCAAGAAACCATCTTTCGAAGCATAAAACTACAAAAAAATTGAATGAAGGTTGATGTGATCATTATCAACACACTTTGAGAAATGCAAGACCATAAACCAAACTATAGAGAAATGCGGAGCAAAAAATTTCTATTAGACAACACTACACCACAATTCACACACTGATGAACACAACTTCTTCTGTATAATGATCCAAACCAATAAATTATAGATATAGAACCTATGAAAACCTTTGAACAACATATCCAAACCACACAATAAGATCATCAAAAAAAATGGAAAGAAAAACTAGAACACCTCTACAACACACTATTTTCATCTTTTATTCAAATTTTCTCAAAAGAACCTACAAAACAAGTAACAGAGACACATACTCATCATCTTCAACACTTCCTCATCACCACTAAAGAAAATGAAACTAAATTATACATACATAGAAGATAATTAAAGAAACACTAGATGTTGAAACTAGTAACACTTACTAATGACAACATATGACAACTAATCAAAGAAGCACCACAAACACTCTTCTCATAGAAATAAATGGAAACACAAAAGCATTGTTGAAATCAATGAAAGCACCAACTACTCATACTTGTAACAATCTCCCCCTTTTTTATTTATGGCAACACATGATGTGAAAACCATCAACAACTCTGATCACCAACATAATACTCCATACCAACTCTTTCTATCTTTTTCTTCCTCTCCCTTAGCAACATTATTTTCTCCCCCTTTCTCAACTAATCCTTTTTCACATTGCTTCCTCTCCCCATTTGACATCAATAAAAAAGGGAATTACAATTGCATCTCTCCCCAAAATGCATACCTATAATGGAAAATAATTTCTCTACAACTACCTTTTCTTTCTACATAATCCCCCTTAAGAGCACACAAAAAACTACATCAAACATCAACCACTGCACATATCCTTTAACACATCTGGAAAAGGACAATAATAAACTACATCAATAATTATTCCCCCTGATTGTAGAAAAGCTATTACCTGCCCCCCCTAAGAGGTAGCATCCAACATCATTGCAAAAAAAAGAACAAATCTTAAAATTTACTAGATTGATGCATATCCTTATACATCTAGTAAAAAGAAGGGGTAATAACCCCTAACTTCTCCTAGAGATACTCAAAAGTATCCTTAGGAAGATACTTAGTGAATATATCAGCAACTTGATCCTTTGTAGGCATATACTCAAGCTTCATTTCATTCTCTACACCTTCTCTTTGAAAAAGTTATACGAGATTGAGATATGTTTTGTCCTTGAGTGCATCACTAGATTCTTTCAAATGTTAATATAACTTTTATTTTCATAGAAGATAGAAATTTCTTCATCATATAGCACCCAGATATCCTTCAAGTTTTTCCTCATCCATAACACCTATGTGCAACAAGATGTTGTATTGTATTCTTCCTTTTTAGTTGATAAAGATATTGAATCTTTCTTCTTTCTCAACCAAGACACCAATCTACATCAAATAAATAATGCACCACCACTTGTACTTTTCCTATCATGCACACAACCTACCCAATCTACATCTATATAAGCATTTAGAGAGAAATCAGTATCCTTTAGATATGGAAAACCATGTTCTAGAGTGCTCTTCAAGTATCTAAATATCCTCTTCACAATTGCAACATGTGACTCTCTAGGATCTTGAAATATAGCCACAAGATAAACTGCATGCATGATATCCAATCTAGTAATTAGATATAGAAGCCCTCTAATCATTGATTTATACTTGCTCTGATTAGGCTTAGGAGATTCATCATTCTTACTTAGCTTGCAACCAGTAACCATTGGAGTACATACTAGATTAGAATCTTCCATTCCAAACTTCTTCAACATTTCCTTGACATACTTTGATTATGAAATGAATATACTTTTATGTGTCTAATTAATTTAAATTTCAAGGAAGAAAATATTCTTCCCAAACATAGACATTTCAAACTCTTTCTACATCTCTTCTATAAATATCTTACACATAGCTCCATTTCCTCCAAAGATTATCCCATCAACATACACAACCACAATCAAGATTTGATAATTTTCCACTTTGAAATAAAGATTACTATCTACAATAGCTTTATTGAGTCCTTTTTGTATTAAGTATCTATCCAACCTTACATACCAAGCTCTAGGAGTTTGCTTCAATCCATATAATGTTTTTTTCAATTTGTAGGCCATATCTAGTTTGTATGATAACTGAAATCCTTCTAGTTGTTCAATGTATACTTCTTCTAATTCACCATTCAAGAAAGAAGATTTCACATCCATTTGATAAACCATGAAATATTTATGTTTTGTAAAAGAAAACAATGTCCTAATAGCTTCCATTCTTACCACTGAAGCAAATGTCTCCTCAAAATATATTCCTTCAGTTTGTGAGTAGCCCTTACACACAATCCTTACCTTATTTCTTACCACCTCCATTCTCATTTAGTTTTATTTTGGATTACCCACTTTGTTCCAATTACATTCTTATTTTTTGGTCTTGGGACAAGTTCCCAAGTATGATTCTTACCAATCTACATTAGTTTCTCTTCCATAGCCTTGATCCAATTCTCATACTTGCATGCTTCAATTACTATTTTAAGTTCAACTTTAGAGAGTAAAAATAGATTTACTTGTTCTTTAGCCATAGAAAATTTTCTCCTTGTCAACACACCCTTTATTTTGTCACCAATGATTTGATCTTCAAACTAATTATTATGCACATACTTAGGAGTCTTAGGAATCCTTTCTAGGGCTTCTTCTTCTTCAATCTAAACTTTTTCCTTAGCTTAATCTTTGTCATTTTCTCTATAGGAGGACTCATATGATTCATATCCATCTATCACCACAAAATTCTTCTTTAAGTCTGCATCCACTTTGACATTTTCAATTTCAATAATCTTCTTCTATCTCTAATTATAGAAATGGTAAGCTTTACTTCATGTAGAATATCCAAGGAAGATACCTTCATCAGACCCACTATCAAAATTTTATAATTTTTCTTCATCTCTTCTAATATAACACTTGCTTCCAAACACTAAATTATTTCATGGTAGGAATCCTTCCATACCACAACTCATAGGGAGCCTTTGCACTATTTTCTCTTGCTTGACCTTTGTTATTAATTTAGATATTATTATGAATTGCTTCTCTCTAGTATACTTTGGATAGGTTTTCCTCTTTCATCATTGCCCTTGCAGCTTCCTAAATATCCTATTCTTCCTTTCAACCACTCTATTAGAACTGTAAATTGAAAATTTCAAAGAATTCCCAAAGAATTCCCTTACCATAAGCACATGAATCCACTTTGCATAACAAATTTTCCCATATTTTATCATTTGGTCTCATATAATTCACCTATCCTTGAGTATTTCAATGTGTAAACCATATCGGCAAAACATGATGCAGGTCTCACCAATCCATAAAGAATTTTATATTAATATATGACTTTTTGCAGTCTATCGGCTAGACATTGAGAATGTCTTACCGATGTTATTTCATTTGGTAATACACATTAGCATGATGCAATTTGCAGTCTCAGTGACACAGGGGTCCTCTAGACAAGACAGTGGTCATTAGTGTAAGTCATAATGAGCTTATTTCTGTCTTACCAATCGTGGTGCAATTCTGGAGCATCAAAAAGGAATCTATAATATTCTCATCAAGTTTCCCAAAAAAGTGGATCTTGTCGGTAGTATGATGTCATTGGGGTAAGTTCAAGGAAGTATTGCTGACCCACCATATCGCTATAGTGAAATTAAATCAGTAGGGGGACTTAGCAAAATTCATAGTCTTGCTGATAATGAAATTCATCGGCCAGACTAAATCCATTGAAGTGAAGTCTTGTAGCATTCATTTGGTCTTTCCAAAAAAATAGAGGAGGATTTTGTCATTGTCATCGATATGAAATCATGAAGTTTTGCTGACCCCCTATGTCATGCTAACAGAGTTGTACATGATTCAGAATTGGTGATGCATATGGAAGAAATAAACATCGGTGAGACTTGCTTCATCAGCGAGAGCTAAGAGAGTCATGCCGAATGAAGTTCCATTGGAAGAAAAACCACTATGTCTCAATGATCAAAATTGATGAAGGATAAATCTCAGAAAAACATGAAGTAATCTGTGGAGCAGCTACCCAACTCACAATGTCACAATGATACTTAAGACCGAAAGGATAAAATTTCAGGGAGACTCAAAGTATTGGTATAACTACAAGATAGCTTGGTGATAGAAGCTAAGATATAGATAGGCTATCAGTGAGACTCAGAACATTGGTCAAACTACAAGAAATCAAAGCAATATGTGATCTCAGGTAGTCAGTGAAACATCAAACATCGGTATGACTGTAGGACATCTCAGTGGGTGTTCAACGAATGTTGGTAAAATCCCGAACAAATTGATCACCATAGATGTGAATATGAAAGGACACTTCCTTTCAAATGATTGATGTATAAATACTCATTTTTGATACTAGATAGGGATAGGGAGCGAATAAAAATATAGTAGGATACAAAATGTTTATGATTTTGAGACTATGATGCATGTCTAAAACAATGGAGATTTCAATTGAATTTATTTGATGTGATGAAATTTTTCTAGTTTTATTTGTTTTTTGTGTTAATTAAAAGTATTGTTGATGTTTTCTAATTGTTGAAACTGATATATCAAGGATATTTTCAATTTATCAGTGCATACTTGTTGTATCTATATGGTTGGATTAATTGGTTCTTTCAAGGAGAGATTAAATCATTTTAGTCAATCATAGTAATTAGGGAATCTCATTTGGATTATTAAGAAGAACTCAGTAGTCACATCCTTGCATGTTTATACCAGTTATAAACTTAAAATTGTATGCCAAATAATTCGAGTTTTTGCTAGAAAGAAGTTACTCATTTCAATTTTTCATTTGACTCTGTATACCCAATAAGGCACTAGTCTCTGCTATTTCATTGTTTAGTTTCATTAATTTTTTATATGAACACATTAAATTTTAGCCTTGATATTGCTTATACAATTTGTACCAAAACAAAACTCAGTTATCCACTCCCTATTTCTAGTGTGGGTAAATGACTTTAAAGGAATAAACATAGGTCAAGTCTGCTTCATTGTTATAGGTACACCCACCTAGGTCTAGCAGCACCTAAAGAGTAGAAGGTCTAAATCATTTGACCTTGTCTGTTACCCTAAAACGTATCAAGAGATTGGCAACCTCTTGAGGTTTTTTTCCTACATTTTTGAGAGCTAAAAAATTAGAAACTCTACTGGGGATTCAACTCAGATTCAAGGCCTTAGTCATCTAGTTAGAAATATTGTAAAGACTCCGCTAGGGATAAGAAACAAAAAATACTTTCTCACTTTTTTGAAAGTGAGTGGCGACTTTGAAAAAAATATAGCATCAATTCAACATGAATGGTAGAAGATCACAATACAAAGGAGGTCCTAGTGGAAATAGTAAGTGAACCCATAAGGATGATAAGGTTGATAAGGGTAAGAAGATAAATGATGGCATGTGCATAACAAAAAAAGAGAAAGCATCGAGACCACATTATGAAACATATGACCATTATGATACATGGGTAGATAATTCAAGTGCAGAACCTTGTACCCCAAAAGAAAAAGAAATCCTTTTTATAATCCTCAAAAACATGCAGAGTTTGATGCTAAACTTGAAGCTAAATGAATCATATATCAACAAGAATATGATCAAATAATCAAAGTGAGCCTATTGATGATGTAATTCCTCAAGGAAATTATGAGTTCTCAACTTGTGAAGAAATAGAAAAATAGTTCAAGTTTCATAAACAAGAAGTAGAAAGAGAAAAAGTTGAACAAGAAAAGATCCAAATGATAAAAGAAATCCAAGACTTCAAATTGCAGAAAGCATAAATTGATGCTCAGACAGCTAGTTTTTCAAAGTATATACCACCTCATAGGTAGGGAAATAATAATATAGGGTCGTCAGACCCATCAAAGGCTCCTCAAAATCATATGAGAGATCAATACAAGCAACCAAACCATCCATCGTATATTGCATCACAACATACAAATGTACAACCATCTCATGGTCAACAATATGTGCCATATCTTCATACATGATACAATAATCCAATGTACCAGTATCGACACATGCATAACTCTCCCCCTCAGTAATATACAACAATGATTAGACAATTTGGTTTGATAGGGTTTCAATTATACCCTTACCCTATGGATAACAGTTGGAGAAGTCTTATTTCTAAGTTTACAGGGAGCAGTGCAATTACTATTGAAGATCATTTGAGGAATTTTAATGTTTTTATCTAGGACTTGGATATAGCATATGAAGATTTACATATGAGGTTGTTCATGATGTCACTCACTGAAGAAGCTAGGGATTGGTCCAATGGCCTTCCAATAGCTTCTATTGATTCTATCCAAGAATTTCAAGATCATTTTCTTGAACAGTATGGAAATCCATGCACACCAGATGCTACTTTACATGAATTAGTACATATTCAAAAAAAATAGAATGAGTCAATTTATGATTTTAATTGGAGATTCAAAAAATTGTAGAATAAGATACCACCTAGACCAAGGTTTTCAAACTCTGCAGCATTGATTATTTATTTGAATGCATTTGATCCAAAAACAGGGTATGAACTAAGAAACAAGTTTCTAAGAGATTTAGCTAAAGCCCAAAAGATAGCACTAACCATTGAAAACAATAGGAAAGTTGTTGGTATGGTTAGTAAGAGAGACAATCCTAGGGTTCCTTAGCAAGTCAATGATTACCAATACAAATAGGAGAACACGTATAGAAATGAGTGGCCTCAGTTACATGACATTCCCTACAATACAAATTGGAAAGATGGAAAACCTATAGTAGATAAAACTAGCAACAAAGAAACACCTAATCCATTAAGGAAGAAGGGAACATATATGTTCAATAATAGTTGTTGGTGTGAAAGATGTGATGGGCCACATTCCCCAAATCATTGTGTTATAGCCCAAAAAATGCAGGAAGAAGGAATGTCAGTAGGTAACAGTGGAGAGGATCACACAATGTATTTGAATTCAAATAATTTTCACTGTGTTGAGGAGAAATACTCATCTTCAGAAGATGAAGGTTATGAGTACGATGTTTCAAATCAAAGCTGCAATGTCGACATGGCTGAACAACAAGTTTTTTCCGATTCTAAAGAAGATTATGAAGAACAATACTCTGTTGAGGTGCCTACTCAATGTGATATGAGGAGACCCACTAAAGAGGAAATAAAGACGTTAACCAGTACTGCAGTTGAACAAGCAAAGAGCAAGTATTGGTTAAGAAATAGGATAGTGAATGAAAAGGAAGGTGTTCCCAGGGGAATATTTATGAAAGACAAAGAGGTGACACCAAGATTTTTGAAGAAAATTGAGAATATGCAACATGATAAGAATGAAAAAAATCCTATCCAAAAGGAAGAAAACAAAGGAGAAGCATCAAAGCAAAAGAAAACAATTAAGGAAGAGGGTCCTTCTTTTGACTTCTCTTAGGCTTTATCTTAGGTAAAAATGTTTGTCCCACTACTTGAGATGATGAGAATTAATGAGTATAGGGATAGTGCAATTCAATTGATATCAAATGGAAATGAGAAAAGTACAAATTCTGAAAATCAGATGGCCATTGAAATGATTAATAAGCAAGAGAAAGTGATTGTCCTAGAAGTGTGTCTAAATGATGTATTGGTAAATTCCCCACAAGTTTATCCTTTTTTTACCACATTGCTTATAAACAATAAACTATTGAGGAATTGCATGATAGAATTTGGCGCTGCTATCAACATCATGCCAATTGGAGTTATGAAACAGTTAGGCATGTGGGTAGATACTAATGAAGGGAAGTGCTATGCAATGGATAGCATGCCTATTCCAGTAGTAGGTGTTATGAAATATGTTGAAATAAAGCTAGCTACTTATCCTCAAGTTGATTATAATATACATATAATTGTAATTGATACCCCTCTCTCAATTTGGAATGCTTCTATCAAGACAGTGGACGAAAAAAGTTGGGGGAAACATCCAATTTGATTTATCTTATGCAACAATTCTAGTGAATGGCCAAGAAGTTATGCTATATAGGGAGCCAAAGATGAACCCAATTGTAGATCATTTACCTCAAGATCAAGTAAATTTATTTTGTGATATGGATCTTGGAAGTTTTAAGATAGAACCAACCCAACTAGAGTTAGTCAATGGTGTTTCAATTGATAAACATGTTGCAAAAAACTATGATGGTGTATGGAAAGTGTACTTTGATGGAGCATGTAGCGAAGAAGGTAATGGAGGAGTAGTGTTTTTTTCACCTAAAGCAGTCACATTTAAATATTCATTTTTTCTGGCATTTGAATGCACAAAAAATATAGCATAGTATGAAGCTTTACTAACAGGATTGAATATGGCTATAAAACATAAGATCAAGTTGCTAGTTTCTCTAGGGGATTCTAAGCTAGTTGTTTCTCAAGTTAAATCAAAATATGCAGCAAAATACAAGAGGTTGAAGCAATAAAGGAATGTTGTATTGGACACAATTGAGTTGTTTGATGCTTTCTCCATTAAATGGATTGAGAGGTCAAAAAACATAATGGTAGACTTTTTAGCCAATGTAGCATTGAGAAGAGTTGATATCACACTAGCTGGAGTGTCTCAAATTGAGTTCAAAGCAAGACCCGTTGTGCTTGACAATATATATAGTTGGTAGGTTTTTAATGACTATACTGACCTCTTGAAATTTCTTCACTGTGTAGATCAATTTGAAGCTCAAGAAGTTGACTTCAATGCCTTTGTTGAAGAAGTAGATGGAAAGCAGACAATATTTGGGAAAGGGGTCTTATAGCTTAAAACTAATAAGCTTCCCAAAGGGCTAGTAGCATTGGAAAGGGTATATGATGGAAATGATCAGTCCCTCATGACATAGATACCAATTGAAAGAGAGGATATTGAAGAGGTCAATTTAGGGACTAAACTAGCACCAAAAAAGGTATACATTGGAAATAAAATAAGCCTAAAAATTCAAAGAATGTTGATTGCACTATTGAGAAAATATAAGCATGTGTTTACATGGTCTTATGAAGATCTCAAAGAATATAGGTAAGATTTTTTCAACATGAAATCCCATTGAAGCTAGATGCAAAGCCATTTAGGAAAAGACAAAGACCTATCAATCCAACATTAGAACCAAAAATATAGGAGGAATTGGTAAAGCTTAGAGATGGGGGTATTATCAAACCAATTAGGCACTCAACCTGGGTCTCAAACCCAGTTCCTATGAGGAAGAAAAATGGAGATATCAGATTATGTGTGGATTTCAGAAATGTAAATGTGGCATCCCTCAAGGATAATTACCCTTTACCTAATATGGAAGCTATACTACATAAGGTGATAGGGTGTGAGTTGTTATCTATGATGGATGGGTTCTCTGGTTACAACCAGGTTAAATTCAAAGAATCTAATTAGTACAAGACAACTTTTACAAACCCACAGGGAACAAATGTCTATGTGAGAATGCCATTCGGTCTCACAAACATAGGTGCAACCTTTCAAAGATCTATGGACGAAGCATTTGTAGACTTGATTAATGCTATCATGGTGGTATATCAAGATGACCTTACTACTTTTTCAGAAAGGGTTGAAGATCATATAGAACATCTAGAAAAGGTATTCATTAAAGCTTTAGAATATGGTATTAGTTTGAACCCTAAAAAATTCCATTTTGTGGTCATAGAAGGTAAACTCTTAGGACATATTGTGTCAAAGGAGGGGATTAGAATAGATCCTGAGAGGGTTGAGGCCATAGATAAAGTTGCTATTCCTAAAACTGTTAGGGCCATCCAGTCATTTTTTGGATAGATCAATTTTGTTAGGAGATTTGTGTCTAATTTTGTTGAAATTGCCAAGCCCATATCAAAGATGTCGAGGAAAGGGAAAAAGGTAGAATGGACTACAAAAGAATTAGAAGCTTTTATATCTATCAAAAATTCCATCAAGGAAGCCTCTGTCCTTAAGTCTCTAGAATTTTAAAAAACTTTTCAAATATTTTCATTTGCTTCATTGCATACTATAGCTACTATCATGTTACAGAAGAATGAGGAAGGTCATGAGCAGCCTGTGTCTTTTTTTAGCAAGTCATTGTAGGGATCAGAGTTGAAATATGATATAATGGAGAAACAAGAATTTGCATTGGTGAAAGCCATAAAATATTTTAGACCATATCTTGTTGGAGCCAAAGTGATAGCTTATGTCCCTCATGCAACTGTTAAAGATATTTTAACATAGTCATAGGTAACTAGAAAGAGATGCAGGTGGATTAATAAAATTCAAGAATTTGATATGGAAATAAAAATCACCAGATTAGTAAGAGGTCAAGGTTTGGCCAAGTTAATGGTAGAAACAAATGTTGAAGCAAATCAAATTTGTAATATAGAGGATGAAGGAAATACAATTGCAAGTATTGAGCATACTCCTTGGTATATAGACATCATGTATTACCTCAAACACATGAAGTGTCCTAAAGGATTAAGTGATAATTAGAGAAGAACCTTGAAGCTGCAAGCATCAAAATATGTGTTCATGGAAGGTGATTTGTTTTGGAAATATAGGGACAAGATGTTGTTGCTATGTCTAGATGAGTCACAGTCCAAGCATGTTATAAGAGGAATACATGAAGGGGTCTCTAGAGGCCATTATTCTGCAAAGACAACTATACACAAAATTCTTAGGGAAAGTTATTATTGGCCAAAAGTTTTTAATGATTCTTTTTCATATGTAAGAAGATGTGAGGCATGTCAGAAGTTCTCAGGGAAAATGAAGTATCAAGGAGCTTTACCACTTAGACCTTTGTAGGTTGAAGCCCATTTTCATTAGTGGGGAATCAATTTTATTGGGGAGATGCAAGAGAAATCAAGTGGAGGACATAAGTGGATACTGGTAGCTACTGATTACTTCACCAAATGGGTAGAGGTAGTCCCAACCAAGCAAGCAACAAGTAAAGTTGTGATCAATTTTTTCATGGATAACATTATTACTAGATTCAGTACACCATTAATATTGATTATAGATAATGGGATGTGTTTCAGATCTGATGAGTTTAAATATTTTTGCAGTATATATGGTATCACTGTGTCTTATGCAACTCCTTACCATCCGCAAGCTAATCATCAAGTAGATTCCAGCAACAAAAGTCTTCTGAAGATCATAAGGAGAATGCTAGGTCAGAATAAGAAGGCTTGGGATTCAAAGTTGAAAATGGTTGTATGGGATAATAGGATAACTATGAGAAAAGAAATTGGAAAATACCCATTTGAATTGGTATATGGAACACAAGCTAGGATGCCTTTACAAAATTTTCTACCAGTTTACAAATTTATCCTTTAGGAAGATATAGATATTCCAGAACCAATGGAGGAAAGAATGGAACAATTGGCAAAGCTTGATGAGTTAAGAAGAGTAGCTAAAAACCAGAATGTGAAGTTGCTGGCACAAATGAAGTATTTATTTGATAAAAGAGAAAAATATAGAAAATTTGAAGAAAATGATCTATTGTTAATGTGGAATGCAAGATGTCAAGAGAAGGGAAAACATGGGAAATTTGAAGCTTTGTGGTTGGGACCCTTTATTGTTGTTGGTAGGAAAGGTGAAGATTCATATTATTTGCAAAACATGACTGGTGAAGAACAGGAGTTTCCTATACATGGGAAATTCTTGAAGCATTTTTCCTCTTGAGCAATATAGAAGATTAAGGGTTTCCAATGCATGGAAAACTCTTGACAATCTTCTCAAAAAAAATTCTTCCATGCACAGTAGTCTAGGAAATAAAAGGAACAAGAATTTCCAGTACATGGACAATCTTGATATTCCTTCTTTTAAAATAAATCTTTCCATGTACAATAGTATAGGGTCGTGTTCATCTCCATTTCCATTCCATCTTTCTCATTGGTCCATCACCTTGAGTTTGGTCTACTCATTTAGAAATATGGATCCTTGCAATGATCTCACAATCATTCATCCCTAGATGCAGTCACTATTAGAACTATAAATTTTTTAAAATTTCATGGCTAGACATACCTGTTAGTTCCCAAAAAATGCCCTTACCATAAGCATATGAATCTGCTTTGCATAAAATTTTTCCCATATTTTATCATTTGGTCTCATAGAATTCACTTGTCCTTGAGTATTTCAATGTGTAAACCATATCGGCAAAACATGATGTAGGTCTCACTAATCCATAAAGAATTTTTTATTAATATATTTCCTTTTGCAGTCTATTGGAAAGACATCAGGTATGTCTTACTGATGTTGTTTCATTTGGTAATACACATCGGTATGATACATTTAGCAGTCTCAGTGACACAGGGGTCCTATTGGTAAGATAGTGGTTAGTGGTGTAAGTCATAATGAGCTTATTTGTGTCTTACCAATCATGGTACAATTTTGAAGCATCAAAAAGGAATCTATAATATTCTATTCAAGTTTCCCAAAAAAGTGGATCCTAAAAGTAGTATGATGTCATCGTGGTAAGTTCAAGGAAGTATTGCTGACCCACCATATCGCTATAGCAGAATTACATTGGTAGCGGGACTTAGCAAAATTCATAGTCTTGCCGATAATGAAATTCATTAGCCAGACTAAAGCCATCGAAGTGAAGTCTCGTAGCATTCATTTGGTCTTGCCAAAAAAATAGAGGTTTTTGTTGTTGTCATTGATATGAAATCATGAAGTTTCGTTGACCCCCTATGTCACATTGATAGAGTTGTACGTGATTCAGACTTGGTGATGTATATGGAAGAAATAATCATTGGTGAGACTTTCTTCATTGGCGAGAGCTAAGAGAGTCATGCCGAATGAAGCTCAATCAGTAGAAAAACCACTATGTCTCGATGATTAGAATTGACAAAGGATAAATCTCGGCAAAACATGAAGTAATCTATGGAGCATCTTCCCAACTCACAATGTCATAGTGATACTTAAGACCAAAAGGATAAAATTTCGGGGAGACTCAAAGTATCGGTATAACTACAAGACAAATTGGCAATATAAGTGAAGATATAGATAGGCTATCGGTGAGAATCAGAACGTCGGTCAAACTACATGACATTAAAGTGATATGTGATCTTAGGTAGTTGATGAAACATTAAACATTGGTATGATTGCATGACGTCTCAGTGGGTGTTTAGTGAACGTTGGTAAAGGCTCGAACAAATTGATCACTGTAGATGTGAATACGAAAGGATGCATCCTTTTAAATGACTGATGTATAAATACTCATTTTTTGATAGTAGATAGGGGGGAGGGAGCAAATAAAAATACAGTAGGATACAAAATGTTTACGATTTTGAGACTATGATGCATGTCTAAAACAATGGAGATTTAAATTGAATTTATTTGATGTGATGACATTTTTCTGGTTTTAGTTGTTTGTTGTGTTAATTAAAATTATTGTTGACATTGTCTACAAGGTTGATGTTTTGTAATTGTTTAAATTGATATATCAAGGATATTTTCAGTTTATTAGTGCACACTTGTTGTATCTGTATGGTTGGATTAATTAGTTCTTTCAAGGAGAGATTAAATCCTTTTAGTCAATCATAGTAATTAGGGAATTTCATTTAGATTATTTAGAAGAACTCAGTAGTCACATCTTTGCATGTTTATACCAATTATAAAATTAAAATTGTATGGCAAACAATTTGAGTTTCTTCCATAAAGAAGTTACTCATTTCAGATTTTTATTTGACTCCATACACCCAATAAGGAACTAGTCTATGCTATTTCATTGTTTAGTTTCATTCATCTTTTTATATGGACACATTATAATTTAGCCTTGATATTGCTTATACAATTTGTACCAAAATAAAACTCAGTTATCCACTCCCATTTGCTAGTGTGGGTAAATTACTTTAAAGGAATAAACATAGATCAAGTCTGCTTCATTGTTATAGGTGCACCCACCTAGGTCTGGTAGCACCTGAAGAGTAGAAGGTCTAAATCATTTGGCTTTATCTGTTACCCTAAAATGTATCAAGATATTGGTAACTTCTTGAGGTTTTTTTCCTGTGTTTTTGAGAGCTAACACACTCCATTCTACTAAGGAGTCCTAGGGGTAGATAAATTTATCTTTATCCCATGGTTCTCACAAAAAAATTGAAATGATTGGAGGTGAACTCTCCATCTCTATTAGACCTTAAAAATTTCATTTTCATATCCATTTCATTCTCAACCATCACTTTGAATGCTTTAAACTTATCTAAGGCTTGTGATTTTTCTTTAAGAAAAGTAATCCATGTCATTCTAGAATAATCATCAATCAATAGGAGGAAATGCATGTCACCTTGAGGAATTATTACTCTAGTAGGACCAAAAAGGTCTATATGCACTAATTCTAATAGTTTCATGGCATATTGTTCTTTGAATTTGAAACTTCTCCTTGCTTCCTAATTTGACATTCCTTGCAAACAACATTGATGGGATTTGTAATCCTTGGAAAATATCTCATAGCTTGAATTGAACTAAACCTCACTAGGCTATCAAAATTAATATGATGCACCATTTTATGCCATAACCAACTTTAATTAATCTATGTCATAAATCAATGACCATCAACACCTTTAAGCTGATAAACATTTCCATCTATCCTTCTTCTAGTAGCAACCATAGTTCTAGAGCTTTTTTTGATCTTACATCCATCATCCTGAAAGATAAGATTATATATTTTACTAGGAATTTTTCCAACACTCAATACGTTATTCCTTCAAAACTTAACACAAATAACATAATTTGTATTATGTTTTCATCCACTATGAATAATCTAGTAGTTTGTCTCCTTTCTAGCATGAAGATTAGTCACCATATCATTGTGACCTATTTCTGCAACACTTTACAAATTTCTTAGATTAAGTAGAATTATTTTCATATTTAATAGCCATGAACAAGAATTCACTATCTTCATCATCCCTATAATCATATTCATCATTATATATACTGGCATCTTTTCTAACATAATAACTTTTCTTAATTGCTTTACCTTTGTTTTCTTTGTTCTTGTCATTCAAAACTCTATTTGGACATCTTAAATCATAATGATGTATCTTACTACAACTGAAACATTTCAAAGGTAACTTACCTCTATATTTACCAATACCATTTTTCATTCCCCTAACAAAATTTTCTTCAACATCATGAAGGTTCCCTTGATCTGATTCTTCAGTCTTCTTTGATTCGCTAACCTTAAAAGTAGTTTGAACTTTTACATTACCAGTACCATTTTTCATTCCCCTCACAAAATTTTCTTCAACATCATAAAGGTTCCCTTGATCTGATTCTTCAGTCTTCTCTGATTCGCTAACCTTAAAAGTAGTCTGAAATCTTACATTACCAGTACTATTTTTCATTCCCCTCACAAAATTTTCTTCAACATCATAAAGGTTCCCTTGATCCGATTCTTCAGTCTTCTCTGATTTGCTAACCTTAAAAGTAGTCTGAACTTTTACATTACTTAGACAAAAATTCTCTCATTTCAAAGGAAAATAAAGCACCATACAGCTGATCTCTAGAATATTTTTGTAAATCTTGAACTTCTTCAATATCATAAACTTTATAACTATAATATTTAGGAAGAGTTTTTAGTACCTTCTTTACCACTTCTTCTTCAAGAAGTGGTACCAAGACCTTTGATGGAAACAACTTTGTCCACCTTGTACATGTAGCTTGTAATGTGTTCATCTTCAAACATCTGTGAGTTCTCAAATGTGATCTTTATATTCTACATCTTAGCTTGCATGACCTTATCATCTCCTTCATAAATAATTTCCAACTTTGTCTAGATCTCTCTATCAAATTTCAAACTCATAACCATCACAAGTTTAGTGTTAGAAATACCACTTAAAAGAGCATACCTTTCTTTACCATTGTTCTCATAAGCCTTGATCTCATCATTAGTCTTCAGACCACTAGTAGGCATACTATATTCAATCTCAATAGACTTCAAAACTCATAATCTAAGAGATACCAAGAAACCTTCCATCCTTGTCTTCTAAAAACCATAGTCTAATCCATTAAACAAAGGAGCATCCCTCTTGTGTACCATCCTAGATTCATCTCAAGTGGTTAAGATTTATTCCAAGCATCCTTGCTCTGATAGTAATTGTTGAATACACATGAAAACTAAGAGGGGGGTTGAATTAGGTGTACATTAAAACATCAAAACCCATCATAAACATTCAAATCCACATCAACTTAATTAAACCTTAATATATTATAATGATTTAGCATGAAAGTAAATAATAGAAAATGAAACAAATCAATGTTCTAAACAATAGAATACCAAGTTTATATGGAGATCCCAATAAGGGAAAAAAATTGTGACGATTAGCTCACGATATAAAATAATTGCAACATTGAATACAAAAGGATCACTACCCAAAATAAAGAATGGCTCACTACCAAAATCTCACTGCTAGATTATAGAAAAGAAGAAAGAAGAATGTCATAGTGAGAAATCCATCTCAATGCAACAAAAAATTCTACCACAACATCACCAACACATTCATAGCCTTTTTGAAGATTGTAGACACATTCTTCTCTATGCTTCCCATGGTCTACCTCATTAAGCTCACACTAAACTTCACAAATTCACACTTTACAACTCTACAATTAATATGATACAAACTTCACACACACACACATCCTCCATCAAAATAATGCTTATTTATACCTTCTTCAACCTTGAAAACATTCTCCAAGGTTGATTATGCACCTCGACCATGTAAATTTAAATTCGGTTGGCACCAAAACATTCCTATGGTAGATGTAAGAGAGGGGGGCCAACCATGTCAAGGTTCTAGGCTAAACAGAGTCGAGAGTAGAGGGATGCCCTAACTTACTTCACTCTAAAAGATATCTTGGGATAAGGATCAAGAATGATGACAACTATAGCATAATTCTATCACTCTACAGATCTTGAACTTAGCTTTAAGCTAAGTGAGCTAGTTTTGGGAGTTGATATTGTGTCTCAAACAACTCTTTGTTCGAGGACAACAATGCATTTCTGGGTCGACAGTGTGATGCACTAGTGTATCTCAGGCATGTTGGAATTTGTATAGAAAAAAATGTAAACACAATACAAATTAACTAAACTAACTAACTACAAACCTAGCTATTTGGTTTTGATGGGAAAATAGGATGATAAAGTATGAGAAATAGAGATGAAGATGATGAAACAAATAGATGAAAGCTAGGGTGATGAAGATAATCTCACAAAAGCACTTATTTGCTAGCTAGCTCCACATGTACACTCACCTACAAACAAGAAAGAAAGGGAAAATTGTTGGGGATGTATAGGGTCCTACCTCAATTAGACCCTCATTTTGGTGTTTCCACCTCCACAAATAGCTAGAAAGCAATGAAGTAGAAATATGCAATAAATGAAAGAAGAGAGAACCAAAAACAATACAAATAGTATTATGCTACATCTATCAAATCACAAAGGAGAGGAATGAAATGTTACCACCTCCACCAAAAAAATCACTAGCTAATGGAGGAGAATACACACTTGGCAAGGTGACCACAACTAACTATGATGAAGGGAGGCCTATTAAGACCCTAGGCCCAAAATTTTATGGCTTGCATCACACTTGCAATGTGGAGTTGATGAAGTTTCAAATGTTGCTATAATGGAGTGTAGAAATGCTACTTGAGGGTCATGTGAATGCTTAAGAGTGTGAATATATTACTTAGAGAATGGAATGATATGAGAATGGATTTATTTTAAGGTGGGATGGGAAGAATCTACCACTTTCAGGGTCAGTTGGTTGATGGGGTACATTACAATTCATCCCAATTGGGATTGCAACACCTCTTCCATCTTTAGATGTAAGAATCTATTAGGGATGACAATGCACCATGTGTGTGTACCTAGAAAATACTATCTCATTGACATAAAGGACATATACCAAGTGGATGGAAGGCAATTGGGTGATGTAGAATTTTTCCTTTGAATTTGATTTTCTAAGGTGCAGGTGTGTGAAAGGGGAATTTGTGTAAGGGGTGAAAATTCACTCCTATAAAATTTTCCCCCACTTTAGTGAGCATGAGTTTGGTTGAAGAGGGACATTACAATTCATCCTGAATCAGGAGTGTAACACCTCTAACACCTTCAAATGTAGGAATCCATTAGGGATGGCAACACATTGCACGTGCATCCCTAACAAATATTCTCTCACCAACACAAAGGATAGATGCCAAGTGGATGGAAGGAAATTAGGTGATGTGGAATTTTTCCTTCATATTTGATTTTCTAAGGTGAGGATGCATGAAAGGGGAATTTGAGTAAGGAGTGAAAATTCACTCCTATACATTTTTCCCCCAATTTAGCAAGAATGAGTACTAATGAGTGCATTGATAAAGTAGATTGAAGAGTTAGTAGGGTTAGAAATTTATACTTGAACCATCAAGGAAGCAGACCATGATCTAGTGAGCTTGAAAGTACAAGTGAGGAATAGGACTCCACAATTTCTATCCCTAAGTATTTTTGAACAAAAGACTCCTTAGCCCCTCAAAACTATGAAGCTACACAAATTACACTGAAGGCCCTTGGATCAACAATGGAAAAATCCTACAACATGAAAGTGTCTCATAGGTCCATAGACCTACAAGGAGGAAACCCTCAAGATCTCTAACATGAAGGAAGCCCTAAGAAGCAAGCATATTATAGACCCACTGACCTGTAAGGAGGCAACCCCCAAGATATCTCACATGGAGGAAACCCAAAGAGCAAGTGCCTTGTAGGCCCCTAGACCGATAAGGAGGTGTCCCCCAATATCTCTCACATGGAGGAAACCAAAAGAAACAAGCGCCTTGCAGGCTGTAGACCTGCAAGGAGGCATTCCCCAAGATCTCTCACATGGAGGAAACCTAGAGAAGCAAGTTCCATGCAAGCCCGTAGACCTACTAGGAGGTGTCCCCTAGGATCTCTCACATGGAGGACACCCAAAGAAGGGGAAACCATATAGTCAGATAGCAGCTTCATAGGCACACCTGCGAAGCAAATTTTTTACCTATAGATAGAACATGTTAAAAAAAAAATGTTCACATAGGAAAATAATTGGATAATCATGTATACATTTTCTCAAACCGATTCATCATTAAGGAATCATTTTGAAATATATTCACTTCATCAAGGAATTCGAAAGGAAGTGTCCCCTAGTGAGGGGAAGGTGAAATTTTCTCCCACCTTAGAGTTAAGTTCTCAACTTATTTCTTTGCAAACCCATGATGAAGGAAACATGTTCTATTAGGGGTCCAATTCAAGAATGCAATTCTTGAAAATGGTTTTCAAATATTCTCAAGAAAGGATTCATTGGCAAAAAATGCATTTTCTAAAAATTACATTGTCACACATGTGAGGGACAACTCAAGAAAATTAGAGAGAAATATAAAAGAAAAGTAAAAAGAGATAGATACATCACAAACAAAGTGCATAGGGGTGATCTAATATTTGAGGGTCAAAGATGCTCATGAATATATATATATATATATATATATATATATATATATATATATATATATATATATATATAAGTATAGTAATAGTATGTTAATGAATTGTCATCAACCCCTTACTATATCAAAACATGTGAACAATGCACAAGAAGAAAAATTAAAAATAAAAAATTGGGTCAATATGGAATGAATTCCTAAATTCCCCCAATGCTTTGCATCATCACCAATTTTGTAAAAATCAAACACATACATGGAAGAATGATGATATAGATAGAAGAAGGTTCACAAATCAAAATCACCCTTGTACCCAGACAACAACAAGGGTGATAAGGTTCATCTAGGAACACATAGCATAATCACAAGGGAACACATCACAACACACACATCTAATCTAAAGATAAATAAGAGGCATCCCCCTAACATTCATTGACCAAGAGGTCATCTACTTCCCAATATAGATTATTATAAGAGGAAGGAGGATGAGCCTGTAGTGGTGGAATATTAAAGGGAGGAGCTTCCAACCCTCTTGCAACAAGGGCTAAGGAAGAAGGCCCCACAAGGTCTCCTCCACTAGGTTCTTGTGGAGCTATGGTCAACAATTTCATGAAGATCATTGACAAGGTTGAGACCTCATCTAGGGAATTGAACATGCACTTTATAGGAGTTCCATGTCGTACCTCAATAGATGGGGAGGACGATGCCTAAGGTTCCTCACTTGGCTTAGTGAGTGACTTGGGAGTGGTGAAAAACTCAGGGGAAGCTGAGACTTGCTTTGTTACTAGGATAAAACAAGATAACATAGGACAACCCTTCAAAGAAGGTGGGATCATCATATGCCCACCATTGTTGGAAGGGCCAACCTCTACCTTCTACATTGTAGCAGGATGTGAACTCCTCATAGATGAGGCAAGAGGCATAGAGGAGGAGGAGGATAAAATCATGGCGGATACCACTGATGTATTTGGCATATCCATGGGTTTAGGGAATGATGGGATGTACGGGCGAGACATCAACAAGGGGAACTCAACCAAAGGAGTGATGAACACCTGCACCATTTTAGGTTAGGCACATTCATACTCATAGCATGAGATAGAAGTGAGACAGAACTAGATTGAATAGAAGTAGAGGAGAGGAGAGAGGACACAGTAGGAGGCCCTGGAGGAAGGGTGGTCATTTCCTCTTCCTTCTTTTGCAAAGTGGCTTGCTTAGCTACTCTAGTTTTTCATCAACACTTGTGCTCACATGCAAGGAAGTTTCTACGACTCTTTGAGCTAGAGGATAGGGGTTACAAAGGGATGGAAGGATCCTACTCATCCATTGGAGTGTCCACTATAATCATTTCTAGTGGAGGGAAAAACTCTTGAATAGGATCAGGATGAGCAAGTTGAGAGACAACGGGGGGAAATCGACTCTAGTGCCTCAACAATGAGCCTCAATGCCTCAACAACGAGGCTCTTCCCATTTAATACTTTGGGAGTAGAAGTAGTAGGAGGCCATAGAGGCTTAGACATAGAGAATTCCCCACAAGGACCTTTTCTTCTACCATACAAGTAGAACAAAGGTCTAGGTGGTCTGGTATGGGGAACAAATATCTGAATCTTGGGTTTTTTCCAAGATGGTATCATTAGGATTAGTGGGTAAAATCAAGGCATATTCATCCAAAACTCTTCTTTACAAAGAGGAATGGGAGAGGCATCCCAAGAATAGACTATCTTCTTTTTTCCTTTTTGGGAAGATGGGGTAGCTTGTTGTTGCACTACTGGAAGGGGGCATGTGCAGGATCATGGTATGCCAAACAGGCCCTTAAGTGGCAAAAAATTCAGAAAAATCAGTGTTAGGCAACTTGATGTAAATATTTGAATAAGTTATCTATATTATTTCAAAAATATGTAAGAATAGAATTTATAGAAAATTGAATGTAGTTTCTAAAATACTAGGTTTATTTAAAAATAAATAAAATCTATTTGGTGAAAATTTGAAATTTCAATGCGTAGTACTTAAATTTCAGGGAAAAAATAAGAAGTAGGTGTCTGTCTCACCACCCTAACCATAATAAAATAATAATGTTTTTTTTGTAAGATTTTATATATAAGTAGAGGACTATGTCCGAATGTGATGCATATTTTTGTAATTTTTTCCAAGTAAATAATTAATTATGAATTTTATTACAACTTTTAAATATAAAAACTCGTATGTCCACCCACCTTAACTTGGTCAAAAATTCATGAAATTTAATTTTCTTTTTAATCCTATATGTGCTATAGAATGTGAGCGTTTTGATTCAAAAAATATGATAATGTTTTGAAAGTTATAGATGTTTTTCAGTCGATATCGATCAGGACTTTAGTCGTAATTCTAATAGAAAATGAATAATAATTATTTATTAAATTCAAATTAAATCATAATTTATATTTTTGAAAGCTGAGAATCTCCTCTAAAAACCCTTTTCGTTTCATTAATTTTGGGTGAAAAAAAAGTCGTCAGCCACATACCCTACAAATATTGCCACTTTTTGGCATACGATGATCCTGCACATACCCAAGGGTTTGTTTTGGTTGTCCCTTGCCCTCAATCTTATACTTCACATAGTTCTTGTAAAGTACGTCCATTCTTGGGGTGAGCAAACTAACCAGGGTGGGCCAAAAATGGTCCAATGAGTAGTCCCCATGGGAAACCAATGACTAGTAGCCAATGTCATGCACCATGTGTACATCACCTTCATGGGATAATTTTAAACACTTATGAATGATGGAGGAGATTCCATTCATGTAAGTTTTCCATGGTATGCCTAGCTTCAGTCTAAACAGATTCGACTCTAGAATAACATTAAAGACTATATCTATAGCCCTAGGTACAACTAGGATGGACACAGTTATTTAGCCATATGGCTTGAGAAAAAGACCATTGTGCATACGAATGGTATATTTTTTTCTTTGTACTCCTCCCTCTACAAAAAATTTAGCAATAACATTTCTTCTATAATGACATTCACTTGACTCATGGGGTCAACCAAAACCCCCATCACAATGTTTCCATTGGGGTGAGTGGGAATGTAAAGGGGAGAAGGCTTGTTGTTGAAGGGAATATCTTGTGAGGTGAAGGTCATGTCTAGTGAGTTCGTCATAGGCTATGTGGTAGGAGTAACCATGACCACGTTAATGCATGCCTCAACCTAAGTGGTAGAATCGAAGGGATCAATAATTAAGTGAGTAGAATGCAATGGAAATAGATATATTTATATCTATAACTCACTATTCACTTTCACCACTGATTTTTTTCATTTTTTAATTCCGTCGAGATGAATAGTACCATCCTCGATGTTCTCCTATATCTCATGATGCAGGCACATGCAACTTTTAGTATCATGTTTGTTAACTTGATGGTATTAAAAATAGCTATTCGCATCATACCAGCTAGGGTAAGGTTCCTTGAGAGGTTTATGGTTCTCCAAGGTTATCATTTATCCTTCAAAACTCTCTGTAATATGGAAGAATAATATTTTGATAACTTTATGAACTTTCTATTGAATTTGAGGCCATTATCATTTGTATCAGCTACTACATTTGTGATAGCCTTACCCTTTCCAAGATCGATACAATGAATTTTCCTTCTGAATGAGGTCATGGTGAGGATCCTTTGAACTGAACTACCATTTGTTGATATTCTCGTAACAAAACACACAAATGCGTTAAATAAAGGAACTTCATAAGGGAAAATTTATCCTACCAAGGTCTCTGCAAGTTCCCTATCAACACCTTTTGTCTGTCAGAATCAGATAGTGTGTATGATATCTATGAGAAGAGTGCTTGATACCATGATATGAAATTAGTAATCTTCTAAATATCCTCTTGTTTGTATTGGAAGATGTCCAAAAAGGTCATCTTCAATTTGATGTTGGCTTGGAACTGTTAGAAAAACTAATTGAAATTTTGATTAAATGAGAAAGAGTTGTCAGGTAAGGAACAATACCATTCAAGTGTTATATCCTTAAGAGATCAAGGGAATAATTTTTCCATCAATGCATCGTGATGGAAGAAGTTTGTACACAAGATGTTAAAGGAAGACACATGCATTTGTGGGTCCCCTTTGCCATTGTATTTTACAAATTTGGGAATCTCCATTCCTTTTGGGAAGGGTGTACTTAAGATTTCTACTGACAATAGGCTATGTTAGATGAAGGGTTGAAAGATAGGTTAGGTAGAGGCTTGGGAGATACTTTCTAGCTAGCTTTGCATCTTTCCCATATTTTGAAGAAGAGTGTTAAAAAAAGGGGCCTTGGGATGAAAAAGGTCTAGGGTGACCTCCTCTAGAACTGCCACTAGAGCCACCTTTGGGACCACCAACATGGCCACCACCAGAGCCACTTCCATGAATAGGGCCTCCACCAAATCCACCTCCACTTTTGAAGCCACTATCAGGGCCTCCACTGGAACCACCTCCAATAGTGCCACCCCCACTATCGAAGCCACAAGAGGGGTGAAACTAAAACCTAAGGGTATTCTATTTTCTTTGATAGTTTCAGACCTCTTAGGGGAAAAGGGGATGTTGATCGACAAGACTATGTTTCCCATATACATAGATGTGGGAGGCATCAACATTCCTAACTATCTCTCATATTCCTCGAGAGCTACCCCTTGTATAATGTTAGCATTGTTTGAAAGGGAACAATATTCAATCAGAATAGAGAGACTATCTAGGAGTTCTATGCCTATTCAATATTTCCCCACAATATACTTTATCTTGCTAATAATGCTAGTGGCTCTAGCCAACTTTGGGTCCTTTTCTAGGTGATTCTCTAGGTCACCCAACCCTTTGTTAAGGGTAGAGATATACTTTGAATTAATGTGAATGGATTCATGCTCATATACTAATGATGTGTAGAAGATGCAAGATGGGTGGGGACATGCTCGGTCTCATCGAAGAATCCTACCTCACCCCTTAACAACTACTCTTGGGTAGCAAGACAATGACATATCTAATAAAAAGGCTTGTAGAGAAACTAGAAGTAACCTTCATCCTATCCATCGGAAGGCGTTGCATAATTCTCCTAACAACATACCCAGAAGTTGTGTACTGGGTTATGATGCTCATAAACCTTCACAACACCTAGGGGTACAATGATCAAAAGGTACAAGGGAAAAGTCTCAACATTGATGAGTGGGAAGATGTTGGTTCATGTCAGATTCACCAAAAATATAAGAGAGGGGAACCAATCATGTCAAGGATCTAGGTCATAGAGAGCCAAGAGTGGAGGATACCCTAACTAACCTCACTCTAAAAGATATCTTGGGATAAGGATTAAGAATGATGAGCACTAAAATGTACTTCTATCACTCTATAAATCCTAAACTTAGCTTTAAGTTAGGTGAGCTGGTTTTGGGAGTCGATACAATGTCTCAAACAACTCTCTATCTGAGGATGGTAGTTCTAGGATGATAGTATGGGTCATTGGCATCTCTCGGGTGCGTTGGCATCCATACGACCAAAAAATAGTAAACACAATAAAAATTTCCTAAGAACTAACTAACAATATAGTTAGATGGTTTTGATGGGAAAAAACAGGATGATAAACTATGAGAAATAGAGATGAAAATGATGAAACAAATAGTTGAAAGCTAGGGTGATGAAGATAATCTCACAAAAGTGCTTGTTATCCAGCAAGCTCTACATGTACAATCACCTACACACAAGCAAGAAGGGGAAAATTTTTGGGGCTATATAAGGGATTGCTTCATTTAGAGCTTTGTTTTGGTGTTTCCACCTTCACAGATAGCCAGAAAGAAATGAAGTAAAAATATACAATAAAGGAAAGAAGGGAGAACTAGAAACACTACAAATAGTATTATGCTACTTCTATCAAATCACAAAGGAGAGGACTGAAATGTTACCACCTCCACCCAAAATCTCACTAGCCAATGGAGGAAAATACAAACTTGGAAAGGTCACCACAACCACAATTGTGATGAAGGAAGGTATCGCAAGACCCAAAGCCTGTACTTCTATGGCTTGCTTCACACTTACAATGTGAATTTGATGAAGCTTCAAATGTTGTTTTAATGGAGTGTTGGAATGCTGCTTGAGGATGAAGTGAATGCTTGAGAGTGTGAATCTATTGCTTAGAGAATGAAATGAGATGAGAATGGATTTTTATGAAGGTGGGATGGGAAGAATCTTCCATTTTTAGGGTTGGTTGGTCAAAGAGGGACTTTACAATTTGTCCCCAATTGGGAGTGTAACACCTCTACCAACTTCAAACATAGGAATCTATCAAGGACGAAAGCATGTTGTGTGAACATCTACAAGTCATGCGTGCATCCCCAAAAAATAATCTCTCACTGACAAAAAAGATAGATGCCAGGTGGACAGAAGGTAGTTGGGTGATGTGGAATTTCTCCTTCAAATTTTATTTTTTAAGGTGAGGGTGTGTGAAAGGGGAATTTGTATAAGAGGTGAAAATTTTCTATTGTACAATAGAAAGGAATGAAGGTGGACCACATCACAACTTAACTTGGACCTAAATCCATTCATATACACCACACAACATTTCCAAAATAACCAAAACAAATCTGTAATTAGTGTAAACACACAAGGTCGGTCAAACCTATTTAAACACCATTAATATTTAAGTAAACACTTTGTTTGATCCAAAGATGACTCATAGACAATATACACCACTTGAACACAACTTGGAATATTCCACAAACACCTTGAGATCCAACAAATTCCTTTGCAACAACTTTCAACTGAAGAAAAAACTCATCTTGTTCACTTAGATAAACTTCTACACACTCTACCTCAATAAATAAACTTTTGAAGCACAAAACCACAAGTAAATTTGATTGAAGGTAGATGGGATCAATATCAACACCTTCCAGAATTGCAATACCATAAACCAAGCTGTGGAGAAATGTGGGGAAAAACCATTTCTCCTAGACACCACTACACCACAATTCACATGTTGGTGAACACAACTTATGTACAATGATCTAGACTAGAAAATTCTACATATAGAACCTCTGAACACCTCTAACCAATATATCCAAATGACACAAGAATATCTTCAACACACAAGAAAGGTAGAGTAGAACCAAACCACCACTTTGTATACTAGAAAACCTCTACAACACATGTTTTCCTCTTTTATTCAAATTTTCTCAAAACCACTTGGAAACCAAGTACTAGAGACACACACTAATCATCTTCAACACTTCCTCATCATTACTAAACCAACTCCAACTTAATTATACATCCATAGAAGCTTATCAAAGCAACACTAGAGGTTGAAACTAGTAACACTTACTAATTACAAAAAAATGAAACTAATCACAGCATCACCACAAAAATTATTCTCATAGACATCAATGACAACAAAAGAAGGATTTTTGACATCAATGAAAGCACAAACTACTCATACTTGCAACACAACTATTCTAAAAAATTGGCAATTTAATATTTTTGATTTTCAAGGGTGTAAAGTTAGCCGTCAGGATTTAATTTTTGAGAAATTGAATAAATTCTTATAAATACCTAGTTATTTCATCATTTTCAAATCTATCTGGGTAAAAGTACAAATTTGTGTCACACTTTTATAAAGGAACTGACCAACACTGATCTAAATTTTAAACTTGAATCACTAGAAATTGACATATATGTTTTGAATTTTGAAATGATGTAAACAAACAAAATGTTTATTTTTTAGTATATTTTATGTTTGTATTTTTTTGAAAAAATTAAAAAAGTATTTGAATATAGGTATTTATAAATTAACACTATAATTTAGTTGTTGATAAAATGTTGAAAAGGGATGTTACATAAGACATCAAGCTTTATAAAATAAATTTTCTTTTTTTTCTTTCAAATTTTTTGTGTATATTTTTAACTTGAAACTTTAGGGCATGGATATATTTTTTTTGCAATTTTAATAAATATACATTTTGAAATAAATATTTCAATGTGCATGTATTGAAACATGGTTGTTTCCACTCCGCGTCAACTTTAATATTAATGTCTATCTAAAATAGAAAAAAAATGTACTATCTTAATCTAGATTCTTTTATATAAGGCATCATATTTTTTTATTTTTTTAATATGTTTAAGTATTTTTCTTGACATGGTAATCGACCTAATATTTTTGTGTTGATTACCTACTATTAGTAAAAAATAAAAATAATATATATAATAATTGAATTATTAAAATAAATATATATTTGAAAACTACACTTATGGATTTACAAAAGGGCATTTTTACATTTAAAAAAAATGTTATTTATATGAGTAGCAGTTGTTGAAATGTTAATTTTTTCAATTAATTTCATTTTTTTAGTAAATTGGCCTCAAAGTGGTGCTGCATATGAATTTAGCCCACAATTTTAGTTGGAAAAGTTGTGGACATATTTACCTTATCTAGAATGAATCTTACTAGATCATATGTTTGACCAAAAATGATTTTTGGTTATAAATACTAAAATTCACTTGTGTTGATAAGTTGGCCAAAAGTGTGACACAACTTTGTAATTTTCTAGATTTGGTAAAGGTTTGGTTGACTCACCTATCAGTCTATTATTCAATCACATACCTTGTCCTAATCTATCAAATCCTCACTACCATTCAAATCTATAATGAATAAATGAATACATGTTGAAAAAGTTTTTAAACCCTAGGGTCAAATCTTAGGGTTTACCTTTTTTGATGTTTCACTTATGAGAACCTAACATGTTAACAGTATACACCTTCTAGAATTTTCCATAATTCACCTTGGATCTAGGTTTGGCATATTATTTTTTTGCATTTCTCATTTAGGGTTTCATGTTTGTATCATAAAAAGTCATAAAAAATCCAAAAAATTACATATCATATTGCATCATAAGTTTCAATAGGGTTTTTTTCAATCATCTTAGATCAAATCTACATTCAAATTGTATACACTATTTCATTAATATCCAAAAATTTTCATTGCATTGAAGTTCTATCTTTCATTTAAGACAAAAAAGTGAAAAAATTTGTATAGTTTTGTTGCCAAATTGCATTTAAAAATCATCATTCTCAAAATTTTACATCTTCAAATTAGTCAATTATTGCATTTTATCTTTGAAAATTGTATTCCAAATTGTCATTTCTTATTCAACCATTTTCCACATTGTTGCATACTTGCATTTTTAAATTTTATAGTCATAAAATCAGGAAAATTTGCCAAAAATATTCACTGTCAAAATTATCTAAACACAAATTTGATAACCTTAAACAATAAAAAGAATTTTAAAACATTGATTTTTTCAAAACCCTACCTAGAACACAGGCACCCTAGGAGCCTCTCTATTTGTCTTTTGGCCTCAATTTTGTTGCAACTCTTAGTTCCTTTGTTTTCTATAGGATTCTAATATCTAAATTCTACTTCCATATTTTCAAATTATCATTTTGTATTCCACATTGTTCCATGTTTTCACTGTTAAGTTCACAAACATAAAATTTAAGAAGATATTTTTGGACAAGAGGATGATATCATTAATAAATTTATTTAAAAATATAGTAAGAAGGATTTCTTATATGAATATTCTAAGGTTACATTCGATTCCCCCTCGATAGAAGACCGTCAACAAGAAGTTAAATTTGCTAAGGTTATGAATGCACAGTTGGCTATTAGATCTCATTTGATTATTGAACCTCCTAAAACTCCTTTTAGACCTCCTAAGAGTCCTCTAATCATTGGAACTCCAAAAACTCCTTTTCAACCTCTTAAGATTCGTCCAATTAAAGGACCTCCTAAACCCCATAGTTGTATTCTAAACTTCACAAAGCAACTTACTAGTAACCATGTGTCACAAAAAACAAGTTATCATATTGTAACTCACACATATAATACTAGAAATAATAAGCAACCAAAAAAAACACCAAATTCCATCCAATTTCATCAACCATTTCTCCCACTTGCACCTAACATCCTATAGTGTAGAGGTAAAGAATTTGATCTTGTTGAGAAACTTTAGAATACTCTTGCTAAGATATCCTTATGGGATTTTATTCAAACATCACCTTCTAACCATTAAATGCTTCAAAAGGCTTTGAAAAACATTTTTATCCCTCCGAGTGTGCAACAAAATGGTGTGGAAACTTTGATTGATAATGTGGATCAACCTAATTTGGACATTGTCTTTCATTAAAATGAATTAACTCCTTTAGAAATGCAAAAAAAATGATGCTTTTATGATAATGGCTATTATTAGAAGCGTTGGGATTATGTGTACCCTTATTGACAATGTTTTAGGGATTAATGTTTGTAGTGTAAATATTTTGGATAAAATTAGAGTGGACAAAAATTTAATTCAACATATTGATTTGTCAATCAAAATTTTTTATAACATGGAAAGAAAGCTTCTTGGTGTGATAACATTACTTATTAAATCTAGTAAGGTTACATTACAAAATCCTATTCATGTCATGCCCCATGACATTTCATATAATCTTCTCTTGGGTAGAGCATGGATTCATGAAATGGATGAAGTGCCTTCAACACTTCATCATTCATTAAATTACATATACAACAATAAGGTTTACATGCTAAAAGCTGATACAAAATTTGGAAAATGTTTACTAATTGAAGCTGGAATGAAAAATTATTTTAGAACATTGAAACTAACTATGAAAGTGGAACATTTACAAGTTGAGCATAAAGATAAGTGTCTTTCATTAGTGAAAACATTGTTGGAGGATTATTTGGGTTCATTAGATTTTACACCTACATTCATAGGAGAAGAAAAGATTACACAAAAAATAGAAAAAGAGAAAGAAGCTATAATGGTATCCACACAATTTATTATTGATGCAGGAGCATCCAATGGTGTAAGGGCAATCTTTCATCACCCAAAAATAGTTAAATTTCAATTTTCTCGGTTTTTAGATGCTTTTACATTTTTGGATAACCTTTTCATCATAATGAAATTCCCAATTTACGGTTTTTATTTTCTATTCCTGGGTGGAAAAATATTGTAGTTTTAGTTTCCTAGATTTGCACCTAAAAATCTTTTGAGTTAGATTTGAGGCACTTAGATTTCCCAGATCGGCCCCGAAACTTGTTGAAATTGGTGTAGCAGATTTCAAGCGCATTGTTGACTTTGAGACATTTCCAATGGTTCAAACAGTTCATGAATCAAAGTACCAGATCAAAAGTTATGGCCCCGAGAAGTTGGCACACTTTCTAGAAGATACAATTGCAAATGTTCTTTTAAAATTTGAACTTCAAGTTGTAATTTTTCAGGGCCAAACCACCTAAACTCAAATTTTGAATGTCGTTTTGGCTCCAAACTAAAGAGGAGCTCTATTTATTGGCGGTTTTCTAATTTTTGGGTAACTTTTTGGGGACAAGCTCGCATATTGCGAAAGGGTTATTCTGTAGCTTTCTGTAACTTGCATGTGTTGTAGAACTTGGGAATTGAGATCCTTTGCATGTAAGAAGCTCCATTTTCTAAATAATAAAATTATTCTTTTGTTTGTGGGTTATTTTCTATGTCTCAGGCTGTGCCCTCATCAAGTGGTATCAGAGCAAGTTTTTCTTGAGCGTGTGGACAGATCACCGATCGTGAGGCAATTCGCACCAAGACCGTGGTTGTGGGTCGAGGTCAAGAAAGATGCCTTCAAGAGTGATTCCTGGTAGGTGTGGTGGTGCCAGAGGTTGTCGAGGTGGCAAAAATTCTAGTGGAAGAGATGCATTGGCATCCCTCCAAAGACAGATTGACATGTTACAAGAGCAGTTGAGAAGAGGATTAAAATCGAGGGAGGAAAGTGAGGATGAAGGAGAGGAAGAAGGTTCAAATGTAGAGGAGGAAGAAGAAGTAATTGATCAAGACCAAATGTGGCTAATAAGGTCCATTTCAAAGATTGGGAAAAGACCCAGAGTAGAAGTCCCCAGTTATTCCGGAAGTCTAAACCTGGAAGAGTTGATCGACTGGATCAACAAGGTAGAAGAATATTTTGAGTATGAGGAAATAGAGGACCCAGATTGGGTTAAGTTTACAAAAATGAAGCTGAAGGGCCGTGCCAGTATTTGGTGGAAAGAGGTCCAGTTGGAAAGAAATCGAAGAGGAAAAGGAAATATCACTAGATGGGAAAACATGGTAGAGAAACTGAAGAAGTAGTTCATACCAATAGACTACGAGTTAGATTTGTTGAAGAAAAATTGCAAGGGTTGAAGCAAGGAAGTAGATCTGTGAAATAATATACTAAAGAATTTCACAAGATAATCATCAGAATGGGCCACACAGAGGCCAATAAGGAGAAGGCAGCCTGATATCTTAATGGGTTATGACTAAGCATTCAGGAGGAGTTAAGCCTAGTTAGAATGAACACCATTGAGGATGTGTATCAGTTTGCTCTGAAGGTGGAAGAGAAGCTGAAAAAAAGATTTGATGGCAAGCAAAAAGGACGAGGAGGTCAAATTCAAAGGGGCAGTGGAAGACCTTTAGGAAGCTGAAATGATGATGAAAAGAAAAGTGAAGATGTGGGTACCAGCCAAAGCCAAAGGAATGACAAATTCTACTACCCTTGGGATCAAAACAGTGGTGATCAAAGAGGTAGAGGACGAGGGAGATATGGACAAGGATCTGGAAGAGGTGGTTTCAAAGGAACATGTTTCCAATGTGGTGAAGAAGGGCATCGAGCATATGAATGTCCACAACACCAAGGAAGGGTAGACAAAAGGCTAGAATGTTGTGGAAGGGTTGTGCATGCAGATGAGGAGGCCCAATCTGAACATTTAGATATGCTGAAAGGGGAGAAACCCTAGTGATTAGGAGAGCCCTGGTGATTGAGGAAAAGGAACTAGAATAGAGGAAGAATCTATTTCACACAAGGTGCAAGTGTGAAGGAAAATGTTGTGATGTCATTATTGATGGTGGGAGCACTGATAATCTGGTGTCAGAAGAGATGGTCACAAAGTTGAAGCTAAAGAGGGAAAGACACCTGCATCCGTATCGAATTTCCTGGTTACAGAAAGAACACAAAGTTTTGGTCAATGAGGAGTGCCTAGTAAAGTTCAAGATCGGGAGCTACAATGATGAGGTACTTTGTGATATCATCCCCATGGACGCATGTCACATGTTGTTGGGGAGGCTGTGGTAGTTCGATAGGCGAGCTATACATGATGGCTATACAAACACTTATTCCTTGACAAAGGATGGGGTTCATGAAAATTTGAAGCCCCTGAAGGAGACCAAAGAAAAGGTATACAATAGTGCTAGAATTTGTTATGTAGATGGAAGAAATTTTTTAGAAGGTATGAAGCATGAGCATGTGTGTTATGCATTGATTCCTAGAGTGAGTAAGGAGGATAGTGAGAAGGTTCCGGAAGAAGTTTCTAGGATGTTGGATGAGTTTCAGGATATTGTTTTTGCTAATGTACTTGAGGGTTTACCACCAATAAGGAAGATCAGTCATTAGATTGACTTGATTCCTGGAGCCAGTTTTCCAAATAAGGCAGCTCATAGAATGACTCTAGCAGAAAATGAGGAGTTGAACAAACAAGTTCAAGAGTTGTTGAGAAAGGGTTTGATACAAGAGAGTTTGAGTCCATGTGTAGTACCTGCAGTACTAGCACCAAAGAAGGATGGGGAGTGGAGGATGTGTACAGATTCCTGAGCCATAAACAAGATAACAATCAAGTATAGATTTCCCCTGCCAAGGATGGATGACCTGATATTTGAGTGGAGCTCAATACTTCACAAAATTGATCTGAAGAGTGGATATCACCAGATCTAGATTCGAGAGGGAGATGAATGGAAGACTGATTTCAAGACCAAAGAGGGCCTGTATGAGTGGTTAGTCATGCCTTTTGGGCTAACCAATACCCGAGCACATTCATGCGGCTCATGAACGAGGTACTAAAAGAATTTCTGGGAAGTTTTTTATTGTGTATTTAGATGATATTTTGATTTTCAATAAGATGTTGGATGAGCATCTGATGCATATTTAGAGAGCCTTTGATAAGTTAAGAGAAGAGAAACTATTGATTAATCTGAAGAAGTGCAGTTTTGTGAAGAGGGAGTTAGTGTACTTGGGGTTTGTTGTCTCAGCAGAAGGTCTCAAGATGGACCCAGAGAAGGTGAAGGCTATTCTGGAATGGCCTACCCCAAGAACTGCTACCGAGGTGAGATCTTTCCATGGTTTGGCTAGTTTTTATAGAAAGTTCATTAGAAACTTAAGTAGTATTTGTGGACCCCTAACTGAAACAATGAGAGGGGATAGAAAATAATTCAAGTGGAGCAGTGGAGCGGAAAAAAGTTTTGAACTATTGAAGTAGAAGGTGACAGAGCAACCTGTTCTAGCCCTCCCAGATTTCAACAAGGTGTTTCAAGTGGATTGTGATGCCAGTGATTGTGCCATTGGAGCAGTGTTGAGCCAAGAATGTAAGCCCATTGCCTATTTCAGTGAAAAGTTAAATGATGCCAAGAGAATTATTTTGTATATGATCAAGAATTTTATGCAATAGTTCAAGAATTAAAGAAATGGAGACATTATTTGTTGCTGAAGGAATTTGTTCTATATACTAATCATCAGGCCTTGCAGTACCTAAATAGTCAGGGAAAATTAAATCAAAGGCATTTGAAATGGGTAGAGTTTTTGTAGAGTTATACCTTTGTTTTGAAACATAGGAGTGGGAAGTCAAATAGGGTTGCAAATGCCTTAAGTAGGAGGCATACATTGATGATAAAGATGCAGATTGAAGTGGTTGGGTTCAATGAACTTAAGACACTATACGCAGAAGATCCTGATTTTGCAGAGGCTTGGAAAGCTTGCAAGGAACCTATTATAGTGGACAAGACAAGGTGGCTGGATTTCATAATCTAGGATGGCATGTTATTTAAGGGAATTCAATTGTGTATCCTGAGGAGTTCCATGAGAGAGAACCTGATAAAGGAGAAGCATAGTGGAATAATGGACGGACATTTTGGTCAGGATAAGACCATTGCCATTATCAGTGAACATTATTATTTTCCTCAGTTGTCACAGGATGTGAAGAAGTTTATACAAAGTTGTAGGGTATGTCAGATGGCTAAAGGAGTGAGCTAGAATACGGGCTTATATCAGCCCTTACTTCTACCAGAGAGGCCATGGGAGGATATAAGTATGGACTTTGTTCTTAGTTTGCCAAGGACACAATGAGGGAATGATTCAGTCTTTGTGGTGGTTGATAGGTTTTTGAAGATGGCACATTTCATTCCATGTCAGAAGACCCATGATGTAGTCCACATTGTTGATTTGTTCTTCAAAGAGGTGGTGAGGCTACATGGTCTACCAAAGAGTATTGTTTCAGATTGTGACACTAAATTTGTGGGGTACTTTTTGAGGACCTTATAGAAGAAGCTGAAGATAGAGTTGCAGTTCAGTTCTGCACACCATCCACAAACAGATGGGCAGATAGAGGTTGTTAATAGGAGTTTGGGTAACCTACTGAGATGTTTGGTAGGAGATAAACCCAAGGGATGGGACTTGATCTTACCCAAGGAAAAATTTTCTTACAACAATTCTGTCAATAGAAGCACTAGTAGATCACCATTCCAGATTGTGTATGGAGGTAACCCCAGAATAGCTCCAAAATTGAGGAAGATGGACCAAAAGAATAAAATAAGTGCTAAAGCCAAATATTTTGTAGAACACATAAAGGATATACATGAGAAGGTAAGGGAACATATTAACAAGATGAATATGTAGTATAAGGCTAAGGAAGATCATAAGAGGAGGTATAAGGAGTTTCAGATTGGTGATGAAGTGATGGTCCACTTGAGGAAAGAAAGGTTTCCAGTGGGAACATATAACAAATTGAAGATGAAGAAGTTCAGTCCCTGTAAAATTGTGAAGAGGCATGATTCAGGGAATGCATATGAGGTAGAGTTGCCAGATGGATTCAACATTTTCCCTACGTTCAACATTTCAGATTTGACAGAGTATCATGAAGGTGGTGCAGAGGAAGTACCAATGATGGAACAGTGTGGGATTCTAGCACCTACTTCAGAAAAGGAGGAGACTGAAGAAATCCTGGATAGTCGTGTGGGAAGGAGTACCAGGAACAGGCAGTATGAAGAATATCTAGTGAAATGGAAAGGAAGGCCTATTGAAGATTCATCTTGGTTGCCTAAGGAAGAGGTCAACCGTTTGGGTTTTCATCCACCATCTGCGATGTGACAGGGTCACTTCTCAAACTACCTTGGGTATCTGATGCAGGAGCATCTAGTGGTGTAAGGGCAATCTTGCATCACCCAAAAATAGTTAAATTTCAAGTTTCTTGGTTTTTAAATTTTTTTACATTTTTGGATACCATTTTTGTCATAATGAAATTCCCAATTTATAGTTTTTATTTTCTATTCTTGGGTGGAAAGATATTGTAGTTGTAGTTTCCTAGATTTACACCTGAAAAATCTTCTGAGTTAGATTTGAGACACTTAGAATTCCCAAATCAGCCTCGAAACTTGCCAAAATCAGCATAGCAGAGTTTGAGCACGTTGTTGACTTTGAGACCTTTCCAACGGTTCAAACGGTTCAAATGGTTCAGAGTCCCGGATCAAAAGTTATGGCCCTAGGAAGTTGGCGTACTTTCTAGAAGATACAATTGCAATGTTCTTTTAAAATTTGAACTTCAAGTTGTAATTTTTCAGTGCCAAACCACCTAAACTAAAAGTTTGAATGTCATTTTGGCTCCAAACTAAAGAGGAGCTCTATTTATGGGCAGGTTTCTAATTTTTGGGTAACTTTTTGGGGACAAGCTCGCATATTGCGAAAGGGTTATTCTATAGCTTTCTGTAACTTGCATGTATTGTAGAACTTGGGGATTGAGATCCTCTGCATGTACGAAGCTCCATTTTATGAATAATAAAATTATTCTTTTGTTTGTGGGTTATTTTCTGTGTCTTGGGCTGTGCCCTCATCAATTATTGAGTCATCAAAAACATCCAATTCCATAACTTCTAGAAAAGAGGAAGACACAAATTACACATCCACCTATGGTGGAGATGATCATGAAGAACCATCTTTTTCAAAAGCAATGGAAGAAATTTATGGAAGAGGTTATCAAATTTTGAAACAATTTGGTTATAATGAAAAATGATGTGATATTAAAGAACAAGTTATCCATGACCCTATAGAGCATAACATAGAAGAAACAACAAGAGGTATTTGCTCTTGTCCTTCAAAAATAACAAAAACATTAAAAATATTTTCACTTAATCAATATCATTAGTTGCTCCTTCTTGTCAAGTGGTAATTGTAGTATCACACAATGCACACTACCATGCATGGGGTATAAAATTGTACTTATGAAATCATATCTGGGTATGTGCAAGATCATGATGGGAAAAAAAGTGGCGATATGATGGGTATGTGTGGGGTATGTGGCTGATAGTTTTTTTAACCCAAAATTGATGAAATGAAAAGGGTTTTTAAAGGATATTATCAACTTTCAACCAATATAAATTATTCTTTACTTTGAATTTAATAAATAATTATTATTCATTTTCTATTTGAATTATGACTAAAGTCCTAATTGATAGGTTGATTGAAAAACATCTATAGATTTTAAATGGTATCACATTTTTTGAATCTGAAACATGCATCACATTCTATGCTTTGCATACTATAGGATTACAAAATAAAAAATGAATTTCATTAAGTTTTGACAAAGTTAAGGTGGTCAGACATACGAGTTTTTATATTTTTTAAAATTTTATAATAAAAAACTCATAATTAATTATTTACTTGGAAAAAATTACAAAAAAATATGCATCACATATAGACATGAGTCCTCTATTTATATCAAAAATATTATAAAAAAATATTATCATTTTATTGTGGTTAGGGTGGTCAGACAGACACTTGTTATTTTTTCCCTAAAATTTAAGTACTACTGCATTGAAATTTCAAATTTTCACCAAAATGATTTTTTTTTAAAAATAAACCTTTTAGCTTAGAAACTACATTCAATTTTCTACAGATTCTATTGTTACATATTTTTGAAATAATATAGACAACTTTTTCAAATTTTTACGTCAAGTTGCCTAACTCTGATATTTTTGAATTTTTTGCCACTTAAGGGCCTATTTTTTCCATGATGATCCTACACATACGCATTTTATTTTCCAAGGAGAAACATATAATCATCTACCTAGGCTCATCATTTTCCCTACACTTGGAGGGAAAGGGCTATGTATCCTTGTCCTAAGTGCATTCCTTCTAGAAAGGGATCCCTCCTTATCTCCATAAAACATTAGTGTAGCAAGTATAATAACATTTTCAGCGGGGGAATATAGTCCCCCCGTTCTTTGTTTACATATAAATGGTCCCTTCTTAGCGATGATAACATATTTATTCTAGGAAGTGTGACTTTGTTAATCAAAGTGTGGATTTCTTATTCTATATGAGTATCTCTTTGGTGGTGATGTTAGTCTTGATATCTTTCAAGAGAGTGACCTTTCTTGGTGTATGACATTCCCCTTGGTGGTAATGCTATGATTAATATTCCCTAAGGCATGAATTTATTTTCTATATCTTGTCCTCTCTTGGTGATAATGTCATGAGTGATATCCCTTAAGGTGTTACCTTTCATATGATAAGAAAATACCCTTTATCATTTGTATCATCTCTTCTGGTGGTGTTGGTACAACACCCCTTGAGTTTTTAACCTTATCCTATTTTTCACTTATGCACCCCCTAAGATGAGTTTTGTTGCACCCCTTGATGTGATTTTTTTAACCTTGCATATGATAAGAAAATACCCTTTGTCATTTTTATCACCTCTTGTGGTGGTGTTGATACAACACCCCTTGAGTTTTTAACCTTATCCTATTTTTCATTTATGGACACTCTGAGGTGAGTTTTGTTGCACCACCTAAGGTGAGTTTTATGCAGCCCTAAGGTGAGTTTTGTTGCACCCCCTGAGGTGATATTTTTTGCACCACCTAAGGTGAGTTGTGTTGCACCCCTTGAGGTGTGTTTTATGCACCGCCTAAGGTGAGTTGTGTTGCACCCCTTGTGGTGTGTTTTATGCACCCCCTAAGGTGAGTTTTTACAAGATAATTCATGGATTCAACATAATGGAGCTTGTTGGGTCATGAATTTGAGCACCCCTTTTTGAAATTTCCACCTGGAATAATGCATCTTGCTTTCCAGTGTAGCCATATATTCCATGAGTGATGTGTATGACTTCAATCCTCATGGGACCTAACATTTATTTGATGGATTATGTTTGGTATTTGAGACAATTGAAGATTGAGGTCTCTTTACCTTATGACTCAAATATTTTAGTACTAACCTTGTGTTTATTTTTTTTATTTTTTATGTGTCTTCCCTATATTTACATCATGTTTATTTCTATTTCATTTTCATCTTTGCATTCCATTGCTCCATGTGTTTTCATTGTGTATGTTTCATGTTTTCTGACATGTATGTTAGTGTATGTTATCATGTTGCATATCTTACATATGTGTGCTCCTTTGTGCATATGTTGGTTTACCATGTGATCTTGGATCCTAGGGGATTTTCCACCCCCTATATCCTTATTCATCCTATCTCTTCAAAATTTGGACAATTGGACCCCTCTTGAAATAAAAATTCTACTTTAGTGTGATTCTGATTGTAAGTTCATACTCTCACTAAAGTGGGGGCTAAATGTAGCATCTTAAATTGCCACCCATGAAAACTTCACCTTATTTCCCCCCCTTAAATTATTGGACCTAATTGAGTATTTAATTTCCTAAATTATATATTCTATGGCCCATTTTTTACAATTTCTAGGGAATTGCAAGCGAAAATAAATTGCATTTATCTAATACATTTCACCCAACACTGATTGTCTCAGAAAAGAGGTCCAAGACACTCATTTGATAGGTGTGAGTAACTTCCTATTTTCCCTCCAAATTGAAACATGTTATTTGTAGAAATTTAATATTTGAATTTCAAGTTTCTAAATTCAGCCATCGAGATTTAATTTTTGAGAAATTGAATAAATTTATTTATTAATACATAGTTATTGCATTATTTTCAAATATATCTAGAAAGAACAAGTAAAAATATTGGAAAACTTATGATCAAGAGAACTATTGAGCAAGTCAAGAGAAACATTTTCAGAGGTTCATTGCAACATTTTAAGATCCTAATATCATTTCCAATTCTATGTGAGTTTATGTGTGTTCACGTTATCATTATTTTGTGAAGGCTAATACTTTTGTAGGTATCCAAGGCAATTAAAGAAATTCAACCATTCAAGAAAATCAAGAAAAACAAGATTGAAGTCCTTGAGGTGATTTGCATGACTTCATTCTTTCAAGGAAGACATTGAAGGGTGGTGAGTTGTAACACTTTATAATTTCATCATTCCTTCTCATTCATTATAGTTTTTAATTGGAATTTTCCATTGTGGAAGTTGAAATTCTTACATGGGGTTTGACTAAGCCAAGACCCTAAATGGCCCAACAATTCCTCTCTTTGTGGATGTGCAAATATTAGGATTATTTAAGATTGGAAGGATCTTGAAGATAATCTATTCAATGTTTCATTTAAAACCATACACCTTGTCAACCCACAAAAACTTAGTTACATAAATATTTAAAAGCATTTTGATATATTTGTAGGCATGAATCCAAAGCTTAGATCTAACATTAGAGGACCCCAAAAACAAATTCAGAAATGCATCACAAGGAAACTCACATCCTATGCATCTGTGTCTTCCATTTTTTTTCCCCAAACTTGAATCATAGGTGCACAATGTCCTACTCTACTCATTTTTGTTGTCTAAATCTTTTTGTGAATTTTTGTGTCTTTCATATTTGCATCAAAATAGTAAATTGCATTATTATCATAGTTAGATCATTGCATTTCATCATTAGGACATTTATAGATTTGGTTAAGGGTTGGTTGAATCACCTATCAGGTTTTAATTCAATCACATACCTTGTCCTAATCCATCAAACTCTCACTATCATTCAAATATATAATCAATGAATGAACACTCCTTGAAAAGGTGTTTAAACCCTAGGGTCAAATCTTAGGGTTTACTTTTTTCAATGTTTCATCTCCATATTGCTAGCCACATATGAGGGGGTACGTGTTTTCTAAAAGGAATCCATGTGACAGGCCCAAGGGATACCCAATCGACCATGTGCAATAAATATGCTCGAATGACCACACCTGAAGAAGCATGCAAATGATAATGCTATGGTACTCATAGTGGACATACCACTTTAGGTCATGATAGTGGGGGAGAAGCATTGACCATAGGAAAATACAACCCTCTACTCCTCCATCACTCAGATTTAATGGATGAGGCCCTTGTGGAGGTGTAAGTATCACCTATCCATCATGACCCACAATGTGATAGTCACAATCATCACCCAATGAACCAACAGTAGTGCTACACATCCCTAATCTAGCTAACACATGTAGATATGCTTGCTTGTGTCCTTTGAGACTACATGGCCAAGGTAGTACTGGTGTGTAGCCCAAGAATCCTAGGACGTCTTACCCTCCTCATTCACCACTCACTCTCTATAGATAGGTAGCCACAAGATGCGATAGATGTCCTTCAAGGTAATAGTCATCTCCCCATGGGGAGATAAAATGTCAAGGTATTGGCATCCCATCTCTCCATGAGCACTATGAAAGTGGGGGCATGGAATCAAATCTATGACATTGTATAAACCCACCAGAGTCATGTTATACCAGACCATAGTCATCAACATTGATCTCATTCCTACAAATTCACAAAAAAATGATAGAATGACCCCATTTATATGCTCTTTGATCTTAGGCCACTCTTGCAAAAATATAAAATATCAATTTAGAACAATCTACATCTCAAAAATCTTCTAAATCTACATCATCAAAGTTTTTCTAAGTCTATGTCTGGGACTATAATGCATCATGCAAACATTCACATGACACAATGATATTCAAGGCTAAATTGGCTAATGAAAGCATACAGGTAGGATGTCAATACAATTTATGGGATTCCAACATATCCACCAAAAACCATCACACCAGCTGAATTCTTGTATTTCTCAAAAAACTAAAAAATGCTAAAATGACAAGCTAGGGTTGAATTTTTTCTATACCTCATCAGGTGGGTCACCCCTCACCACATTGTCATGTAGCTAGTTGATCCACAATAGCATAAAATCTCATTAGTGATTCATTTTGCTAACAACACTCTTGAAAATTCAACAAAATCCTCATAGTGAATAGTGAAAATGATCCTTTCTTAGGCCCACCTAGGCATATACAGGCTCATTTTTCCCATTTTTTTGATGCAAAAATGTCCCTTCCATCTAAATTTTCACCCCACCTAGCTGAGGGAAAAATAGGAGGGGTATATACTCACCTCTTCATCATATTTTTCTTTCAATTCACCAAATTTTTCTTAAGCATTCTTCTTACTGTGGTAGCTTCTTTCAATTTTGAAATTGACTTGATTTTGAGTTTTGCAAAATGAAGCTTCACATCAAGCATTGTAGTTTCTCACAAAGCTTAAACAATAGTGGCATTGTAAGTATCCACTTGCTTGAACTCTACGGCCTCTATAGTATCTTTTTTGCAAAAATCTATAAAATTTTAAAGTTTTTAGTTTTAGCATTTATGTCTTCTTAGCTAATTTAGTGCAATTGATTTTTCTCCAAAAATTTAACTCACTAAAGTGGGGGGAAAATCTAGTGTTTTGAAATTGCACCCTATGGAAATTTTACACTTACACATCTAGTCCACCACATTTATAACAAAAACCTATAAGTCAGAAATTCATGATTCCAACTTTATAGGTGACAACAATAAAGTACTAATAGCTTAGATACCTCATTCTTGTAAATTTTTGAGTAGGATGCTTACATGATGTGTAGACATCCCCGCAATGCGTTGGCATCCCCAAAATTTATGAGATTCCAATCAGAATATTCAACATCCTTTGCATATGACACATTCCATTATGGTAAAAACATGGATGTAATAGCTTCTCCTGCCCATTCATTCTCACACTCTCTCATTCAATCTTTCTCTCTCTCCCATTCTATTCTATCTTCTTCATATTTTCTCATTCTCTCTTTCTCTCTATAGAAAAGCTATGCCAAGTTTGTATCAAATCAACAATCAAGGATCTCCTCAATGCAATCTTCTCACATATTTCAATCCAAGAGGGGAATCATGGGTTGTTTGTAATGCTCTCTTGTTTTCTTGTCTTGTTTATTTATTATTTTCTATTTGATCACATCTACAATATTCTTAAAAGGCATTTTCCTCCTTTGTGGGGATTGTTTCAATTACACATATTTATAATTTTGATATAGGTTCTCCTCCTTAGTGGTGTTTGTTTCTATCACACATCTTTACATTTTATGTATTTTTATCTATCTCTATCTATCTAGCCGTCTATGGATATAGAAACACCAAAATGGGGGTTTTGACTAAGGTAAGCCCTAGAACAACCCCAATTTTTTCCCTCTCGATTTTGTGTATAGATGTATGGATTTGAGAAGATGGATATTGCATATTTAAATGTTTCATCCTCTATTTTAACAAAGATGATAGTGCAAGGTAAGAATTTCCCAATGGTGTACTGTCATTTGTGGTCAAGGCTTAATCCTCCTAGGGGTGGAATTTGTAAACTTTATAGTTTCTATTTTGTAAACTATGGATTGTAATCTTGCTATCAATTTTTGTTATTAATAAATTGTATCAATCTTGTCCTTGATTATTTAGCATTTATTTGATTAAGTTGTACAAATATTCTTCATTCTTTATCTTGTCACTTGAGCTTTATTTCTTGAGGTAAACAAGGGATATTCTCTCCTTCAAGGCTCCCTTTGTCTCAAGAGTAGTGAATCCCCTCCTTTACATTCCCAAACCTATGACTTGTTTGAACATATTGGGTGATCATATGACCATACAATTTTTTGGTTATCTATACAATATTAATGGCTAGGGAGACTAAATGTTGTTTCTTAGGGTCTTGGGTAACTTTTTCCAATTTTTATGAATTGATAGTAAATATTAGGGTTCTCAGGAATTTTAGATGTGATGGATGGAATTTTTATCCAAAATGCTCCAAAATTATAGCTAGATTCTAGATCTAGCAACTAACTTCCAACTTCAAATCCTCATAAATGTGGCCTTAATTATCCAATTTGGAAAAAAAGAAGATAATTTAACTTTCTCTGATAGCTTGAACTCAATGGTGAGCTCATATTTACATAAAAAATACTCAAAATGAAATTACAATTTAAAAATCAATGAAGACAAAACCCCCAAATCTAGTATTTCTATCAAGTTTTTTTATTCTCCAAATCATTATTCAATACAAGAGAAGAAAATACTCATATTTTTAGGATCTACTGAGATTTGAAACCTAGATCTCTTAATTAATACCAATAAGAAGCAATCTCACAAGCTCTGGTACCATTTAAGAGTTTGTATAGAATTATCTAAACCATACAACATTTGGTTGAATAGTGGAGCTACCCAAGATCTAGAAACTTCTATAAAAGAACAAAGATCAACTATGAGAGAATGATTATATTTTGTCAAATGATGAAAATATACAATAATAAAATTGATTGAATGAATTAGATTATAAATGGAACCCCTTGGTTATATAGGCCAAGATTAACATATGATTGTATAATATTATGACATGTGTTTTAATATTATGAATTGAGATACAAAGTGGTAGCTATCCTATGTGTACCCTAAGTAAACTTAGGTAACTAGTGTGAGTTGGACCTAGGTGATGAACTACTAGGTAAAACACCCTTTTCACCCCAACAAGTATAAATATTTATAAAGTGTTAAATATTACACTAATATAAGGTAAAGTACCAATATCATGTAGGTATTTTACAAATCCATGACACTCTTGAGTGAAAATGGGAAATGATTTTATGGAATTTATCATGTGTTTACATCTATCTTCTCACTATTACGATACCATCATGGTGATGATATAATTGTTAGCCAAGGTTTCTAAATTCTCACCAATGAGGATGTCCTATAATTTTGCATCAATGTCACATGTCTTCATGTAGGATATTTTTGATGCAGGAGCATCTTGACAACATCATGCTTCCTTGAAGAAATTTTGAGATTTGATACAATTTTGGTGTCTCAACCTTGTAACAAGGATCTAGAGGTAATTTTCAAGTGATTAGGTTAATAGGAGTTCAAATTTAGTCTTTTATGTCAAACTTGAAATGAATATAAAAGTTGTCATATAAAGATGTAAATGTTGCAAAGTTGCAAAACTTGCAAAAATGCAAAAAAATGCAAATGTATGGAAGATGAAAGGTTGGGTCACTTGGAGTCAGTTGAAAATTAGTTAGAAACAGAAAATTCATTTTGGAATTCCTTTAAAAATTCATTGTAACCATTTTTTAAGGCATGGGTGATTGGAGACAAGAATTTGAACCAATGATATCACTGTCTTATGCATTTTTTCTCAAAAAGTATCTGTATTTTTGTTGTGTATGACCCTGTATGAGTAGGAAATAGTTTCTAATTGAATGTAAGTGTTAATATATTCAATCACCTTCCATTCAAAGTTTTTTACATGCAATTTGGTGGAATCTAAAGAAAGATATTAAAGTTTTGTTGTAGATTGTCGTAGCCCTATCCTAGGGTAAATAGTGGCCTATAAATTTGTGTTTCTCCCATTATATCTAGTGAAAACACTTAATTTTTGGTAAAGTTACTCCTTTTTGTATTTAATTTCATATTTCAAAGGTTACAAATCAAAAGGGTTAGTTTGGTGTGGTGAGTAATTACTGCCCTAGTCTGAAAATAGGGTTTTATGAACAAAGATTGAGGTTATAGCCTAGGATTTGAAAAAATACCTATGGAAACAGAATTTTGAGGGTTTGATGACCTTGTGTAGGTAAAATTAGGAATTTTTGAAGTCTTGGTAAAGAGATTTTGAGTTAGGAGGTTATAGAAACAATAAGACCTGGTGCTAGCCAAGCCAATTAGGCCTAGTTTTTACATAAAAAAATCTTGATTTGAGATATTCTTTCCAAAGAAACATATATTGTGTTTTAGATATGTTTCAAAAACCCTAAAAGTATACTCAAAAATTTCTTTATAGATTGGAGAAAAGGCATGCATCAAAAAATATCTCTAACAGTTCGTGTTTGGAGGACTACTAGTTTTGAATATAGGTTTGTGGGAATAAGCCATCAGTTGATACTAAAAAGTCCTGATATTGGATGATTTGGGTGAGATTGAGTTTCTAATGAGTTTGAATATGTTTAAGTTTTTTTGGGTCAAAGAAAGTGAAAGATCAAATTTGTGCCTAAATGTAGAAGTCATTTTTTGAGTATTTTTCTTATGAACTTGAAGGAATAGAAGGGATTGATTCAATGATTGTAACATTTGTAATCATGTCAATGATGGTTTCTTCCTTTGCACTACATCAGTTTGGTATTAGTGCTCAATAAAAGATCGGGACTAGAAAAATTTTGTGGTTTTGTGTTTTTGTTGTAGTTGTGTGCAGGTTGAGAAGATAACCCAGTTGCTGCCAAGAGAAGGTAGAGAAAGTTGAGAGAAAGTGGAAGCAAGAAGAAGCTTGCTTGAAGAGAAAAGATGGAGATATTGAGAAGACAAGGAAGAAAGGAAGAAGAGAAAGAGACAAGAGAAGATTGAAAGAGAGATAGAAACAATAAAGCAAGAGACGAGAAGGTTGGAAAAAGTGTTCTAGGAGTCCATGATGGAGATAGAAAGGTTATATAGAAAGGCATTTAGTTGGAACTTATAAATTAGAAAGAAAGTTTCATGGCCCATAAAGAAGATTATCAAAAGAAGGAAAAGGAAATAAAAGTTAGCAGTTGATAATCAAGAGGAAGAATAAATGGAGATCAATTTGATGATGAGGAAGATGAAGAATGAAATCCTTGAGGGAGCAAAGAATTAGATAAAGGACATGGAAATTAGGAATGAAGCAGCCATTGTTTCATGGAAAAAAAAATGTTAAAGAGGCAATCTACCATTTCATTGTTATGAAAATGATTTTGATGGGGTACAAGCTAAGAGTTGGAGTGAAGGGAGAAGATGTTGAGGAGAAAATTGAGATGCAACAAAGTGTGGATAATTTGATTTCAAATGGAAAGGAAGATAGAAGCATAATTTGCATGGACAGAATGAAGCCAAAGGTGAAAATGAAGATGATTGGGAGAAGTTTCAAGGTCAATCAGAGGTAGAGAATACAAGGGATGAATATTTGTGGAAAAATTCAAATTCAAGTGGACTTGAAATTCATTTGGTCAGGAGAATGATGCAGGAGCATCTTGACAACATAATGCTTCCTAGAAGAAATTTTGAGATTTGATGCAATTTTGGTTTCTCAACCATGTAACAAGTATCTAGAGGTAATTTTCATATGATTAGGTTACTAGGAGGTCAATTTTTAGTGTTTTATGTCAAACTTGAAATGAATATAAAAATTTCATATAAAGATGTAAATGTTGCAAAGTTACAAAACCTGCAAAATTGCAAAAAATGCAAATGTATGGAAGATGAAAGGTCGGGTCACTTGAAGGTAGTTGAAAATTAGTTAGAAACTAAAAATTCATGTTGGAATTCCTTTAAAAGGGCCTTGTAACCATTTTTTAAGGTGTGGGTGATTGGAGATGAGAATTTGAATGAATGATATCACTTTTTTATGCATTTTTTCTTAGAAAATCTGTATATTTCTACTGTGTATGACCCTATACAGGTAGGAAATAGTTTATAATTTATTTTAAGTGTTAATATGTTCAATTACCTTCCATTATAAGTTTTTTACATGAAATTTGGTGGAATATAAAGAAAGATATGAAAGTTTTTTTTGTAGACTATCATAACACTATCCTAGGGTAAACAGTGACTTATAAATTTGTGTTTCTCCCATTATATCTATTGAAAACTCTTAATTTTTGGTAAAGTTACTCCTTTTTGTATGTAATTTCATATTTCAAAGGTTAAAAATCAAAAGGGTGAGTTTGGTGTGGTGAGTAATTACTTCCCTAGTATGAAAATAGGGTTTTATGAACAAAGATTGAGGTTAGAGCCTAGGATTTGAAAAAATACCTATGGAAACAAAATTTTGAGGGTTTCATGAGATTGTGTAGGTAAAATGAAGAATGTTTAAAGTGTTTGTAAATAGATTTTGAGTCAATATGTTATAGAACCAATAAGACCTGGTGCTAGCCAAGCAAATTAGGCCTAATTTGTACATAGACAGTCTTGATTTGAGAAATTCTTTCCAAAGCAACATATACTATGTTTTAGATATGTTTTAAAACCCCTAAAAGGATACTCAAAAGTGTCTTTATAGACTAGAGAAAATGCTTGCATCAAATAATATCTCTGATAGTTCATGTTTGGAGTACTACTAGTTTTGAAGATAGGTTTGTGGGAATAAGCCATCAATTGATATTAAAAGTTCCTAATATTGGATGATTTGGGTGAGATTGAGTCTCTAATGAGTTTGAAGAAGAATTCTAAGTTTTTTTGGGTCAAAGAAAGTGAAATATCAGATTTTTTCCTTTGTAGAAGTCATTTTTTTGAGTAGTTTTCTTGTCAACTTGAAGGAATAGAATGGATTGAGTCCCTAATTGTAACATTTGTAATCATGTGAATGATGGTTTCTTCCTTTGCATCACATCAGTTTGGTATGAGATCTTAGCAAAAGATCTAGGCTAGAGAAAGTTTGTGGTTTTTCTTTTTGTTGTGGTTGTGTGTAGGTTGAGAAGATAACTTGGTTTCTGCCAAGAGAAGGTAGAGAAAGTTGAGAGAAAGTGGAAGAAAGAAGAAGCTTGCTTGAAGAGAAAAGATGGAGATATTGAGAAGAAATTTGTAGGTAGAGGAAGAAGGAAGAAGAGAAATAGACAAGAAAAAATTGATAGAGAGATAGAAGCAATAAAGGAAGAGATGAGAAGGTTGGATAAAGAGTTCCAGGAGTTCATGATGGAGATGGATAGGTTGCATAGAAAAGAATTTAGTTGGAACTTATCAGTGAGAAAGAAAGTTGCATGGTGCATAAAGAATATTGTCAAAAGAAGGAAAATGCAAGAAAAGTTAGAAGCTGATAAACAAGAGGAAGAAGAAATGTAGATCAAGTTGATGATGAGGTAGATGAATAATGAACTCCTTGAGGGAGCAAAGAATCAAAAAAAGGAAATGGAAATTAGGAATGAAGCAACCATTGTTTCATGGAAAAAGTAAAAGGTTAAAGAATAAATATACCATTTCATTGTTATGACAATGATTTTGATGGGGTACAAGCCAAGACTCAGAGTGAAGGGAGAAAATGGTGAGGAGAAAATTGAGATGCAACAAAGTGTGGAGAATTTGATTTCAAATGGAAAGCAAGATAGAAGCCTAATTTGCATGGAAAAAATGAAGCCAAAGGTGAAAATGAAGATGATTGGGAGAAATTTCAAGGTCAATTAGAGGTAGAGCATACAATGGATGAAGATTTGTGGACAACTTCAAATTCAAGTGGACTTGAAATTCATTTGGCCAAAAGAATGATGGAGGAGCATCTTGACAACATCATGCTTCCTTGAAGAAATTTTGGGATTTAATGAAGTTTTGGTTTCTCAACCTTGTAACAAGGATCTAGAGGTCACTTTCATGTGATTAAGTTACTAGGAGGTCAAGGTTTAGTGTTCTATGTCAACCTTGAAATGAATATAAAGTTTTCATATAAAGATGTAAATGTTGCAAAGTTGCAAAACTTGTAAAATTGGAAAAAAATGCAAATGTATGGAAGATGAAAGGTCAGGTCGCTTGGAGGTAGTCGAAAAATAGTTAGAAACTCAAAATTAATGTTGTAATTCCTTTAAAAATACCTTGTAACCATTTTTTAAGGCATGGGTGAGTGGAGATAGGAATTTGAATGAATGTTATCACTATTTAATACATTTTTTTCTCAAAAATATTTGTATTTCTATTGTGAACAACCCTATATGAGAAGGAAATAGTTTCTAATTGATTGTAAGTGTTAGTATGTTCAATCACCTTCTATTCTAATTTTTTTACGTGAAATTTGGTGGAATCTAAAGAAAGATATTAAAGTTTTGTTGTAGACTATCATAACCCTGTCCTAGGGTAAACAATGACTTATAAATTTGTGTTTCTCCAATTATATCCAATGAAAACTCTTAATTTTTGGTAAAGTTACTCCTTTTTGTATTTAATTTCATACTTCAAAGGTTATAAATCAAAAGGGTGAGTTTTGTGTCATGAGTAATTACTGCCCTAGTTTGAAAATAGGGTTTTATGAACAAAGATTGAGGTTAGAGCCTAGGATTTGAAAAAATACCTATGGAAATGGAATTTGGAGGGTTTTATGAGCTTACGCAAGTCAAACAAGGAATTTTTGAAGTGTTGGTAAAGCGATTTTAAGTCAAGAGATTATAGAACCAATAAGTCCTAGTGCTTTCCAAGCCAATTAGGTCTAATTTGTACGTAGACAGTTCTAATTTGAGACATTCTTTCCAAAGCAACATATACTGTGTTTTAGATATGTTTGAAAACCCCTAAAAGTATACTCAAAAATTTATTTACAAACTAGAGAAAAGGCTTGCATCAAAAAATATCTCACATTTCATGTTTAGATTACTACTAGTTTTGAAGATAGGAATGTGAGAAGAAGCCATTAGTTGATATTAAAAGGTCCTGATATTGGATGACTTGGGTTAGATTGAGTCTCTAATGAGTTTGAAGAAGAAGTTTAAGTTTTTTTGGGTCAAAGAAAGTGAGCTCAGATTTGTGCCTTTGTAGAAGTCATTGTTTTGAGTATTTTTCTTGTGAACTTGAAGGAATAGAAGGGATTGAGTCCATGATTGTAACAGTTGTAATCATGTGAGTGATGGTTTCTTCCTTTTCACTACAACAATTTTTCACTTACATGCAATACCTTGTAGTATCTTTATTGCTCATGATCACATGTTCTTGTCTATTTTTAGACATAACTACAACATGATTTGGGTACAACTTTTATATTAGCCTATCACCCACATACACATTGTTATATAGAGAGGGTGATTTAGGTCCCAAATGGCCTAATCTACATGTATGTTACAGACCACCAATACAAGTGGTAGGACTATTTTTAGGTTTTTGAGTTTGTATAGGATAATAATAAATATTAGATTTCTCTAGGAATGAATCTGTATTAGGTTTTGCATGGCCATCCTTCACATAATCCATTGAATTGAGATAAGATTGAGGATAAAGTTATATTTGGACATAATATTCTTTAAGATATGGAGTAGTAGGTGTGAGTGAGTGAAATGTGAAACTATAAATAAGGTCAAATACAATGCAAAGCAATTATTTTAATTTTTAGTGATCACTTTCAATAGAGTATGGGAAAAATAAATTAAATCAAATGAAATAATGAAATATATTACCTCTACAAAGCCTCATCTTACTCCATTGATCTATGATATGCTTCAATAGTATAATGTGGATTTCTCTTCTTAGTATAACCTTATGATAGAAAATGGACGTAAGATAGCTTGAATTTTCATAGATAACTATGGATTGATTGATGACTTGGAAGATGGTTGATTTATAGATTTCACTTGATATCAATCAATAGTGGAGAATGATAAGAAGAATTAATGGATGAGATTAATTGTGAGGGAATGAGGAATGTGCAAATAACATGTTTCCTCATGAAGGGCTTGATTAGCAAGTTAAATAATTGCATGGATGAGTTGACTAACTGTATAGATGAGTGAAGTGACTACATGGAAGTGTGAAGTGACTGCATGGATCAGTGAAGTGAGAGTGAGTCTAAGTGGACTGATATAGCTTTTTAGTTAGCTCATTTAATTGATGGATAGAATAATATTAATAGAATTAAACAAATTAACTTATTTAATTTATGTGCATGAGGAGAATTTAATACTATTATAAAGGAATAAAATAATAATTTTATTTATTTTTAGAGGAATTAGAAATAGAAAAATAAATTAAGTAAATTATATTGATTTATTTAATTATAGAGGAAATGTCAGCTAATTAATTAATTAAATTTTTTAATTATAGTGGATAATAATAAATAATGAAGGAATTATTACTTTGTTAAATAAAGTGGCATGGCCACTATAAATATTATATTGTTATCAAAAGGTGCTTATACATAGTTGGAGAATGAAGCCATGTCAAAATGCATTCATCCTAAGTTACCAAAAAACCCCATGCTTAGTCAATACAACTTTCAAATGAACTAGCAAGATTAGGAGGAAAATATTGGATTAAATGAGGATCCTCAAGAGTATTTTTTATAAAACAATGAACAACATTGAACTATTTTTGAGCATTACAAATCAAAGATTCACCCACTATAGGCCGAAGATCATTTATACATGAGAAAAAATCTTAAGTATTATAAACAAACAAGACATATGTCATTGTACATAATACTTAGAGATGTGTATCATCAGAGAGAAGAGTATCTCAATCAAATACACCACCCACCATTGGATAGCATAATTGAAATCATGCCTCTCCAATTCCATACAAAGATGAGATAGTGAAAAAATATGAGGAAAAATATAAGTCCCTTCCCAAAATTTAACCATGCCTACACATCATAACACGTTCATAATATTATAAAAAAATATTGAATAAAATTCAATTAGAAGGACCACAGAATAATTGGAAATCCAATCCCAACCAAAAACTAATATTAAAGCCCATTTGCACTTGAGGGTATTGAATGAAAAGATCCCAACCAAGTTTAGTCCTTGAGAATTAGAGATTATCCCTGGTTTCCCAATATCGAGTAGGTATAAAAACCCTAAAAATATACTACATGAAGTGAAAGCATAGATAAGTTAGTAGAAGAGGAATATGAAACAATGATAATGCAAATAATTTCCAATAGTAATATAGCACAAAAATATAGCATGAACATGAAAAACCATTGCACATGTGAGATATTGACCATTGATTTGGGAGATACACCTCAATAAAATATATGCTAATTAGAAACTTTCTAAAGAGACTCATTTACACTTACACATGTGACAACCTCAGTGTTAGACAAAAACCTTTGAGATGCTATTTTTTTAGCTAGTGGAAATGACAGTTACTAATCCCAAACCATTTTATTTGTAGAGGCTAGAAAAATTCATGAAATAAATAAACAAGGAAGAGAGAACCAATCTATGTCAAAGAAAATGACACATTCTAAAAGTATCCACCTCCTCTAAATGTGGGACAAAATTGCATTAGAAGAGGTAACCCATCAAATAAAAATATGATCTAAGCATAAATACTGAAAAATATGTAGATGACTATAGCCATCAAAATACAAACCACACATCTTCAACTTCTATTTGCATGTGGAAAATAATATACATGCCACCAAAGAAGAGATATGAATAGGTTAGCCAAATCCAAAGTGCAAGCTAGAGGCTAGAGCATAAAAGGAAGTCCACATATTCTAATAAGATGTCAACATATGCATAATCATCAACCACTAAGCAATAAATATCCAAATACCAATTTAAAAATACCATCAAGAGTCATCAAGGATCTTCTACAACCATCCACAAGTGAGGAAGAAGTTATAGGCCACTAAAGAAGAACCAAAGAAGAAAATCAAAAGTACTAAATTATAATGCCTAGATTTCAAAGAACATATCCTAGACCATAGGTAGGAGGAATCATGATAAAATATGAATATCTCTTTATGAAAATTTAATATATGATAGAAAATAATCAATCACCTTGTTAGATAGAGCATCTACTAAACCATTAGCTTCTCTATAGCAATGCATTACCTCAAAGGAAGGAAAATTCTAAAGAAGATATAAAATGTAGCCCAAAAAATAATTCAAATGGTAGTTTTCCTAGGCCTTCTATGACAAATAATTCACCACCACCATCAAATCACCCTCAATGATGATATGATCTATCTTATATTTTAATTCCAATTCTAGAGCAAGTAACAAAGCATTAAATTCTACCAAATTGTTTGAACCATCAACTAAAAACTTACATATTTATCTAATCATATGACCTTCATAATCTCTCAAGACCATACTTGCACCCAATTTCTTGGGGTTGACAATCAAAATTTAACTTCACTATTCCAATTGGAGGAGGAAACCATTTGATAAATTTCCTATTTATAATAGGACTAGTTACTTGAATAGATCCCTTTATAGAAGGGGGTTTCAATAAGCTCCAATAATTTTGTATAAAAACATCCCATGAAGAAAAATCCTTTATATTATTTGAATTTTTGAAAATATTTGACATAGTTACCTCTAAAAAGATATCTCAATCCTTTGAATTACATACTTTATATTAGAAGATTTTTTCTTGAAAGTTCTATTGTTTCTTTCTAACCAAAATTTACAAATTAAATTAGAGGGAAATCAATCCCAAATACAAGCATATGTAGAAATTTTAAATAATGAAGGCCAACTTTGAAAATGTTTAAAAGGAGACCCCAAAAAAGGCCCAATCCAACCAAGCATATTTTGTAGCCAAGACCAACACTGATAAAAGAAAGTCACATAATAGGAGCGAATAATCTAAACTTTCATATGCCTTGTGACACAAGAAACAAGGAAACAAATAAGTCATTCCCATTCTATCAAATGTCATGCTAGTTAGAATTCTATTCTTTAGGGATAACCATGAAAATTCCTTGAATTTACAAAAAATAAATGAATCCAAACACATATCAATAGCCCATGATTCCCTCTACTCCAAGGAAACATGGGAGTTATAACCATCTTTAACATAGTAATTTCCTAACTTTGATTTCAATTCATCTTCCTTATTAGAATAGAAAAAAAATCTTTTATTTAACTCAACCTTAAGAGATTCTTCCAACTAAGAATAAAAAGGTATAAAATCAAAATATTTTCATTTCATAATGAAAGGAGATTTTTTAGAATCCACCTCCATATAATATTTTACCTTATTCCCCAATAAATATTTTAGGGTAATCTCAATGTTCTTCCAATTACCAACATTATGGAGAGGTTTATACCAATTCCAAGAATCCTCAAAAAAACAATCTTTTTTCCCATTATTTTTAACCCAAGAAAGATGTGGAAGAATTACTAATTTACAAGAAGAAATGAAGTTCAAAATTTTGGAACTAGAAGGAAGAGGTTTTGAGTGAAAATCCTTTCTCTTTACAAGGAATCTAAATACTTATATTTAATAATTTAAAACCACTTTAGTTTTGTCTTGGCATATATCTTCCAAATTAATTTATCCCAAGAGCTTTATTCCAAAGAAGCAAGTCCCTTAAACCAACACCCCCATGTCTTGGAATTCAAACCTCCTCCCAAGCCACCAATGGGAATATTTTTTTTTTTTCCTTTATATTATCTACCCTTAAAATTCCCTCAACACCTTCTAAAGATCCTCCCCTTTCCCTTTTGGAATTTTCAATATAGACATGAGATAAATTGGCAATGAATGCAAAACAACCTTTAGCATAATTAACTTACCAACAAAAGTAAACAACTTAGACCTCCACAAAAAAAATACGTTTGAGGTAGGAACAATAATTTTGTCCCAAATATTTTTCTCTTTACTAGAAAAGAATGGTATACCAAAATGTGACCTTTCTATGGTAGATTGAGGGGCTACTTGGAGTTTGAAATTTGGGGGATGTTTGATGATCTCGGGGGTGGGGGGGATGGTATATCATATTTTGTGACTACTTTTCTTTTTGCTTTCCCTATTTTGCATAGTTCTTTGTTGCACGGCTAGGGGAGTTCGTCTCCTTGTTTTGGGCATAGTTTGCTCCTTTTGCTAGTTCAATTCTTGTTTTATTTTCACCTAGAGGTAGATCATTTTCTTTCAAAATGGTCAACATTTTTGAATGTTCATCAAGGAATGGGGGTTTGTGTTTGCAAAAGGTGAATGGGTGTTTGGAAATGTCACAAGAGCATACAATATTGGTAATTCAACCAAAATCCATGGTAGAGAATGTTAAATACTACAACAATCATGTGTTGGTTTGCAAGTTCATGGGGATGTAGGTGTCAATCCCATTTCTTGATTTGTGGGTTCACAAGACCTAGACCCCAGAAGGTGATTTTGACATAATGTCAATGGCTAATAATTTCTTCATGGTAGATTTATCCTATGTAGTTGATAGGACTCATTCCTTTGAAGGTTATCCCTACTTCTACAATCAGCTACGCCTTTTCATCAAACCTTGGCATGTGGATTTTAACTCTATGGAGGAGCTCCCCTCTCAGTTTTCAGTATGGGTGCATCTTCCTTGTCTGTCTCTAAAATGTTGGTGAAGTGATATATTGTAGATGGTTGCACTACTACTTAGTAATCCTATTGGGCCTTCTTAGTAGACTTTAACTAAAAAAATATTTTCCTATGCTTGTGTGTGTGTTGAAATTGACTTGAATAACTTGTTGCCAAATTTAATTGAAATGAGCCTTTGGGTTACTTCTTGGACCCAATATTTGGATTAGGATGCATTACCTTTTTGATGTTACTTATTGCATGAATATGGTCGCCTTTAGTGAAAGTGTCCCAATTTTTCTCATGTTGCTAGTATGGGTAGTTCTCCCTCACAATTTTATCTAAGGAGGATAATGGTAAGGCCCCCATGCATGGGGTGGTGGTGGATACAAAGGTTTTTGTGCCAGTCAAGTCTCACAACAAAGGTAGAAGACAAAAGAGGAATCTCAAAGATAGGTAGGAAGAGGAAATTTTTAATAGGTGTGACACTTTAGAGGATCTAGTTTAGGAGGAAGGCATACCACTTGTCATGCAAGAGGTCGATGACTCCATAGCTATGGATCACCTTGAGAATACATAAAATGCTATCTCCATCCTAGATCTAGTGGAGGATTGATTGACTCAAATATTTTTCAAAACTTCCTTCCTCAGTTCCCTTGCCTAGAGGAATTGTTATGTTGCCAAAGACTTCTATACAAAGTTTTATTCCTAATTTTAGACTCATGGTTGAAAAATTGAGTAAAAGTAAACCTTATTCTCCTATTTTGGGATTGCAACAAAAACCCCTTAAAAAGGGGGCTTTTCAGAAGCTTCTTAAAGATGGTAAAAAGAAGGATCAAGAAAAAGTAAAGTTAATTGGTGAGATGTTGATTGAGTCTAGCTTAGTGAGGACTATTAATTCTCACTTCTTCCAACCTCAGATATGATTGTGTTATCTTGGAATGTTAGAGGTATGAATAGCACCCCTAGAAAAATGGATATTCATGATTTTCTTCATGTTCACTCTCCTAATATGGCTTTTCTTCAGGAGACTAAGTTATCTATGGATAGTATATTGAATTTGGCTTCTCAGATTTGGGGTAGAGGTCAGTGTTAGTGTGTGCGCACATAGGGATACTCTAGGGGAATTTCATATTTATGGGATCCATGTTAAGTTTCTCCTATTTTGTGGCTCTCCTATGCGTATTCTATTTCTCTTGTTTCTTCTAGTCTAGAGTTGGGTGAGAGAATCCTCTTTTCTAACTTGTAGGCTCCTAGTGATTTTCTTGGTAAGACTCATTTGTGGTCCATCGTTAGATACTTTTGTTCTCTATATCCCTCTCTTCCTTGGATTTTGATAGGTGAATTCAATTCTATCTCCTCTTTGGACTAGAAAAGGGGTGGTACTATGATGCAATCAAGGGAGGTCCTACAAACACACAAACATAATTCCAACCTACAATCACAATTGCCAAATCACAAACTTATCAAAATTTCACTATTTCTTCAAATCCACTCTTTTCCCTTGCAGTATAGGGAAACCACTTAATCAAGCATAAGTCCACAATCACACCCTTTTAGACCACAACTTGTCACAATTTAGGGACCCATTATAGAGCTTAATAACATATCAATCAATCACCTATGACTATTTTGTAACAACTTGCTCAAAATGGGGATCTTACACCTTCTAGGGCTTAAATTAGCCATCTTTTTCAAAGTAACTACTCTATAATATTTTCCAAACTCTGCTGACTCAATTGGGTAGCATTTCTCACATTCTTAAAACAAGGATTTCACCACTTGTTGATAGAATTAAAATCAACCACTTGCCAAACTACCAAACCCTCATTTTAAGCCTAGAAACCCTAGGGATTATTGAAAATGACACTTGCCAACCTTACCAAAACACAAAACCTCCTCAAAAAATCTAAAATAGTCTAATCAAGCTTAATTCAACATAAAATTATGGTTCCCAACACAAAATCTCAATTTGACTCTTCAAAACCACACATTTCATATGGAAAACTCAAATTCTCCTCTTAGGGATTCATGGCCAACTCCATTCTAGACCTCCCTTGCACTAATTAATCATTTCCCAACTTATTTAAATATGATTCAGACCCATTTCCCAAATCGCAAAAGTTACAAAAAGAGGAATGGGTCAAAAAACCATTTTATTGCCTCAAAACCCTTAAATTTACAAGTTTAGGCCGATTTCAGTAAATAGATGATAAAATGTGTAAAAATTACTTTAAATCCCTAAAAATGGATACAAAAGATAAGTAACATAGCCTAATACAGAAACAATTTTTTTTTGGGTTAAATAATTAATGTACATTCCATACAATCTGTTGCTATTACATTGTACCATAAAAAAAATAGAAAATTGATGAAATAACAAAATTTTATTGATTATCTCTTTTACAAACTTCTCCAACCCACCTCCAATAGGTTCTCAATATTATTTATACCTATTCCCTCCAAATCAACTACCTAACTATATTTTGAAATGTCTTGACTATTCATATTCCCCAAAATTGCAATTTTGTAACTTTTCATTTGACAACTTTTGCAACAAAATGCAATTTTTGCAATATCAACCAAAATGACCCCTAAACACCTAAAAATGACTCAATCAAGGATAAATACATTATAAAATTTTATCAAGACCTTATTTGATGAAAAATTATCAAAAATCCTAGAGCCTAACTCTTAACACACTTGATTGACAAACTTCGATCAATGGTGCCCTTGCACCATAACCCCACTTTTAAAAATTTCCAAGTCTCTTGGAAAGATTCTTATGGATTGATCCCTTTTTTTCTTCATGCTTCAGTCCTCCTATTTTTTCTTTAGTTCTTCCTTGATCATTGATCTCAGGTTCACCTTGGTTTGTCTTTTCACTGTATTTGACAATCTTGAATTTATCTTCATTTGTTTATTGCTTCATATGTCATTCCTATTCTATGGGGTGTTGTTCCACTCTTTCATCATCAAATTCTAACTTTTCACTTTCCACCACATTAGTACTCAACCTCTTTCCATCTGCCATCTCTTGACTCTTTACTTCTTGTTCCATCCTCTACCCTTTAGTCTCTTGATCTACAACTTTATCATTGTCAGCCTCATAAACCTATGAACCATCATAGTTTATCATCATTGTTAGACCTCCAATTGTCCCTTTCACTATACCAGAAGCCTCACTATCCTTGGTCACATCATCATCATGATATACTATACTATTACCTTCACAAACTACTATCTTCTCCTTCACTGTCTTACCAATACCATCCATCAGCATTGTATCATCCCTTGACTATCCTTTTACTTTGTTCCCTATTATAGGGCACACAACTGCCCCAACCATAATGAAATCACCCTTTACATGCCTTTACAAAGGTTCTCTAATCTTCCACTCTTCTTTATCAGTCTGAAACTCATTACCTTTAACTTTCTTTCTCCACACAAAAGCATTTTTTCTCACAATTGATTGCAAATCACTGTCAAGCATTGTATTTGTTACTAGAATCTTGTTCTTTCTTTCATCTTCATTCACATACTCTTTTATCCCAAGAAAAATAATCTCTCCTTGTTCTTTTTATCTCCTCAACCAATGGATTTAACATGAACTCTTTTCCATCCTTTTCAATTATATAGGCATTCTATCTTCCATTATACAAGGTTGGCCTATCAAACTTCCAAGGCCTTCCTAACAATAGATGACAACAATTCATGGGTAGTATATCACAAAAAAATTCATCTCTATATAGTCCAATCTAAAACTCAACTCTTGCTTGTTCACTCACCACCAAATATTGACTATCACTAACCCATGACACCCTATATGGCCTTTCTCTAGGCACTCTTTGTAAATGCAATTTTCTCACCATCTCACTAGACACCATGTTATTTGTACAACTAGAATCAAAAATCACTTTGCATACCTTGTTCTTACATATGTAGTTTGTCCAAAAAAAATCTCTTCTTTGAAGTAGCTCTCCTTCCTTTGTGGTCTTCAAAACTTTCTTCTTCATCATCAACATCTCTAAAACTTCAGGAACAACACGAAGTTTATTTGAATTTGAACTTTCAACTTCATCTTCATGAAATATGTGTGATCTTCTATTAGGTTTTATTTCTCCTCCACTTGAAGTTGAACCAATATTATCAGGGCACTTCCAAGTAGGATGACCATACTCTTGATAATGATAACATCTATCTACAAAAGTGTTAGAATTTCTTCCACCTCCAAATCTTCCCCTTGTAAATCTATATCCACCTTTAAAATCTTCAACTTGTTCATCTCTCTTGCTTGGTTCTTCTTGATTTTTAGTTGCTTTTCTTGGAGTAGAGAAATATCTTCTTCCTCTCATGGTGCTACCTCTTCCTCTTACTATTTTATCTTGTCTTCTTTTTACTTTATCTTTAGCCTTCAATTCCATTTGATAACATTCTCCACACTCCTAGGATTTTTCAAAGCCAACTCATCCTGTATGTTCATTCTCAAACCACCCAAGTACCTAGCTATCTTTTCATCTTCATTTTCATTGTGGTTAAATCTCATACTCAATGTATAAAATTCTTCAGTGTATTCCTTTACATCCATTTCCTTTTTCCTTAAACTTTGCAATCTCTTAAACATTTGAATTGAATAATCTGAATGGAGAAAATTACCCTTTAACTTTTCTACCATCCTGTCCCATGCCACAATCTTGGACTTTCCTTGCTTTCTTCTTTTTGACTACAAATAATCCCACCATACAAGTGAATGAACTTTTTTTTTTTTTTGCAATCTTGACTCTCTGCTCCTCAGGAATCTCTTCACATTCAAAATAGTTATCCAAAGAAGATATCCAATCTAAAAATTCCTCTTCATTCAAATTTCCACCAAATTTTTGCACATCAATCTTTACCTTATACTTGTCACTTTTAACTACTTTCAACAACTATTCCATTCTTTGATCTCTTGGATCAAGTTCTTCTTCAACATCTTCAAACTCTTCATCATCTTCTTCCTCTGATTCACTACTTTCAACTACTTATCTTCTCTTATTGGTTTCTAAGGCTTCCAATCTCTTTCAGTTCTCTAATCTCTCTTTTGAACTGACTCTTCAATCCATTCATATTCTTTGTTGTTTTCTTTCCTTTTGGAGGCATCTTAACAATCTTGCCTCTTTACCTTCAAAGCTTTCTTTCACAATCTTCAAATTTTCTCCATAAAGACTTGGTACCTTTTATTTGATACCACTTTGATGCAATCAGGGGAGGTCCTTAAAACACAATAACACAATTCCAACCTACAATCACAATTTCCAAATCACAAACTCATAAAAATATCACTATTTCTTCAAATCTATTATTTTCCCTTGTAGCATAGGGAAACCACTTAATCAGGTATAAGTCCACAATCACACCCTTTCAAACCACAACTTGACTAACTTCAGGGACCCATTATAGAGCTTAACAACATATCAATCAATCACCTATGACTATTTTGTAACAACTTGCTCAAAACAGGGATCTTACACCTTCTAGGGCTCAAATTAGCCCTCTTTTTCAAAGTAACTACATTTATCACATGCTCAAGCCAAGGATTTCACCACTTGTTGATAGAATTAAAATCACTCACTGGCCAAACTACCAAACCCTCATTTTAAGCCTAGAAACCTTAGGGCTTATTGAAAATGACACTTCCCAACCTTACCAAAACACAAAAACTCCTCAAAAAAAATCTAAAATAGTATAATCAAGCTTAATTCAACATAAAACTTTGCTTCCCAACATGAAATCTCAATTTGACTCTTCAAAACCACACATTTCATATGGAAAACTCAAATTATCCTCTTAGGGCTTAATCCCCAACTCCATTCTAGAACTCCCCTATAAAAATTCATTATTTCCCCACTTATTTAGAGATGATGCAAATCCACTTCCCAAGTCATGGAGGTTAAAAAAAGAGGAATGGGTCAAAAAGCCATTTTATTGCCTCAAAAACCTTAAATTTGCAAGTTTAGGCCAGTTTCAATAAATAGATGATAAAATGAAAAAAAATTACTTTAAAGCCTTCAAAATGTATTCAAAAGATAAGTAATTCAGAATACTACAAAAAAACAACAAATTTGGCTCAAATAATTAATGTGCAAGCCATACAATCTACTGCTATCATGTTGTATAGTAAAAAAATAGAAAATTGATGAAATAACATAATTTTATTTATTGTATCTCTTTTACAAACTTCTCCAACCCACCTCCAACAGGTTCTCAAGCTTATTTATACCTATTCCCTCAAAATCAACTACCTAACTACCTTTTTAAATGTCTTGACTATTCATATTCGCCAAAATTGCAATTTTGCAACTTTTCATTAGACAACTTTTGCAACAATATGCATTTTTTGTAATATCAACCAAAATGACCCCTAAACACCTAAACATGACTCAATCAAGCCTAAATACATTATAAAATTATCTCAAGACCTTATTTTATGCAAAATTCTCAAAAATTCTAAAGCTTATCCCTTGACACACTTGATTGACAAACTTTGATCAATGGTGGCCCTGCACCATACTACCCTTTTGGACCCCTCCTCAGCTCTTCTTAGAGATAATGTGGCTCTTTTGAACTTTGTGGATAAAAAAACTTGAATGGTATGTTTACCTAGAACAATAGGGGGACTGGTGATGTCATTTTAAAAAGGTAGGTCAAGTTCCTAGTGTCCAACTTTTGGGTTGGTGACAAATGGATGACTAGCTCAAAGATCTTGGATTGGTAGGGATTTGATCATTATCCAATCAAACTAATTTCTTGCTTATATAGGTATTCTAAAATATATTCTTTTATATTTCAACTTATGTGGCTTTAAGATGAATCTGTTCAAGATCTTGTTCCTGTGTGGTGGTGGCATGGGAAGTTGGCTCATGGCATTACTATGTACTCCTTTGTCAAGAGGTTGCAATACAACAAGTATATGTTGAAATGGTGGAATAGACACCATTTTAGAAAGGGTTTTTCAAGAACACTTGGATTATCTTACTCGTCAGATTTAGGAATTGGTACTTTTTAAGGATTTGAGTATGTTGAAAGTGGCACCATTGATAGATGTGGAGGAATGGGAACACTGTAAGGAAATCTTCTAGAAGAAAAAGTCTCACATTCATTAGTTCTAGGAAGATAACAAGAATGCTACATATTTTCACATTCACTTAAGGACAAGAGGTAGAGTAACATGATCTCTTCTCTTAGGTCCCCTGATGGGGGTCTTTATTATTCATTTGCTAAGATCTTGAAAGAGTCTGTCTATTTTTTTTTATACTTTGTGTTTCAAGGACTCCCCACTTGCCATGGAGGATGAAGCTTTAATCTTATCTTGCATCCCTTCTTTGGTGACCAGTGAAATTAATGATGCTCTTCTCCAACCAATCTCCTTGAAAAACCTGACAAATAGTCTGTTTTAGATGAAGAAAGGAAAAGCTCTTGGTTTTAATGGGTTTAACATTGATATATTCCAAGAGTTTTGGGAGGTTATTAAGATTGAATTGCTTGAGGTTTTCTAGGAGTCTCAAAATAATAGGAAAATGCTTAAAGCCATGAATGCCAATTTTTTGGAGATTATTCCTAAGCAGGAGGGAGCTAATTCTTTGGATCTTTTTAGGCTAATTTCCATTTGAAACATGCTATACAAAATAATTACCAAGCTAATTGTGTAGAACTTGAAGCTATGGTTAAATAGGTTGATCTCTAAGGAGTAAGGTGGTTTTGTTGTTGGCAGGAAGATTCTTGATAATGTTGTCATTGTGGCTGAAACTATTCATTCCATGGACTCCTCCAAGTAAAAGGCCATGATTATTAAATTGGATATGGAAAAAGCTTATGATCGGGTCAAATGAGATTTTATATCCAAGATCCTAAGGCCCTTTTGGTTTGATAGTTCCTAGATTGATTTTTTTATGAGTTGTGTCACTACCTCCCCCTTCTTCGTTCTTGTCAATAGGGAGCCTTTAGAAAGGGGATCACTTATCCCCATACTTATTCAATTTTATGGGTGAGGTGCTTGATAGGTTTATTAAATCTCATGTTGAGCTTGGTCTCATTTAGGGTTGGCATTGGGGAAATAATTTACCCTCCCAATCCCATCTTAGTTTGTGGATGAAACGACTCGGATAGGCTTGGCTAGAGTGGAGGAAGCAATTAATTTAAGGAAAATCCTAGATTGTTATTTGGTAGCTTTAGGATAAAGGATTAATGAGAGCAAGTCCCTTATTTATTTCTTTAACGCTCCTAAGCTTATTTAGTAGAGAATTTCTTGGATTCTTAGGATTTAGACTAGCTCATTTCCTTTTTTCTATCTTGGCATTCCTCTTGCCATTCACACACTTCCAAGGGTATTTTGGTAGGATTTTATTGAAAAGTTTCATAAAATGGTTAGTCATTAGACTTCCAGGTGGCTTTCTACTATTGATAGAGTGACCCTTTTGAAGTTTGTGTTTCATACTTTTCCATTGTACAAGTGCTTTGTGTTGGCTGCCCCTACTAGCTTTATCAAAGATTTTGAGATACTTTTTCATTAGTTTCTATGGTTTGGGAATCTCCTCTTGAGGAAGTGTAGCCTGGTGAAGTGGGATTATGTGTGTTGTTTGAAGTACGAAGGGGGTATTGGGATGCAATGAGATGATTTGAATGGGGAAGCTTTAGCGACCAAGATTTATTAGAGATGGTTCTCTCAACAACATTAGATTTGGATTAGGATTCTCACTTTAAAATATATTTGGGGTGTGGAGAGTGTGCATGTGCTTAGATTTAGCCTTATGTGTAAAATTTTTATAATTTGGGGTACCCTAAAAAAGGTGATCCAATTTGGTTAAATAAAGGTTGTTTTGGATTCACAACAAAGGATAGAGTTCTCTATTTTAGTTTGATCTTGGGATGGTCATCTTGCTATCATGGCTTCCCACTCTCACTTGTAGGATTTATGCAATATTTTTCTTGATACTAGATGGAGCAGAGTGGTGGAGTTCAAAACCTCCCATGTCTTGGCTTAGACTACTGTGTATAGGTGGAAGTACCTGAGAGAGTGGCCTCCTAGGGTATTAGTGGAGGATCATCAAGAATTATCCTATATTTTGGCTAGTAGGATCTACAACTCTCTTTTAGAGAGGGATGTTTTAGCCTGGGATCATGATTAGAAAGGAAATTATTTGTTGCCTCAGGTTATCAAGTGTTGGATATGTAAATTTTTGGGTGTATAGGGATCCCTTGGTGGAAATAGATTTGGAATAAATTCTTGTGGTCCAAGTACAATTTTTTCTCTTGGTTGGTGGTTTGTACTAGATTCCTAACTTGGGAGAATCTTGGGAAGCCCAGTTTCCAAGGACCCTCCATTTGTGTCTTGTTCTCTAGTAGTAGTGATACCTCTTCTAATCTATTTTTTTTAGGGTTCTTATGCTAGGATTTTTTGGCTTCTCTGGTTGAATGTATAGAATCAACCATGTAGGCATGATTCTTCTTTGGCTGATTTTTATATTAGGCTAGGGAACTCTCTGGCTAAGACTTCTTTCCTTCACATAACTTGGACTATTAGTCTTAGCTTGATCATTTTGCATATCTAGTTAGATTACAACCACATGATCTTTTTGAACAAGAATTTTAGGTGTGATAGGTCTAGATGAGAATATTGGGGGTTCTTCAAGAGATTCTGAAGGCTAAGTGTGATCTTTTGATGCTAATGGATCCTAGAGATATGGGGATGGTTCAAACTTTGGGGCTTTCAATTTGTGATAGGGATGAACCTAACCCTATTTTGGGATGGTGTACTAGAGGAAAGGTTTAGAGATATGGTTATTGGAAACCTCCATCTCTTGGGGCAGCTAAATATTAACACCAATGGGTCCTCTAGGGGTAATGCTTGTCATGGTGGGGTTGGTGTCATTAGTAGGGATAGTTCTGGAGTGGTTGAGTTCTTCTTCTTAGAATATAGAGGAAATCACTCTAAAAATTACATGGAGGCTTTGGTTATTCTCTTGGCTTTGTAATGTGCGTGTGTCCTTGGTGAAGGATAATTTGTGAGTTGAATTCTCAAATTGTGATTGACCTAGTGAATAAGCGTCATTTTGAGGATGTAAATTGGAAGTTTGTTAGGGTGGTCAAATAAATCATCTCTTTGGGTGTTTCCCTAGTCTCCATCACCTTCTACCATATCCCATGGGATTGGAATAAGGCAGTTGATGGTTTGGCTAAATGGGAATCTGAGAGGATGGGGACTTGGAAAATTGATGACTTGGGTTGTCTTTCAGAGGTTCTTTCTCAAGAATTGAAGGATCTAGTTATAGAAGACATGAGATGTTCCTTTGGAGTTGATTGATGGCTCTTTTATTGGTTTTTGATCCCTAGTGGGTTTATTGTATTTATTTTCTTTGTACTTTTTTTCTTGTTCAATAAAGTTCTTACCTTCTTTTTATTTTAAAAAGAATAGTACACCAAGATATTTGTAAGGTAATAATTAATTTTGAAACCCTCAAAACCTTGTTGATTGATCTTTGACTAGAAAATTAACGTTCAAATTTATTTTTCTTACTTTTCTTTATTATGATTTTTCCTTGAATACAAAGAGTAAGCTGTAATAACCTTTTTCATAACCTTATATTCTTCTAGACATGCATGCTCATACAAAAGAGTGTCATCCGCAAATAGAGAGTGATTGAATATGGGTAAGGACTGATCATTATAATTTTCAATATTCTACTATACCTTGGAATATTAATATATATGCTCAACCCTTTTGCTATTAAAATTAAAAGAAATGGTGAGAGTGGATCTCCCTTTCTAACCCCTTGAGAAGAATAAGAGAATTAACCACAAGGAGACCCAATAATTATTGAATTTTTTTCCCTTGAGATGCAAGAAGAAATCTATTTTCATGAGATTTTATAGAAACCAAACTTAGTTAAAATAGCCAACAAAAAGTGCTGATTTACCCTAATCATAGGATTTCATCATATATAGTTTAATAAGAAAAATCGATCCTTTTTCAAGAATAATTGAGAGTAAAACCTCATGATCCATAATTTCCCCTTCATAAATTTTCTTTCTAGACACTAAACCTCCTTGCTAATAAGAAATTATTAGAGGAAGCACATTGGATAATCTAACTACAAGGCCTTACTAAATATTTTTTTTATGGTGTTACAAAGAGAAATCAATTTGAAGTCTTTGAAAGATGAAGCATTATTTTTTTTGGAATAAATTCCACAAAAGTAACATTCATTTCCTTTAGCAAATTTTTACTTTTCCTAGACTCTTCCAAATCCAAGAGTACATCCTACTCCATAAAATCCCATTTCTAGAAGAACATGGTAGTATACCCATTTGGACCTAGAGATTTCTTAGCATCCTTAGAGAAGACACCTTTTTTCACCTCTTCTAGAGATAAACTTGACATAAGAAGATTATTTTTTTCCTAAATTATCAGACAAGGAATATTATTTAACACTTCATTGGTCAATTAAAGATTTTATTTTCCCTTTAGGTGCAAGAAGACCTTTGAAAAATTTGACTGCTTCATGCCCAATGTCATCTTTTGATGACAAGATTACACCTTCATTTTGAATAGAATAAATTGTATTCACTTGTTTCCTAATTTTTGTAGAGGCATATTTTTTATGTTTTTATCCCCATATTTTAACCGGATTTCCCTTTATTTCTTTTTCCAGTAAATTTCTTGTTGAGATAGAATTTCATCTATCTCATCCTTCAAACACTTTTTGTTTTTAAAGGAATCGCTTTCCATACCCTTCTTTAAATTACCAACACATAAAGATCTAAAAGTTCTTGCTCAATTCTTTCTTTTTTCTAAGAATACATTCTTGAAATGTTTTAAAGTCCATTCTTTAATATTTTCCTTTAATACATCAATTTTCTTCAAAATTGATACATTCTAGAACCTTAAATAAGATGACACTAGATCCACCAATATTTTAACAAAGGAATAAAATTTTAATCCCTTAACCACATTGCTTCAAACTTGAAGAGGATTTTAATTCAAAATCTATATTCCAAAATTGAGAGAGATGGGAAAATGATCTAACCTTGTTATGATATGAATTATGGAAGAAAATTCTAAAGAAGAAGCCAACCAATTATCTAATAGAAGAAAAGGATCCAATCTCCCTATAGTCTAATGAAAATACTTTATCTTATTTTTCCAAGTATAAGAGCCATTTTTGGAACATAATTATAAAGATTGTTCTTCATCACAATATCCTTAAATCTTCCATGGCCTTAGCAAGAGGGATAATTCCTCCACACTTCTTTGAGAAGTCCGATACTACATTAAAATATCCACAAGAAATATTCAAGCATTTTTGAGTGGTGTTGGTAAAAAATTTTGTCACTCCAAATAACTAAGTCTCACCCAACAAGAAGCAACAATGTACACTGACAAATGGATTATTTGCTATGATATTAACAAATATTCTCTACATTTAGAGGGGAAACTCCCTCATATTATATAATTTTGGGTTTATAAATATATGAAATCAGGGGTATTCTTTTAACCAGAAAGAAAAAAATACAAACAAACACTTTCTCATCACCATGATATAAGCGTGATTGAAATGGATTTAAATCTAAACTAATGCTGAAATTTAAAATGAAAAACAATAAATATCATGACTTACTGGTCATATTATACAAAGCTTTCTAACTCGAATCAATACAATTCCAACACTCACTATAGATAATAAATGAAACATCAAAGAATGGAACACTCATAGGAAAGTAACATTCAAATTCTTGTCAAAGCTCACAAACTCATTCACAAAAATTAATATTTCATTCACAATTCACCATATACAAAGAATGAACACCTACAAAAAATAATCAATAATGCAAAACTTTATTATTCTTCATCCCAATATCCCGGATAGACTGGAAATTAGACCAAAAGTCTCATCACTACACCCCATAGCCATCAAGAGGTTCCCGGTTGAACAACAAGAAGATGCCACGAAATGCCTACATATTACATATTTAAAGTTCTTCCATTTTCTGAAAACTCAACCGTCTCACCATTACATAACTAATTCATGAAAATAATTTATAATGAAACTCTCCCCTTTAGTTGAGAAATTCTTGTAACTGATTCTCTAAAGAATAATTAAATAAAATACAAATTTACAATGCCCAAAATAAATTTTTAATGAGTTGCACAATTTTTTTGTGGTGGAGTTGAAGAGAATCTTTATTTTCCCTACTTCCCCTAACTACTCCCCTTTGTGTATATCTCTTATATTTCAGTTACAGAAGAATTTCTTGCCCTTAATTGACACCCATAACATTGGCCACACTGGCTGCTCCTTTTATGGAAGGGAAACCACACATTATATTCACAGATGATAATGAGATAAGTTTTTCCATCAAGTGTTTTGATGATTAAAACACAAAAAAACTAGGAAAATATTTCAATATCCTTTTTAAAACAAGCATGTCAATATTTATAGTAGTATGACACTTAAAATCTCTACAATTATATTTAAGGTTTTCCTCTTGATATCCATTTTTTATATTTACGATCTTAGATACAAAATTATAGGCTCATACCCACA
>VDFB02000002.1:58353280-58394090 GCA_007258455.2 Sequoia sempervirens | reverse complement strand
GACTATTAGTCTTAGCTTGATCATTTTGCATATCTAGTTAGATTACAACCACATGATCTTTTTGAACAAGAATTTTAGGTGTGATAGGTCTAGATGAGAATATTGGGGGTTCTTCAAGAGATTCTGAAGGCTAAGTGTGATCTTTTGATGCTAATGGATCCTAGAGATATGGGGATGGTTCAAACTTTGGGGCTTTCAATTTGTGATAGGGATGAACCTAACCCTATTTTGGGATGGTGTACTAGAGGAAAGGTTTAGAGATATGGTTATTGGAAACCTCCATCTCTTGGGGCAGCTAAATATTAACACCAATGGGTCCTCTAGGGGTAATGCTTGTCATGGTGGGGTTGGTGTCATTAGTAGGGATAGTTCTGGAGTGGTTGAGTTCTTCTTCTTAGAATATAGAGGAAATCACTCTAAAAATTACATGGAGGCTTTGGTTATTCTCTTGGCTTTGTAATGTGCGTGTGTCCTTGGTGAAGGATAATTTGTGAGTTGAATTCTCAAATTGTGATTGACCTAGTGAATAAGCGTCATTTTGAGGATGTAAATTGGAAGTTTGTTAGGGTGGTCAAATAAATCATCTCTTTGGGTGTTTCCCTAGTCTCCATCACCTTCTACCATATCCCATGGGATTGGAATAAGGCAGTTGATGGTTTGGCTAAATGGGAATCTGAGAGGATGGGGACTTGGAAAATTGATGACTTGGGTTGTCTTTCAGAGGTTCTTTCTCAAGAATTGAAGGATCTAGTTATAGAAGACATGAGATGTTCCTTTGGAGTTGATTGATGGCTCTTTTATTGGTTTTTGATCCCTAGTGGGTTTATTGTATTTATTTTCTTTGTACTTTTTTTCTTGTTCAATAAAGTTCTTACCTTCTTTTTATTTTAAAAAGAATAGTACACCAAGATATTTGTAAGGTAATAATTAATTTTGAAACCCTCAAAACCTTGTTGATTGATCTTTGACTAGAAAATTAACGTTCAAATTTATTTTTCTTACTTTTCTTTATTATGATTTTTCCTTGAATACAAAGAGTAAGCTGTAATAACCTTTTTCATAACCTTATATTCTTCTAGACATGCATGCTCATACAAAAGAGTGTCATCCGCAAATAGAGAGTGATTGAATATGGGTAAGGACTGATCATTATAATTTTCAATATTCTACTATACCTTGGAATATTAATATATATGCTCAACCCTTTTGCTATTAAAATTAAAAGAAATGGTGAGAGTGGATCTCCCTTTCTAACCCCTTGAGAAGAATAAGAGAATTAACCACAAGGAGACCCAATAATTATTGAATTTTTTTCCCTTGAGATGCAAGAAGAAATCTATTTTCATGAGATTTTATAGAAACCAAACTTAGTTAAAATAGCCAACAAAAAGTGCTGATTTACCCTAATCATAGGATTTCATCATATATAGTTTAATAAGAAAAATCGATCCTTTTTCAAGAATAATTGAGAGTAAAACCTCATGATCCATAATTTCCCCTTCATAAATTTTCTTTCTAGACACTAAACCTCCTTGCTAATAAGAAATTATTAGAGGAAGCACATTGGATAATCTAACTACAAGGCCTTACTAAATATTTTTTTTATGGTGTTACAAAGAGAAATCAATTTGAAGTCTTTGAAAGATGAAGCATTATTTTTTTTGGAATAAATTCCACAAAAGTAACATTCATTTCCTTTAGCAAATTTTTACTTTTCCTAGACTCTTCCAAATCCAAGAGTACATCCTACTCCATAAAATCCCATTTCTAGAAGAACATGGTAGTATACCCATTTGGACCTAGAGATTTCTTAGCATCCTTAGAGAAGACACCTTTTTTCACCTCTTCTAGAGATAAACTTGACATAAGAAGATTATTTTTTTCCTAAATTATCAGACAAGGAATATTATTTAACACTTCATTGGTCAATTAAAGATTTTATTTTCCCTTTAGGTGCAAGAAGACCTTTGAAAAATTTGACTGCTTCATGCCCAATGTCATCTTTTGATGACAAGATTACACCTTCATTTTGAATAGAATAAATTGTATTCACTTGTTTCCTAATTTTTGTAGAGGCATATTTTTTATGTTTTTATCCCCATATTTTAACCGGATTTCCCTTTATTTCTTTTTCCAGTAAATTTCTTGTTGAGATAGAATTTCATCTATCTCATCCTTCAAACACTTTTTGTTTTTAAAGGAATCGCTTTCCATACCCTTCTTTAAATTACCAACACATAAAGATCTAAAAGTTCTTGCTCAATTCTTTCTTTTTTCTAAGAATACATTCTTGAAATGTTTTAAAGTCCATTCTTTAATATTTTCCTTTAATACATCAATTTTCTTCAAAATTGATACATTCTAGAACCTTAAATAAGATGACACTAGATCCACCAATATTTTAACAAAGGAATAAAATTTTAATCCCTTAACCACATTGCTTCAAACTTGAAGAGGATTTTAATTCAAAATCTATATTCCAAAATTGAGAGAGATGGGAAAATGATCTAACCTTGTTATGATATGAATTATGGAAGAAAATTCTAAAGAAGAAGCCAACCAATTATCTAATAGAAGAAAAGGATCCAATCTCCCTATAGTCTAATGAAAATACTTTATCTTATTTTTCCAAGTATAAGAGCCATTTTTGGAACATAATTATAAAGATTGTTCTTCATCACAATATCCTTAAATCTTCCATGGCCTTAGCAAGAGGGATAATTCCTCCACACTTCTTTGAGAAGTCCGATACTACATTAAAATATCCACAAGAAATATTCAAGCATTTTTGAGTGGTGTTGGTAAAAAATTTTGTCACTCCAAATAACTAAGTCTCACCCAACAAGAAGCAACAATGTACACTGACAAATGGATTATTTGCTATGATATTAACAAATATTCTCTACATTTAGAGGGGAAACTCCCTCATATTATATAATTTTGGGTTTATAAATATATGAAATCAGGGGTATTCTTTTAACCAGAAAGAAAAAAATACAAACAAACACTTTCTCATCACCATGATATAAGCGTGATTGAAATGGATTTAAATCTAAACTAATGCTGAAATTTAAAATGAAAAACAATAAATATCATGACTTACTGGTCATATTATACAAAGCTTTCTAACTCGAATCAATACAATTCCAACACTCACTATAGATAATAAATGAAACATCAAAGAATGGAACACTCATAGGAAAGTAACATTCAAATTCTTGTCAAAGCTCACAAACTCATTCACAAAAATTAATATTTCATTCACAATTCACCATATACAAAGAATGAACACCTACAAAAAATAATCAATAATGCAAAACTTTATTATTCTTCATCCCAATATCCCGGATAGACTGGAAATTAGACCAAAAGTCTCATCACTACACCCCATAGCCATCAAGAGGTTCCCGGTTGAACAACAAGAAGATGCCACGAAATGCCTACATATTACATATTTAAAGTTCTTCCATTTTCTGAAAACTCAACCGTCTCACCATTACATAACTAATTCATGAAAATAATTTATAATGAAACTCTCCCCTTTAGTTGAGAAATTCTTGTAACTGATTCTCTAAAGAATAATTAAATAAAATACAAATTTACAATGCCCAAAATAAATTTTTAATGAGTTGCACAATTTTTTTGTGGTGGAGTTGAAGAGAATCTTTATTTTCCCTACTTCCCCTAACTACTCCCCTTTGTGTATATCTCTTATATTTCAGTTACAGAAGAATTTCTTGCCCTTAATTGACACCCATAACATTGGCCACACTGGCTGCTCCTTTTATGGAAGGGAAACCACACATTATATTCACAGATGATAATGAGATAAGTTTTTCCATCAAGTGTTTTGATGATTAAAACACAAAAAAACTAGGAAAATATTTCAATATCCTTTTTAAAACAAGCATGTCAATATTTATAGTAGTATGACACTTAAAATCTCTACAATTATATTTAAGGTTTTCCTCTTGATATCCATTTTTTATATTTACGATCTTAGATACAAAATTATAGGCTCATACCCACATGACTCTTTTAGAGTTGAGCATGAATATGCTTATTGGTCCTTCATTTAGCTACATATTACTCTAGTTTTCATTGAAAAATGTTTCATTACATCCTTGTGTCTTAGACCTGTACACCATGCTTTGATTTTATGTTTATTTTCCTTGAGAGCCATTATATTTTATCTACACAATCTGAAAGCTTACTCTTTGTTTCCTACAAAGACATGTTCGTAGGCCTTTAATTTTAATCTTCATCCTATCTCTTTAATTTTCTTAAAGAAGATTTGTCATGTGACCTCATCTTTGGAATGATAATAGCTTCATCATTCAATCTTTTCATCCTTTCTCTACTATCATAACCATCACTAATGGTCAACATGGTATAAGTATAAAACCCTAAAATCCAACATTCTACTCAAAAAGAATTTTTGGGATCATACATAATATGATTCTAAAGGGGCTTTGGTCTCCATCATGTAGAGGTAGATCACAAATGTCAAAGACTGTTTGTTTATTCATCAAGAATTTCTTTTGTTATTAATAGCGCACAAGCAATTGGGTGACAAGAGGTGGTCTCGAGTTGAATAATATGAGGATGAGTTAACAATGTCATATAAGCCCATCTCTATATGTTGGTCTATTTTTATACTGTTAGTGGAAGCTAGTAGTTTAAAAACCTCTAGGTGGCCATGAAGCTAGTTTAAAAATATTAAAAAATTTTGATAACACTTTTAACACTTTTTTACTTCTTTTATAATATGTATCGACCTTTTAATAAGGGGCATAAAGACCAATAAGAAAGACTTCCATTTTACCCCCTTTTTCTTTTCTTTTTTCAAATATAATGTTAGACCATCTAATAGTTATGACAACCCATATGAAGGTTGTGAATGGTTTTAGAGATATTTGAATACTGGCTATTGAGAATTTCAATGAAATTTCTTTCATGTAGTGCTAGAGAATGTGGGAAAAATTCCACTCATACTCCTTCATTGCAATACCAATAAGGGAAACCATGTTGGATCCTTACCTTAGGAATTTACATAATTATCTTCTAAAGGAATAAGGACTATAATCCATTTTTTTCTAGGCTAAGAATCATAATTTTATTCTCATCACTCCTAATATTGTTCTTGATTATGTGCTTCCCTTCCAATATTTATATTATGATGAGATGATGGTTCATTTGCATGCTAAGATATTGGTAACTAGAAGTCTCTCTATGAGAGTGTAACGTCATCCTCCCTTTGCATCCAAAACATTGAAGTTGAATTATTCATATAGCCACTGCCTTGGTTAAAAGTAACTCAAATTCTCCAATGATGTTTCCATGAACTATCAAAATTATAACAAAGGAAAGATATGCCTCAAATCATTCTCATACTAAAATAATAATATTTGAAAACTATGCTTGGATCAGAGTAATATTTTAAAAGTTGAAACTTTCTCATTGCATTTAACACCTAATGCATACTTGTATCAATAGTCATCATGAATCTCATGTGTTTGGCTATAATATTATCTTCTTGGTATCAATGTTGACTAAAGGAAGAATTGTGTTCATAAAGTATGTTATTACCTACTCTATGATGAGAATAATTGATGTTATATTATGGGGAAATAAATGCCACAATAAGCTAAGATGTTGATGAGGTATCATGCAATCCTTTTATGAGAAAATTGTTTTGTATCTCCTTGAAACCATGTTCTAACATCACTCCTACAAATATGTTTGCACCTTACTCTATGGACATACATATTTCTACCTAAAATATTCCCTTTTTAATTGTCTAGATTATCAATATCTATCTACAAAGAAGTCCCTAAAAGTCTACTTCTATATGTAATTTTTAGAATTTCTGAATGCACAAAAAAACACAGAGCTACTACTTTGTTTCCCAATCAATTGGGAATACACAACAAAAATACGGAAGCAAAAGGAGACATGCAACTTTTATTTATATTCAATAAAAAGGAAATGAAAATACATAAAAGACTAAACATAATACTTATGAAAAAAAATTCTAAGCTACAAACTACTAGTTGTTGGGATCTTTCATGAGCTACTCACACAAACATACAGCTTCAGGAGCCACTAGAATCTCACTGTTAGGAGCTACATAGAGCTCTTTTAGGAGCAATCACTTCTCACATACAAAACAAACATAGTTACTGCTATTCAGAAACTTCTCTAAATCACACAAACAATAAAATAAAACATTCTTATTTAGATTGTTGTTGCTTAGGAACTCTTTTTCAACTGGAAGAACTAACTACCTTCAATTCCTTTTTGTTTCTTCAAAAAAATCCCCTCTCAAAAATTTGAAATTAACTATCATCATAAATTGGGAATTCAAAATGGCCTACCACATTTAATTTTGGAGCTATCAGGAGCTGCAAGGATGAAGATCCCAAAAACTATCATTGAAGAATGGAGCTCCTGACAGGTAGGTGAAACAACTAGGAGTGTGACATGAGAGCAGGAGGTTTCAGGAGCAATAAATTTTCCAACACTCCCCCTTTGTCCTGAGCCGATGAAACAAGATCAATCTTGATCCAAATCAACAATGCCCGGTCTACTTCTTAGGTGCTCAAAACTATCCATGCTCAAAGGCTTGGTGAATATGTTTGCTAGTTGTTGCTCAGACCTGCAAAATGCCATTTTAATTTCACCATTTTCAACTAACTCTCTAATAAAATGATACCTTATTTCAATGTGCTTGCTTCTTCAATGAAACACAAGATTTTTTGTCAAGGCTATTAAAGAAACATTGTCACAAAATATTGTTGTTCCACCTTTGTGTTCTTCTCTCAAAAATTTCAAGATTCTTCTTAGCCAAATAGCTTGACATGTTACTAAATTTTCTGCTATATACTCAACCTCAAATGTAGATAGGGAAACTATGGGTTATTTCTTGGAAGCCCATGAGATAGCTCCCAAACCAAAAAGAAACACATAGATTGATGTGATCTTCCTATCATCCAAACTTCCTACCCAATCACTATCTATGTATCTAACCAACCCAAAATCATTTGTTGCTATGTAAAAAATTCCATATCCTTTGGTTCCATTCACATACCTCACAATTCTTTTACCCGCTTGCCAATGGGTGTCGCTTGGAGTCTATAAATCTATAAATAAGAGTCACTGCATGCATTATATTAGGCCTGGTTGCAGTCAAATACATCAAACTTCCAACCAAAATTTTAAACATTTTTTGATCCACATTTCTACTGCAATCTTCCTTGCTCAACTTTAGACCTACGACTATTTGTGTCAGAGTGGACTTGCTTTCAAGCATCCTAAATCTCTTCAAGATTTCATTTTCATATTTTTCTTGAGATATAAATATACCATCATGCTTTTTTTTACTTCTATGCCTATAAAATATCTCTAGAGACCTAAATTAGTCATTTCAAACTCTCTTTTCATTGCCTCTTTAAAATCAACAATCAAGAAATTATCATCCCTAGTGAAAACTAAATCATCAAAATACAAGACAACAATCAAAATCTTACTATTTGTTGCCTTGATGTAAAGAGTGGGCTCACCATCACTTTGTCTAAAGCCAATGCTCATGAAATATGAGTCAATCTTGCTATACCATGCTCATGGAGCTTGCTTCAGCCCATAAAGACCTTTCTTCAACCTATACACCTTGTGTTCTTAACCAAAAACTTTATATCCAAATGGCTACTCCACATAAACTTCCTCTTTTAACACTCCATTTAGGAAGGTGTGCTTCACATCCATTTGAAACACCTTCCACTTGTGTTGGAATACAATTTCTATGACTATCCACATAGTTTCCATCCTTGCAATGGGGGAAAATTTCTCATTATAATCTCTCCCAAACTTCTTTTTGTACCCCTTGAAAACTAATCTTTCCTTATGCCTTTCTATTCTTCCTTCGGCATTGCACTTGGTCTTGTAGACCCATTTTACCCAAATAATTTTCTTGTTGGGAAGAAAATCAGTTAAATCCCATGTGTTGTTCCTCTCTATTGCATCTATCTCCTCATCCATGGTTTCAAACCATTTCTCCTTTTTCATAGCATCCTCAAAACAAACTAGATCACTATGAGAAAATAATGAAAAATTCAAACTCATTAAATTCTTCATCATACTTTTCATTTCTATAGATATCCCTTACACTCTTGGTCTTCTTTGGCATTAGGGAGGTGAGAGTGGGGTCTGAACTTTCACTATTTCTACTGCTTTGTTGAACAGGTTGGTTTAGGAGCTATCAGGAGCTCTCAAGAGCCATTCAAAGTTGTTGGGAGATCTTGCAAGCCACTCTTCTACCTATCTCTAGCTGCTTTCCTTTCTGCCTGCTCACTTTAGGAGCTTTCAGGAGCTATTGGGAGCTCTTCACAACCAAATCTCTAGCTATTTGTGATTGTCTTCCTGACTATCTACCTACATCGGGAGCTATTAGGAGCCATCAGGTGTTGTCAGGAGCCATCGGGAGCTGTCAGGAGCTCATCTAGAGCTTCCAAGAGTAACTATAGGCTCATCTTGCTAAAATTCTTGTTCTCTTCCTTCTTCTTTAGGAGCTATCAGAAGCAATTCTGAGCCATCAAAAACTATCACTCTATCCCATGACTCATCCTCAAGGAACTCCACGTCTCTACTGATGACAATTTTCTTGGTGACTGGGTTATATAGCCTATAGGCTTTGGACTCCTCACTATAGTCTACGAAAATACACTTTTCACCCTTTTCATCCAATTTTTGCCTCTTTTCTTTAGGAATGTGAGCATATGCTACACACCTGAACACTCTCAAGTGCTCAACCATCCACTAGCGTTTTGTCCATGCCTCTTGAGGGATTTTTTCATGGACTGCCTTTGTTGGACTTCTAGTTATCAGATATATAGTTGTTGCTATAGAATCTCCCCAATATTCAATTAGGAGTCCCTTTTCTTTCATCATGCTCATTTCCATCTCCACAATGGTCCTATTATTTCTCTCAACCACTCCATTTTACTGTGGAGTATAACCCGTTGTTAGCTCCTTCTTGATACCATTTTTCATGCAAAAACTTACAAACTGATTGGAAGTATACTCTCCTCCTCTATCTGACCTTAGGAACTTGATAAAATATCCACTCTCCTTTTCATCTTGGGCCTTAAAAAACAAAAAATTATCAAAAGCTTCAGATTTATGTTGCAAAAAATAGACCCACATCTTACAGTTGTAATCATCAATAAAGCCCATAAAAAATTGGATTTTACCAATAGATATGGTTTGCATAAGGCCTAACAAATCCATGTGCACTAACTCCAATGGTGGTTTTTCCTTTGTAGAGTTGCTCAATTGAAAGGGATGCCTATGTTGCTTACCCAAAATGCAAGCCTCACACTTAACATTAGGCTCTACTATTCTTGGCAAACCATGGATCATTTTGTTCTTGGACAAAAGACTTAAACCATCATAGCCTAAATGTCCATACCTAAGATTTCATAGCTTGGAGGGGTCTTGAATGGTGCTCTTGAGGGCTACTTGCTATACTATTGTACATTTTCCATTCATAAGAGGTGTAGCAATGGACTGAGCTGAGAAACACGTCTCAATCTTCAATGGAAACATTCAGTTCTTTATAATTTGAACTATTGCAAACACTTTTATCATCTCATTCTTGTCATAAATAAATAATGCATTGAACCTTCTCCATTAGCACTTTATATCCATTTTGGATTATTTTTCCAACACTCATGAGGTTATGCTTTAACCCAAGAACAAGAAATACATTTTGTATCTCCTCACCTTGCTTGGTGCAGATCATAATAGATCCTCTGCACACAACTGGAACTAATCCATTGTTCCCCATTCTTATCTCTGACTTCACATTCTTATCAATGAAAGAAAATGAACTTTCATTACCACTCATGTGGTTGCTACAACCACTATCAAAATACCAAATTTTTTGGTTGCCTTCTTCACCAATGTTGCACATGATGAAGGTTGTGGACTAATTTCCTTTAGCCACATTTGTATTTTTTTTTGACTAATCATTGTTCTTTTTCTAGCACTCACTTGCATAATGACCAAATTTATGATAGTAGTATCATTCAACATTTATTTTTTCATTTTTCTAATTCTAACTGTTGTTCTTCTTGCCTTGTTAGGAGCTAGTCTAAGAGCTGCTCCCTCCCTCTTCACTGCTTGCTCGTCTTGAGATATCTCCTCCAAAATTTCCTTGTTTATATTTGCCACAACCTCTACCTCTTGAGATCCTTCCACCATTGTTTCTTCTCCCCCTTCCTCTTTTATTTGAAAAAGCTTTAAAATATTTCTCTTGAAAAGAAGTAGTAGACCTATTAAGGCACTACTCATGGGTTTGCAAAGAACCCATCAGCTCATCAATGAACAATGTTGTGAGATCCTTTTCCTCTTCAATGACAATCCCACTACATAAAACTTCATGGGAAAGCTCCTGAGGATTTTCTCCGCAATCCTCTAATTTTTGATGACTTCTGCATTCACTCTCAACTGGTTTATTAAACCTTAGAGTATTGTATGAAAAATTGAGATGAACTCATTGTCCTTCATTTCAATAGTCTCAAACTCTCTTCGAAGCATCTGGAGTTTCACCAATCTGACCTTGTCAGTCCCTTTATAGTTGGTCTAGAGGATTTCCTAAGCTTTCTTTGCATAGTTAGCTACTGCTATTCTAGGAAAAATGGCCTCTATCAAGGCTACTTCTATTAAAATCAATGTCTAAGCATCCTTCCTCCTCAAATCCTTTAGCTAGGTCTTCTAGTTGGTTGTGAGGACCGCATATGCTACAGGATTAGCTACATCATTGAAGCCACTGATCACAAATTTCCATAAATCATTTGCAACCATTATGGTATTAATCTTCTTTGCCCAAACATCATGGTTATGTCTATTAAAAGATGATGGTTGATGCCAACTCTTCCCTTCATCTCTAGCCATGTCTCCAACAAGAAAAACTTAATACCCAGAAAAAATAATTTCCCTAACTCATGAAGAAATGGGGCCTATGGATCTGATACCAAGTCAAAATTTCTAAATGCATAAGAAAACATAGAGCTACTACTCTATTTCCTAATTAACTGGGAATACAAAAACAAAATGCATAAGAACAAGGAGACATGCAACTTTTCTTTGTATTCGATAAACTAGAAATGACAATACATAAAAGACTAAACATAAAACTTTAGAAAATAAACTCTAAGCTATAGACTAATAGTTGTTGGGAGCTTTCATGAGCTGCTCACATAGACAAACAACTTCAGGAGCTGCTAGGAGCTCACTGTCAAGAGCTATGTAGAGCTCTTTTAGGAGCAATCACTTCTCACATACAAAATAAACACAACTACTTCTATTCAAAAACTTCTTTGAATCACACAGAGAAAAAAATAAAACATTCCTCTTTAGATTGATGTTTCTCAGGAACTCTTTTTCAACTGGTAGAACTATATGCCTTCAATTCCTTTTTGTCTCTTCAAAAAAATTCCCTCTCAAAAATTTGAAATTACCTACCACCATAAATTGGGAATTGAAACTAGCCTACCACATTTAATTCTAGAGTTGTTAGGAGCTATAGGGATGAAGATCCCAAAAATTGTCGTTGAAGAAAGGGGCTCCTGACAGGTAGGTGAAACAACTGGGAGTCTAATGTGACAGTAGGAGGCTTCAAGAGCAATAAATTTTCCAACAGTACTAAGTGCCATGTTAAAGACTCTATCTAACACTAGAGTTGATGTTTGAAGGCCCCAAGTCATAAAATTACTTGACCATGTTATCAACTAGGGGATTTGGGGAATTGAACAACACCTAGACCTTCTCAAAATGTGACTAAAAAATGGTCTAGCTATATTGACCAGTGTTTGATCTTTAGTCGTAGAGAACATATGTTTGCACAACAATCATAGGCTTGGATGACAAGGGAAAATTTTCAAAATTTGTAATGCTCAAATTTGAGGGTAACAAGTGGAAAAGGCATTGAAGTTATTTGATCCCATAATTATTTATTTTGTAGAGTAGAAAATGGACCATAACTATTCAAGACCCACACAGTTTTCAATGATCTAAGAAAATGAACTAACATTCCCATCCAATAATCATAAGAAGAAACCAAATCCAATTTTACACTATTTTTATTTAAAATAATTTTTAAACCCCCAAAATCCCTCATAGAAGAATTTTAAAAACTCCAATTCACCCAAGAGCAAAAGATTAAGGAATCTAATTGCTCTGAAAACTTTGTCTCTTGAAGAAAAAATATATCTGAAAATGTACAAAGTACTTGATTCTTAATTAAGAATCTCTTTTAAGGAGCATTTAAGCCCCTAGCATTCCAAGAAATGAACCTCATGCTATTAGAGGAGAGATACCATCTCTTTTCAATTTGAAATTCAATTATGAGGTACTATGAGATTTCATAACTATCATAAGCTATTTGCTTTTACCACACAAGGCATCCCTCTTTCCCCCTATTTGATTTGATAATTAAATTCAAGGGTTGTTTGTATACTAGTAGCAATTTTCATTTGTTCTTTTTGATGAACATAGCTTTTTCATTGATGTCAAAGGCTGTCAGTAATGATAAAGTTTGTAATTAGAATTTTGTCAAGGATGAAACATATTGTAGGAGTACTTTGAATTATCATTATATTTCCCTTGAATTAAAGTACAATATGTTAGAAGTTTAGTTTGTTCAGTGTTTATAACTTTACTATCATAATGCAAAATAAAGAAATGTATATTATTAGTTGCTATTGTATACTTGCAATATATTGCTTACATCTATTCTCTATGTTTGTGGTGGTCCAAAAGTTTGTATTGGTATGTTTCTATTCAAGGATATTTTTTGGGTAGAGAGATTTCTTTGGTAATATAATTATGGTAAACATTTCTTTCGGAAAAGCACTTTTGCTCTACTATTTGGAAGTAGAGTATTTCTACACTAGTATTATCAATTTCCTAAGTTTTTGGAGGTGATGTTCAACATGATATAAGTTTGAAGTGATAGAAGGCTTTTTGTTCCTCTCTGTCAACTTGTTCATGTCTAAGATGTGTACAGTAATGACTAGTAGTGTGTGGTATTCAAATCTTATGTTTGGTGTTAAGATAGGACCTGGTTAAGGTTCCTATGTTGGCACATGAAATCAAGTTCTTTTGGTAGCAATAATGTTATGTTTGGACCATTGTGTTACATGTTTCATGTAATTTGAATTTAGGTCCACCTTGGGTATGTGCAGGATCATGATGGGCCAAAAAGTGGCAATATGATGGGTGTGTGTAGGGTATGTGGCTGACGAATTTTTTTTACCCAAAATTGATGAAATGAAAAGGGTTTTTAAAGGAGATTCTCAAGTTTCCACCAATATAAATTATGCTTTATTTTTAATTTAATAAAAAAATAATTATTAATTTTCTATTTGAGTTTTTATATTTTTTAAAAGTTGCAATAAAAAATTCATAATTAATTATTTACAGGAAAAAAATTACAAAAAAATATGCATCACATCGAAACATGAGTCCTCCACTTATATCTAAAATATTATTAAAAAATATTATCATTTTATTGTGGTTAGGGTGGTCAGACAGACACCTACTTCTTATTTTTTCCCTAAAATTTAAGTACTACTGCATTGAAATTTGAAATTTTCACCGAATAGATTTTTTTTTCTTAAATAAACCTATTAGTTTAGAAACTACATTCAATTTTATACAAATTCTATTCTTACATATTTTTGAAATAATAAAGATAACTTATTCAAATTTTTACCTCAAGTTTCTTAACTCTAATTTTTCTGATTTTTTTTCCACTTAAGGGATTGTTTTTCCATGATGATCCTGCACATGCCCCCTTATGTAATCCTAGCTCTTCACAAATCCTCAGTCAACATGGAAGAGTGTTAATGTAATTTCATGTATATATTTCAAATTTTTAGATGCATCATCATGTATTTGTGGATGAGCACATGAATTAGAATTACATTTCTATAAAGTATAGTTGGTTGTTGGTGAAAATTGTAGAGAAGGTGATGAAGATAAAAGGAGAGTTACATTCCAGTGTGTGTGCCTATATCATAAGATCATATCTAGTGAGGAAGAGAGTTGTAAATTTGGCATGTGTTGCATTACTTTGAAGATCCACAAGCTTTATCTTTGTATTTTGGTAGGGTTGGTGTTTTACATGTATTGTTTCATTAGTGAATTGGTGTCTCTAGTAGGTTGGTGCCTACAAACACAACAGGGGATTTTTATCTTTGGTAGCTTTGTGACTACTTCTATGTTTAAAATTCACTTGTATATTTATGTATTGTGAGGCTAGATTTGGGTAGTATATCTAAGAAAATTTTCTCACCATGGTTTTTTCCATCCTGGGTTTCCACGTATATTTGTTGTTCACTTGTGTAGATGTGTGTTCTTATGTTCTTCCTTGATCCTTAGCTTTCTGCTTTGATTTAAGTGTAATATTTGATATGTTCATTTGAGTTAAGAGTTTTAAATAGATTTGATCTACCGATTCACACCCCTTTTAGTAGATTGTGTGCCCTTGAATTGGTATTAGAGTTGAGTTCCTTTGTAGAAGCCTTACAACTTAAGGTGGTTCCAAGATGGCACAAGAAGGCCTTTTTGGAAACAAAGCAATGATCTTTGATGGATAAAAATTTTCATTTTAGAATGTTAGGATGGAGTCCTATTTGATAGCTTTAGGAATGGACATCCAAATGTCAGTTGCAGAAGGATATGAGCATCTTGAAAATCCTTTGAGGGATCAGTCCAGAAAGAAGGCTTGTGAACTCAATGCTAATTAAAGGAATGATATTTTATATGGATTGACTAATTTTAGATTTTTGAAAGTGGTATAGTGTAGAACAACAAAAGATATATGGGGTAAACTATATATAATCTATGAAGGTGATGAAAAAGTCAAAGAGGCAAAGACACAAACTTACAAAGCTTAGTTTGAAGGTTTGGAGATGAGAGAATATGAGAACATTACTACATTCATATTCCAAGTTGATGAAGTTTTAAATGATATTGGAGGTCTTGGCAAGAGTTTGGAAGAGAATATTTTTGTGAACAAGGTAATCAGATCTCTCCCCAAAGGTTTGATCCTAAAATATCTACTATTGAGGAAGCTAAGGATTTAAATACCTTAAAATTGATTAAACTGCATGGAACTTGATTGCATTTGATATGAGATTTGAAAGTGAAGATTCTATAAGGAAATAGGTTTCTTTCAAAGTTTTTATGAAGAAGGTTGATGAATATTTTGATTTTGGATCAGATCCAGAAGAATTAATTTTTTTCAGGAAGCTACAAAGAGGGTCTAGTAAGTATGAAGGAAAATTACCCTTCAAGTGTTTCAATTATGGATAAGTAGAAAAAATTTTATGGCTAAATGTCCCCATAAGAATACTAATAGTGCTAAGAAAAAGAATGGAAAGAAGTCATTTTAGAGAAAATTTAGAGGCCAGAGGAAACATAAAATTTTCTACACTAATGAGGATGAAGACTACTCCACTGAAGAAGAAGATTAAGATGTACCTAGAGATGAAAAATAAAAGGTTGTCTTTATGGATTTTGAGACTGAAGGAGATATAGGTTTTGGAAAAAACAAAGAATAGGTAGATATTATGGAGGAATCGATGTGTGTTGGAAAAGAAATCACATTGAGGCTAAAGAGTAAAATTATAGAAGTGAGAGCTAAAGAAAATGTATCTAAGGATTTGTAGAAATCAGAAAAGATGATTTTTGAATTGAAAACCCAAAATGAAGAAGAAAAAAGGATTGGGTAATTCATGATAGAAAAGTTTTTATCAAGATATAGAGGTTATGATAAATTAAAAGGAAAAATGATGACAATAAGAAAAGAGCTTTAGAAAGTGAAACAGTAGCTACAAATGAAGTTTGGTAAAAACACTGAAACACTAGATCATATTTTGGAAGTTAGAGATCTCTACATATCAATACTAGAATAGGTTTTGATCAAAATAAGGTGACAAAAAATACTATGAAGACTATTAAGGAAAGTTCAGAAGTTTCAAGCTCTAAAAGTTTGAAGTATGAAAGAAACATGGAAAGTGATGAAAGCATGACACAGAGTGATTGATTTATAAAAGTGCAAAACAAAAGAAGAATATTAAGAAGACATGGATACAATACCTAGTAAAAAATTTCTTTCTTTGGTTATTATTTCAATTGCAATAATTTTTGTCATAAGGTTATGGAATGTAGAAAATATATAGTAAGAAAAATAATTTTGACAATAGTAAAGCATTTACATGCCTATATAATTTTAATATCATTTATTTCAAGTGCAAAAACGTTGGACACTTTTCAAGGAATTGCAAAAGTATTTTGTGAATCCTCCTCTACCAAAATGTGGAAGAAAAGGATTAAAAATTATAAGACATGAATCAAGAAAGGTCTCGAAGAAGGTTCCTAAAGAGAAGTTGGAAAAGTCAATGATTATCAAATTGTACTATATACTCAAAAGGATAAGAATATGTGAATCATAGACAGTGGTTGCTCTAGCCACATGACTAGAGATAAAAGTAATTTCATGAATTTCAAGAAATTTGAAGGTAGTTTAGTGACCATTGGAAACAATTCATTTTCCAAAATATTTGGTAAGGGTAATTTAAGTCTTGATGGTGCTAGAATAAAGACACATGATGTTTTGTATGTTGAAGGTTTAAAGCATAATTTTTTAAGTTTCATTATGGTGTGTGATAAAGACTGTACAAGCTATTTTTTGGTTTTGAAGGTTGTGAAATCATGGAATCAAGTACTAGTGAATTGATTGTAGAAGGAAATAAGATAGACAATTCCATTTAGCATTTTAGTGAGTTGAAAATATAGAGTTGTCTCACTACACAGAAAGGTGAAAGTTGGCTTTAGCACGAAAGGTTAGGACATATGAATTCTAGTGATATCGTAAATATTAGTTCAAGAGGGTTGGTATGAGATATAATAAAGATTAAGAAGCCTCAATCAGTTAGTTGCAATCCATGTCATGAAGGGAAGTGGACAATAAGAAAATATCATGCTAAGGAGTATTCCACATTAAAGACATTAGATTTGGTTCATATAGATATATGTAGATCCATGAGGACTAAAAGTCCACAAAGAGACTAGTATTTATTAATGCTAATTGATTATTACACTAGGATGACTTGGATAATATTTCTAAAAGAAGATTAAAAAGCATTTGAGAAGTTTAAGGAATTAAATGCATTAGTATAGAATGAAATCAAAAGGACAATAAAAGTTTTGAGATATGAAAGAGATGGAGAAATCACTTTTTAGAAGCATGATAGATTTTGTGAAGAGAATGGGATCCAGAGGTAGTTCTTTGTTGATACAAATCCATAGTAAAATGGAGTTACAAAAATAATGAACTGGACTATATAGGAGATGTAGCGAACTATGCTATGTTAAGAAAATCTACTAGATATGTACTAGAGAGAAGCTACAAAAACTATTGTATATATTTTGAATAGAGTCTAGATCAAGTGAAAATTTGAGAAGAAACCATATGAGCTATGGAGAGGAAGAAAAAAATCAATAAGACACCTCAGAATATTTGGGAGCAAGGGCTACATCAAGAGAGATGAAAAGTTAGGTAAGTTTAATTCTAGATTAGATGAAAGCATTTTCCTTAGTTATTCTTTAAGAAGTAAAGCCTGCAAATGTTATAGCATGTAGTGTTGGAAATTGTCACCCTTAACAATTTCACACTATGTTTGCTCCTCTTAAATTATTGGACCTAATTAAACTCCTAATTTCCTAAAATTATGCATTCTAAACCCTATTTTTAACACTTTCGAAAGGATTGCAAGCATTGAATAAATGAATTTTTTTTTTTTATATTGACACTAAATTTCCTAGTAGGTAGGACCAGGACCCACACACCCATGGGAATATGGGTCCCCCTATCTTCTTGGGAACCAATTTTTCAATATGTTGTTGAAAAAACTTTAATATTCATAATTCAAATTTCAAGTGTTAGCTTTTGGAATGTAATCTTTGGTAAATTAGAACAATTGCATATAAATACCTAGTTATATTATCATTTAAAATATAACAAGAGATATCTAGAAAATCTATTGGAAAAAACTATGATAAGAGCATCATTCTAGAGTATTATAGCAACAATTCAAGATCCAACATCATGTCAAAGTTCATGTGTGTTTGAGTTCATGTTTTGTGAAGGTTAGACCTTATTATAGGTATCTAAATCATTCAATAATTCAAACAAGAAAGATCCAAATACTTGAGGTGACACATGCATGAATTTAGTCTTTCAAGGAATCTAGTGAAGGGTGGTGAGTTCTAGCATTTTGTGGTTTCATCATTCCTTCATTTCAATTATCATTCCTATCATTGAAATTGTCATTGTGCAAGTGGACAGGTTTGGCTAAGACAAGCCCCTAAATGGCCCAACATCTTACAGTACCCAAAAATTAGTTTCATGACCCCCCATCAGAGAGCCATACACCCCTAGGCATTGTTGTCCTCCTCTAGTTGCCAAATCCAATTTTTTATGAAAAGTGCATAACATCTAGTACTTCTCAGATCTATTTACAAGTTATTGTTTCTATCAATGCATTTTTCAAATTTTACATTTAAATTATTAGGTAATATAGTTCAATTAAGTTAATAATTTCAAATCATTTCCAATCCATTTCCAAATCTCTAAGAAAGGGGGATTGAGGTTTGATTGGCTTACCTATGTGGTTGATAGTCAATCTATTCATCTTGTTGATCTACCCTTCTAATGTAATTTAGGAAAATGAAGGAATTAACCCCAATTTACATATTAAACATTAAATTTCCCCATTCACACCTTTTCCCAACATTATATAGCAAACAATTTAAGATGATAGTTGAAAGTGAAAATGTGAGAGCTGATGAGACTATTCAACCTAGTAGTATTCTAAAAGAAGATGATGAAGAACAAATTCACAACAACATTGCACATTCACAAAAATTGGTTACAAAGACTCCAAAAAAGTATGTTAAGAGAAATAATTTTGAAGACAAGATTATAGGAGACAAAGACAATGGGGTTCAAACCCAAAAGAGACTTGAGAGAGCAAGTGAGAAAGTACACTTTTCTTTACTATCAAAGATAAAGCCTAAGTCATACAAGGAAGCAAGAAAAGAGAAAGTTTGGATATAAGCTATGGAAGAAGAATTGAATCAAATCACGAAGAATGAAACTTGGGAACTTGTCCCATGACCTAAAGGAAAGAATGTGATTGGAACCAAGTGATTTTTCAAAAAAAGCTAAATTAAGAAGGAAAGGTAATATGAAACATGGAGAGACTTGTATGTAAAAGGTACACTTAGGTTGAAGGAACAAAATTTAAAGAGAAATTTTCTTCAATGGTAATACTAGAGGCAATCAAAATGTTCTTAGGTCTTTCTACATTCAAGAACTTCAATGTGTACTAGATGAATGTGAAGTCAACATTCTTGAATGGATAACTAGAATGAAAGATTTATATTGAACAACCAAAAGGATTTAATTTTTCTAACAATCTTGATTATGTTTGTAGATTAAAGAAGGCTTTGTATGTACTCAATAAAGCTCCAAAAGCTTGGTATTCAAGTTTGGATGGATACTTGCAATAGGAAGTATTTCAAACAAGAAGTACATATAGTAATCTATACAATAAATAGAAGGGGAGAAACTAATGATAGTTTTGGTCTATGTAGATGACATAATTTTTGGAGGTAGTGAAGACATGTAGAAATAATTTTAGAAGGAAATACAAAATGAATTTGAAATGTCAATTCTAGGAGAATTATCTTTTTTTCTTGGATTATAAATTATACAATTAAACAAAGGAATTTTCATTTCATAGCACAAGTACATAAAGGAGATATTGAAAAATTTCAAGATGAAATATTACAAACTAGTTGGAACACCTATAGTTACAAGATGTAAAATAAGTAAACATGATGAATCTACTCCAATAGATCAAAATATGTACAAGTTGATGATTGGAAGTTTATTGTATGTGATATCATCTAGATTAGATAAAATTATTTAGGTAGTTGAATGGTATCCAGATTTTAGGCAACACCTAAAGAGACTCATGTTAAATAATTAAAGAGAATATTTAGGTATTTGAAGGTCACTGAAGATTTTGGACTATGGTATCCAAAGAGTGAAAATTTGAATCTGAATGCATACACAGATACAGATTAGGTAGGATGTATTAATGACTGGAAGAACACAAGTGGAGGAGTATTCTTTCTTGGTGATAGTTTGGTGTCTTGGTTGAGCAAGAAACAAAAATTAGTCTCTCTATCTATAGTAGAAGAAGAATACATTGATGCAACATCATGCCACACTCAAGTGATTTGGATGAAGTGGAATTTGAGGGGAATGAAGATTGAGTTTGATGAATCTATCACTATTATTTGTAATAAAACCAATGCCATAAATATTCAAAGAATCTGGTGATGCAATCAAGAACAAAACAAATTTTAATCAAGCATCATTTCTTGAGGGAAAAGGTTGCAAAAAATTAGGTAAGATTGGAGTATGTTGATACAAAGGAGGAAGTTGCAGATATATTCATGAAACCACTTGATAAGGATAAATTTTAGTTTCTCTAGTAGAATTTAAGAGTTTTTCCTCCCTCCTCTTGAATCAAGATGAAGCATAGGTTGAGGGGGAGCCTGGTATCACTATTGCAAGAAGGTTTGGTGGTCCTACAAAGTATTTTTAGAGGTAATGAAGCATGTACTCAGGGGGAGTCTATTCAAGATTTTTTTTCAAATTACACAGTGTACCAAAAAATGAAGAAAGGAGAAGGATATGTCTACATAAGCCAATATCAGTATGGAAAAGTGGTGCCTCCTCATAGGGGGAAAATTAGGAATAAGGAATTCCAGCTTATTGTTGACCCTTTTCCATTGATGTCAAAGGGGGAGAGAGTAAACTCAGAATGTTTAATTGCTTAGAAAGAATAATGATCTCATAATGCTATATATTTTATAGGAAAAAAGAATAAAGAAAATTCTATAGAAAAGAAATCATTCTAAAGGTTGGTTTAGTGGTACCTCTAGTAATTTTGTTTAGTAGTTAGTTTGGTGGCACAACATTATTTTGTTTTCCATCAATGGAAAAGTGGGGGATTTTTTAACATAGGTTGTCATTGATGTCAAAGGCTATCAATAATGACAAATTTTATAGTTATAAGTTTGTCAAGGATGAAAGATATTATAGGATCACATTTAATTGTCATTATATTTTCCTTGACTTAAATTGTTGTATCATGTCATAAGTTTAGTCTATTCAATGTTGGTAATTTTATTGTTAAAATGCAAAATCAAGAAAATAATATTATCAATTTCTTTTGTATGCTTGCAATATCTTGCTTTCATCTATTCTCTATGTCTATGGTGCTCCAAAAGTCTATATTAGTATGTTTATGTTCAAGGATATCTTTTAGGCAGAGAGATTTACTTGGCAATACAATTATGGTCAACATTCCTTTCAAAAATGAAAATTTTCTCTATTGTTTGGAAGGAGAGTATGTCTATACTACTATTACCAATTTCTTGAGTTTTCAAAGGTGATCTGCATCATGCAAGAATTTTGAAGTGACAAAAGACTCTATGTTCCTACTTGTTAGCCTATTTGTGTTCAAGAAGTATGTGATACTAGTAGTGTGCATAATTTAAATCTTGTGTATGGTGTTAGGATAGGACTTGGTTAAGGTTCTTGTGGTGGTTCATGACATCAATTTCATTTGGAAACATTTATGTTTGGACCATTTTGTTACACATTTCATGTAATTTGAATTTAGATCCATCTTATGTCATCCTTACTCTTTATGGAACTGTGGCTGACATGGAAGAGTGTTAATATAATGTCATGTGTATATTTCAAATGTTTAGATGTGTTAACATGTATTCATGGATGACCACATGAATTATAATTACACTTGTGTGAAGTAGAGTTGGCCATCGGTACAAATTGTAGAGAAGGTGGTGAAGATAAAAAGTAGAATTTTGTTCTATTGTGTGTGCCTATATCAAAAGATATTATGTAGTGAGAAATAAAGTTATCTATAACTCTAGCATGTGTTGAGTTACTTTGAAGATTTGAAATCTTTAGCTTTGTATTCCAGTGGGACTAGTGTTCTACCTTCTATACTATTTCATTTGGGGATTGGTGTCTCTAGTAGGTGTTGGATTCTACAATAAATGAGACAGGATCTACTGTTGGTAGTAGATCATATACACTCCACTCAAAAAATAATTGAAAATCAAAATAGTAGAATGGAGAAGAAATCTAAAAGAGAGAAAGAGAGAAAATAGAGACAACACTACAAGAGAATTTTGAGAAGAATCTCGTCACTCTCACAGAATGATCATCGAACTAGCTAAACTAGCTGAACTAGTGAAGGTGAGAGGAGAGTGCTCAATATATATAAAAATAGGGAAAATACATCCAAGAGGTGCATTAAATCCTACTACCCATAAAAGGTGGGAGGTTATCACCTACTTGGTAAATGAAAAGACATGTGGCATAACCTCCTCAAGTGAAGATAAGAGAGAGGTGGAACATAAATCCAAAAGAGGGCGAGAAGCCCAACTACCCCATAAAATACTTAGGTAAAAAAAAATAGTGGTTATGAGAGGTGGCACAACAAGCCAAAAGAGGATGTATAACTCAACTACCCATGTGTGGGGAGAGAGTGACACATGTAGCTGTTGTATTTTGCCACATTCCATCATATTACCACATCTAATAAACCTAAAAAAGATTAAATAATATGTATAGGAAAAAATAAATACCCCAAACATAAGGAAAATAAAAAAACCTACACTAATAATAGGTTGGTGCCTATAAACACAATAAGGAATTGTTGTCTCTAGTGTGTTGGTGCCTACTTTAGTGTGTAAAATCACTTGTATATTTCTATATTGTGAGGCTAGATTTGGGTAGTAGATCCAAGCAACTTTTCTCACCGTGGTTTTCCCATCCTAGGTTTCTATGTATATATGGTATTCGATTGTTCAAATGTGTGTGCTTATGTCGTTCCTTGATCATTAGATTTCTGCTTTGATTTAAGTTTGATATCTAATATGTGCATTTGCATTAAAAATTTTAAATATATTTGATCTACTAATTCATCCCCCTCTCAATAGATTTTGTACCCTTCATTTTTTTACTATTAGGTTTTCTACCTCTTTAAGGTTTAGGAGAAGAAAAAATATATTCTATTTTTTTGTTTGAGAGATTGGAAAAGAAGCCTCTTTATTTTCCACATCATCTTGCTTCAATAATTCATCAGCTAACTCTTCTACAATATGTTCACCCACCTTCTCAATAATCTCTTTATTCAGGTCAATCAATTTATCTTTAGTTACTCCTTTCAATTTTTTTTTTTAAATTGAGTATTTGCATTACCCTCATTCAACAATTTTTTAAGAGTGCAAAAAAATTCCACCTTATGTGTTTCTTTCTCAACCCCTTTACCCTCAACTAGAGATAAAAAATCCTCTACACTATTATATTGTATCGAGGATCCAAAATTTAAAGACTATGATTTTTTATACATCAAAATATCCCACAACCATATTAGAATTAAAATTATTAAAAAATATCTATTTCAACACAAGATCTAAATTCACAAAAGGATCCACTTTAAAGCAAAGGGAAAAATCCATTTTTAAAGTTTGATGTTGAACACCCTCACTAAATATTAGGTTTATAGCTTTCAAGAGCATGTCAAGATTTTTCACTAGTAACTAAACCCTATGAATTGGAGAGCCATTAACTATCAAGTAATCACTCTTTAAGAAAGAGCTAAAAGAGGACACAATAATTTTCAAGGAAAATTACTCCAAATATTTTATGCCCAAGAAGTTTAGGTAAAGAAAAACATGTAGGGGAATGTGCAAATTTAAAATGTTATTTAAAATTTTGTTTCAAATAAAGAATGCTGAAAAAACTATTGCCAAACCAAAAGCACCATTACTTAAAATATTTTCCTTAACTTTTTGATGATTAAATTCTTTTTGATCCTTAAACAAAATGAAAAAAATATTTTAAAAAAACTAAAAATTGAAACTCTCATACAATTTTCTTTTCACCCTCTCTTGAATTGCAAAGAGAGCCCAATCTTCAACCCAAAGCTGACCCAAAATTACATTTTCTTCAAGATCCACTAGCTGAGCATCTATTATAGAATTGAGAAGGTTTAATTTTAGGATTGAATTAGTGGGCACATTTTCCTTAACTTCCCATCGACACAATTCCCATAAATCCCCAAAAAACTCCATCTTCAACAATATTTTTCCCTTTTAAATTCAATACCTTTGGATTTGGATTTTTTTTTCAGAAAACCATCATTCAAAATTATTCCTTTTCACCATTCAGAAGATGGAGGATGCCAAGATCTGTCACCCAAGTGAGACCTTCTCAAGGTGACGAGGGTGCAACCCAAGACACATAAATTTATGCACAAAACTAGAGAATAATTTTATTATTCAGAAAATTTACTTTTTACATGTAGAGGATCACAAATCCTTGATCTTTGCAATACATGCAAGCTATAGAAAATTACAGTCACTCCAAAATCCCCTTTCGTAGCATGAAAACTCTTTTTTCCCAAAAAGCTACAAAAATCAGAAAATCCCCCCCCCCATAAATAGCTCCTTTTTCTATTTTGGAGCCAAATAAAATTTTAATTATCATATTTTGGTAGTTTGGTGCCACAAATTACAATTTGAAATTCAAAATTTAAAACATCATTAGAAAATTAGCACATTTTGAAAGTGTACCAACTTCCGGAAGCCATAACCTTTGATCTAGGACTTCTTTTTCAAACTATTTGAACCATCAAAAAGGTCTTAAAGTCAAGAACATGCTTGAATTCTATGATTCTGATTTTGACAAGTTTTTGGGTTGTTTTGAGGCCATTTATGGCCTCAAACCTAATCTAGAAGGTTTATAGGTAAATTTTTGGGAGACTGAAACTATAATATCTTTCGAACTAGGAATACTCTTGGCCTAATTCTTTTGCCAATATTCTTATTTTTCCATTTTGAATCCTCCCATATAATTTTTTTCCCCAAACACCTTCAAATTCCAATACCTGCTAAAAATAGCAGTTGACCAGAAAAAGGAGAAAAACAAAACTGAAAGTGGGAATTTACATTATGACAAAAGGGTATCCAAAAATGCAAAGACATCTACAAAAGGCTAACCAAAGGAAACATAAATGGAATACAATTTTTTTGGGTGATGCAAGATTTCCCTTACACCACTAGATGCTCCTACATTAGACACCTAGGGTAATTTGAGAAGTGACCTCGTCACATCTTAGATGGTTGAGGAAAACCCATACAGTCAAAATTTTCCTTAAACAACTAGGATGAGTCTTCCACAGGCCTTCCTCTCCACTTCACCAGTTATTCTTCATATTTCCTATTTTTGGTACTCCTTCCCACATGGCTATCCAATATTTCTTCAATCTCCTCCTTCTCTAATGTAGATGTTGGAATGCCACACTATTCCATTGTTAGTACTTCCTCTATTCCACCTTCATAATACTCTTTCAAATCTGAAATATTGAAAACATGGGAAATGTTGACTCCATCCAACAACTCTACTTCATATGCATTCCTTGAATCATGCCTCTTCAAAATATTATAGGGACCAAACTTCTTCATCTTCAATTTTTTATAGGTTCCCACTAGAAACCTTTCTTTTCTTAAGTTGACCATCACTTCATCACCTACCTAAAAATCCTTATTCCTCCTCTTCTGATCTTCCTTAGCCTTATATTGCATATTCATCTTATTAATATGTTCTCTTACCTCTTCATGTACATTCTTGATGTGCTTTGCAAAGTCTTTGGCTTTGAAACTAGTTTTCTTCTCTTGGTCCATCTTCCTCAATTTTGGAGTAGTTCTAGGACTACCTCCATACACAATTTAGAATGGTAATCTTCTCGTACTTCTATTGACAAAATTTTTCTAAGAAAATTTTGTTTTGGGTAAGATTAGGTCCCATCCCTTGGGTTTATCTCCTACCAAACATCTCAGTAGATTACCCAAACTTCTATTCACAACCTCAATCTTCCCATCAGTCTGTGGATGGTGTGCAGAATTGAACTTCAACTCTATCTTCAACTTTTTCCATAAGGTCCTCCAAAAGTATCCCACAAACTTGGTATCATGATCTAAGACTATAATCTTTGGAACACCATGTATTCTCACCACCTCTTTGAAGAACAAGTTAGAGATGTGGACTATATCATGGCTCTTCCGGTATGGAATGAAATGCACCATCTTTGAAAATATGTCAACTACCACAAACACTGAATCATTCCCTCTCCGCATCTTTGGAAAACCAAGAACAAAGTACATACTTATATCTTCCCAAGGCCTCTCTAGTACAGGTAAGGGCTGATATAACCCTATATTCTGGCTCACTCCCTTAGCCATCCGACACACCCTACAACTTTGAACAAACTTCTTCACATCCTGTGACAATTGAGACAAATAATAATTCTCACTGATAATATCAATAGTCTTATCCTAACCAAAATATCTTTCCATTCCTCCATTGTGCTTCTCCTTTATCAGGTCCTCCCTAATAGAAATCCTCAAGATACACAATTGAATTCCTTTAAACAACATGCCATCTTGGATTATGAAATCCAACCACCTTGTCTTGTCAATTGTAATAGACTCCTTGCAAGCTTTCCAAGCCTTTGCAAAATCAAGATCCTCAGAGTACAATGTCTTGAGTTCATTGAACTCAACCACTTCAATTTACATCTCATTCAACAATGTTTGCCTCCTACTTAATGCATCTGCAACCCTATTCAACCTCCCAATCCTATGTTTTAAAACAAAGGTATAGCTCTATAAAAATTTTACATATTTCATATGCCTCTGATTTAATTTTCCCTAACTATTCAGGTACTATAATTCTTGATGATCAATAAACAAAAAAAACTCCTTCGGCAATAGATAATGTCTCCATTTCTTTAATGCTTGAACTTTTGCATAAAATTCTTGATCATATATAAAGTACTTTCTCTTTGAATCATTCAAATTTTCACTAAAGTAGGCAATGGGCTTACCTTCTTGGCTCAACACTTTTCCAATGGCATAACCACTGGCATCACAATCCACCTGAAACACCTAATTGAAATATGAAAGGGCTAAAACTAGTTGCTTTGTCACTTTCTGCTTCAACAAATCAAAACTCTTCACTACTTCAATGCTCCACTTGAACTCTTTTTTATCCCCTCATTGTTTCAGTCAAGGGTGCACAAATACTACTGAAGTTTCTAATGAAATTTCTATAAAAACTAGCCAAACTATGGAAAGATCTCACCTTAGTAGTAGTTCTTAGGGCAGGCCATTCTAGAAGAGCCTTCACCTTCTCTAGGTCCATCTTGAGACCTTCTACCGAGACAACAAACCCCAAGTACACTAATGCCTTCTTCACAAAACTACACTTATTCAGATTAATCAAGAATTTCTCTTCTCTCAAATTTTCAAAGACTCTACGAATATGCATCAAATGCTCACCCAAGGACTTAATAAATATCAAAATATCATTTAAGTACACAATAACAAAATTCTCGAAAAACTCTTTCAATACCTTGTTCATGAGCTGCATGAATGTGCTTGGTGCATTGGTTAGCCCAAAGGGCATGATTAACCTCTTGTAAAGGCCCTCTTTGGTCTTGAAGGTGGTCTTCCATTCATCTCCCTCCTAAATCTAGATCTGGTGATATCCACTCTTCAAGTCAATCTTTGTGAAGTACTGTGCTCCACTCAAACAGTCCATCAAGTCATCCATCCTTGGCAGGGGAAATCTATATTTGATTGTTATCTTGTTTATGGCTTGGGATTCTTCGCACATTTTCCACTCCCCACCCTTCTTCGGTGATAGTACTGCAAGTACTACACATGGACTCAAACTCTCTCAAATCAAACCCTTTCTCAAGAACTCCTGAACTTGTCTATTCAATTCCTCATTTTCTACAAGATTCATTCTATGAGCTACCTTATTTGGAAAAATGGCTCCAAGGATCAAGTTAATCTGATGACTGATCTTCCTCACTAGTGGTAAACCCTTAGGTATGTTATCAAAAATAATCTCCTGAAACTCACCTAATAACCCAAAAAATTCTACTAACACATTCTCACTATCCTCTTTATCCCTTCTAGGAATCAATGCATAACACATACTATCATGCTTCATGCCTTCTAAAAATTTCCTTCCATCAACATAACAAACCCTAGCACTATTGCATACCTTTTCTTTGACCTCCTTTAGGGGTTTTAGCTTATGGTGAACTCCCTCCTTTGTCAGGGAATAAGTGTTTGCATGACCATCATGTATAGCTCGCCTGTTGAACTACCACAACCTCCCCAACAACATGTGACATGCATCCATGGGGATGATATCATAGAGTACCTCATCACGATAGCTCTCAATTTTGAACTTCACCAGGCACTGCTCATTGACTAGAACTTTGTGATCTTTCTATAGCCAAGTAATTCGATACAGATGTGGATACCTTTACCTCTTTAGCTTTAGTTTTGCAACCATCTCTTATGATACTAGATTATCAGTGCTCCCACTGTCAATAATGACATCACAACATTTTCCTTCACATTTACACCTTGTGTGAAATAGATTCTTCCCTTGTTCTAGCTCCTTCTCTTTAGTCACCAGGGCTCTTCTCGGCACTAGGGCTTCTCCCATTTTAGCATCATTTGAATTCTCAGATTAAGCCTCCTCATATGCATGTGCAACCCTTCCATGACATTTTGGCCTTCTATCTATCCTTCCTTGGTGTTGAGGGCATTCATAAGCTCGATTCCCTTCTTCACCACACTAAAAATAAGTACCTCTAAAACCACCTCTTCAAGATCCTTGTCCAGATCTACCTCATCCTCTACCTCTTTGATCACCACTATTTTGATCACGGGAGTAGTAGAAATTATCACTCCTCTTTCCTCGGCTAGTACCAATATCTCCATTTTTCTTCTCATCCTCATTCTCACTTCTAGAAGATCTTCCACCACCCTTTCCAATTTTTCCTCATCCTTTTTTCTTGTTATCAAATCTTTTGTTCAACTTCTCTTCAACTTTCAAAAAAAACTAGTACGCATCCTCAATGGTTGTCATTTTGACTAGGTTTAACTCCTATTGAATATTCGGTTGTAAACCATTAAGATAATAGGCTACCTTCTCCTTGTTGGCCTCTACATGGCCTGTTCTAATGATCATCTTATGAAAATACTCTATGTATTCTTTCACAGATATGCTCCCTTGCTTCAACACTTGCAATTTCTTCAACAAATTTAACTCATAGTCCACTAGTATGAACTACTTCTTTAGTTTCTCCACCATATGATCCCAACTATTGATCTTTCCTTTTCCTCTTCAATTTCTCTCCTATTTGACCTCTTTCCTAAATATTTTTATGGACCTTTAGCTTTGTTTTAGCAAACTTAACCCGATTTGGGTCCTCTACTTCTTCATACTCGAAATACTCCTCTAGCTCATTGATCTAGTCGATCAACTCTTCTAGGTCCAGAATTTTGGAATAACTAGGGACTTCTATTCTAGGTCTCTTTCCAATCTTTGAAATGACCCTAATCAACGAAATTTGATCTTGATCAATAGCTTCTTCTTCCTCTTCTACATCTGAATCTTCCACCTCTTCTTCATCCTTGATTTCTTCTCTCCTCGGGTTTAACGCTCTTCTCATTTGTTCCTACAATGCATAAATTTGTCTCTAGAGGGCTTTGAAACCCTCAACCACCAATGGATCTCTTCCACCAACATTTTTACCACCTCTGGCACCACCATGCCTACCAAGCATCACTCTTGGAGGCATCTTGAATATCTTGAACCCACAACCATGGTCCTGGTGTGAACTACCTCATGATCGGTGATCTTTCCACATGCTCAAGAAAACCCGCTCTAATACCACTTGACGAGGGTGCAACCTTAGACACAAAAAATTATGCAAAAAACTAGAGAATAATTTTATTATTCAAAAAAATTAATTCTTACATGCAGAGGATCACAAATCCTTGAGCTCTGTAATACATGCAAGCTACAGAAAATTACAATCACTTAGGAATCCCCTTTCGTAGAATGCGAATTCATTTTCCCCAAAAAGCTACAAAAAATTAGAGTATCCCCCCCATATATAGCCCCTTTTCTATTTTGGATCCAAAAAACTTTTGAATTATCATATTTTGGTGGTTTGGCACCACAAATTATAATTTGAAATTCAAAACTTAAAACAACATTTGAAAATTCGCACATTTTGAAACTGTACCAACTTTCGAGAGCCATAACTTTTGATCTAAGACTCTGTTTTTCGAATTGTTTGAATCATCAGAAAGGTCTCAGAGTAAAGAACATGCTCAAAATTCACTATGCCAATTTTGGAATGTTTTTGAGCCTTTGCAAGGCTGTTTAGGTCCTCAAACTTGATTTGGAAGGTTTTCAAGTGCATTTCTAGGAGATTGAAACTGCAATATCTTTCAAATAGGGAATGCCCTCAGCCTAATTCTTTCGCCAATCTTCTTATTTTTATGTTCTGAATCCTCCCATATAATTTGTGTCCCCAAACACCTTCAAATTGCAATAATTACTAAAAATAGCAGTTGACCAGAAAAAATAGAAAACCAAAACTAAAAGTGGGGATTTACATTATGATAAAAAGTGTATCCAAAAATGCAAAGACATCTACAAAAGGCTAACCAAAGGAAAAACATAAATGGAATGCTTTTTTTTTGGGTGATGCAAGATTTCCCTTACACCGATGGATGCTCCTGCATCAGAAGGTCCAACACCAAAGTTTGAAAAAGAAGATCTACCAAACTAAATATCATTTAGACAAAAGAAACCCTTACTAGGTATGTTAATGGAAGCCAATCTAATCCAATTCTCCTTTCTCAAATAATGGTTGAAAACTCTATTTCCTCTCGGGCAAACAATTTTTTTTGAATGTTTTCCTTAGTTTTATTTAAAAATGATACTCCCTTTTCACACTCACAAAACCCCAACTATATCTTAAATGATTATTTTATTTTTCCAAACATATCTTAGATTTGATCTCAAATTGCAATTTGAATGCATAACCCTAAGATCTAAAGAACATGAAAACAAATTTCCTTGCCAACTCTTATTTCCCTTCAACATGTTGTTTAGCAGTTTCTTGAAGTGTGAGAATGATGGATACTTGACATCCATGTGGTTTTTCCATGAAACCATCTTCTACGCTAGAAAATCCTTACCCACCATAATTTTCAACCCCACCATATTCCAACTCCAACACCCTTTGATGTATGAATTTATTAAATAATTAAAAAATACGTAATTAATGTGGATGAATGAAATTGATAAAATAATTAAAAAATATTTAATTAATACAAAGAAGAAAAATTAATGAAATAATTAAAAATCATTTTATTAATGTGAAGAGGAAAATTTAATGAATTAATTAAATAATTTAAAATTAATTAATTAATATGAATGGGAGAAAATAATGAATTAATTATATAATTAAATAATTAAATTAACATGGATTATAGAAAATGATGAATTAATTAAAAATTTTAAAATTAGTTAATTAATGTGGATGATGTGTTAGATTAATTAAATAATTAATAATTTTTTAAATTAATATGGTAAAGGAATTGATGAGAAATGATGATCCATGAGACAAAATGTGTTAGTCATTTTTAGGTGTCTATAGTAAGTTATTCATATTTAAGATTAGTTATTGATTTCCTAATATCAACATAATAAGTATGTTGATGCAAAGATATTAGATCAACATTTCTCCATTGGAAATAAAGTATTTTCAAGATTATTACCACACAAGAGATCAATCCATTTGAGAGAGATTCTAATCTCATATCATGATTTTTTGGACATTTTGAGATCCTAAAGAGGATTGATACTATCATGTACTATATTTCCTTTGTACTTGATCATATATGCATCCATGATGTGTTTGATGTTATGTCCGTAGATAATATATTCTTGAAGTGATCCATGTTCTTGATTGGGGCTCCTTTTAGATTGAGGAGGATGGGAAATATTCTCCAGATCTTACTTATATTATAGAATTTTAGAGGTTAATCCTTAAAGATTGAGATTAAATAAAGGATCTAGTGGGACCATCATGATCTAGTATAATAGATACTTAAGAAGATGCTATGCATCTAATGTTTTCTCATCCACAACTTTTTAAAGGTTTATATAAGTAATCATTTCCTTAGACAAGTGGGATGTAATTCCCACAAATTATTTATTTAATTTTTCTATTATTATCATATTTTATCAACTATATTTTCTATTGACATCAAGGTGTCAAATTATGCACTATGGGATGTGCACATTATGAATTTATATGTTTTCACTTTAGCAATGTTTATCAACTCCAGTATTTTTACTATATCTATTATATATGATTTTGATTATGTTTTTAATTGATTAAGCATGGAAAGGTCCTTGAACCCTAACAAAAGTAGTGCATTAGTCTAGTAAACAACCATTGGACAAAACAACAAAATTGAGGAAGCAGAATAGGAAGAGAACCGCTAACCCAAAACCCAACCAACTAAAAATCACATTACCCTATACCAGTCACATCAAACATTATATATCTATCAAGAGTCCAATAATAATATAACCAATCCATAATACCAACCATCCACAAAAGAAGCTTATATAAGCATAAACAGCCCATATGATTTTGATTATGTTATCTATTTGAGAATTATGAATATTACATTTATTTATTTTTTCATTTATGAGGTATAGATAATGTTAGCTTTAGATTATTTTGAGTTGACATGATTAATGGATATTTTATTGTTGGACTATATTATGTTAGAGGTTTTACATTATGCCTTGACTATCCTTTTGTTTTATTGAGTGTGTAGGCATAGGTTTCCCCAATAATGGTTAATTGGAGATGGTTAGTCTAGGTAAATATGTTATATTGAACTCGTCTCACCCAATTCAAGCTATTAGATAATTATTTTTATAAACTTCTGAAACCATGGTCCAAATTTATGTTATTTTAGATCCACTTGTGGTGAATATGCATTAAAGCATGGTTTCTTTGCACTTGATTTCTCTTGTATTTAACTAATTTTAAAATAATTGATTGTTATGTTTATAGAATTTAAAATTATTTATGCCTTATTGAAAAAGGCCTTATGTATTTTAATATTAATTTTATGAAATAAATTTGATATGTTTAAAGAAATTATTAGAAATTAAATGCATTAGTCAACTGGAATGAAATTGATTTACAATTTATTTTAAAATATAATTTCCTTAAGGAATTTGAAATTTTTTAATTATAAATATTCTTTCTTGAAATAACTATTTGGAATAAGAAGAGAAATAAATGCCATTTTGGGGTTTAACAATGTTTTGAGTTAAAACAAAAAGTAAAAGGATTTTAGAAGAAATTTTTTATTTTTCCCTCCTCTCCTCCAATGTGTGAGTTCATTCTTGCAAAGAGACTATTTTGGATTATAGGAATATTGGAAATTTAAATCAAAATTGGAAGATCTAAAAAATATTTCTTGTGTTTCCTGCATCAAATTTTGTGTAAGTTTTTCAACTCATTAGTACATTTATTTAAACTAAGGTTTAATGCCTTATTAGTCTTTACCTTTTACTCAACTAATTTCATTACATCTTATTTCTAGAAAATAGTTCATTTACAAAGGAGTCACCTACCATCCTAATCTTGTTAAGAAAACAAAATCTCATGTTTTCGTACTATTAATTAAATAGTTTACATCAATCATTTATTCCAATTCTAAATAGTCTAGTCCTTATCTTACCCATAGCAGTCATCGACATTGTTAAGATTCAAATATGCAAGAGGATGAAAAAACTAATAATATCTTAGATAGCCAATCTATGAAAAGATTACACAAAAATATCTTAACAAGATAACTAAGTTTTCTACATAAGTTCAAGGAAATAATTAATGCATATGATTCACCAATACAGTTGATACACCAACACATCTACGAATTGCACCATGCATCTATTTCATTTAGCTTATAATGAAAAATGTTCCAAGGAATACTAGAATATTATTAGTCACATAGGGTTTGGCCTTGCATGTCCATTCCTTCATCTACACCCACTGTAATCCCCTCTTCTTCTATTCCACCCATTCTTTCCTCACTCCACCAATCGACATTTCAGTCTATCTCAACACTTCCATTCCCACACCCTCCACTTCTAGTATTAAAATAAAACTTCCCTCTTCTACATCTTCCACTTCTCCCTATAGACATTTCAAAATTGTATAAAAGTGTATCAAAAATTCACTAACACTGCATTTTCATCATTTTCAACACTAATCCCTCTTTTTCCATAATTTTCATCACTTCTATCACTAACCATGCATTTTAATCACTTTTTCATCATTCCTCATCATTTTTGTCATTCTCATAACTTTTCACCAATTTTCATCATTTTCTCTCAAAATCACCTCACTCCCACTATTAATAAAATAATTTTAATTATTTAATTATCCAATTTTCCCCCTCAAAAGCATATTCTGAGGAATATTCTTTTTTAAAATATCTCAAACAATTCTCTAAAATTGAGGAGATATTTTGAGTTAACTAAGCCTCCTAATTAGTCTCAACCCTTGATCTTCAAGATTCAATATGAACCATTGATATCAATATCTATTCAAAAATTTCACCTAAAGAATGTACACACCTAGTACATCCAGCTAATTTTTCCAAACACTAGAACTCAAGAAACTAACTTCCGAAGAACCAAACCTCAAACCATATAAGCTCAATTAAAATATTAACACCATCAACACTTCGTCAAATCCACAAGACTTGAAACATAATTGTGGAGAAACACAGAGCAAAGACATTTCTCCCAAACACCTTTGCAATACATAGTTTACACATTGGTGAACACAAATTTTTCACAAAAATCCAAAACACCAAATTATGGATATAACACCTATGAACATCTTTGATCAACATATATGAAGTGCATAAGTAGATCTTCAGCCTAGAAGAAATGTTGAGAAAAAAAGGAACACAACTCTGTAAACCAGAACACCATTGCAACACATTGTTTCCTCTTTCTATAAAACTTTCTCTAAAGCACTTAGAAACCAAGTACCAAAGACACATCCTCACCATCTTCAACACTTCCTCAACAAAACTGAACCAACTACAACATGACAACTCAATCATAGATCACATAAGCTTATCACAATAACACTAGAGGTTGACACTAGTAGCTTTACTAATGATAACATAATGCAATTAATCAAATAATGGATAAAATCAAGTGCTCACACTCTTGCAACAATATCATCCAACAATATACATCAAAGAGAACATAGGTTTGTTGACATCAATGCCAACACCAACTGCTCATACTTATAACAATCTCCCCCTTTTTCATTAATGGCAACACATGATGTGAAAAACCATCAAAGATACAATAGCTCTAGATACCAATGTACTGAAAAATATTCACATTACATCTCCCCCTTTGTAGCTTCTCTTTTTCACATGTTTCTCTCTCCCTAATAACTTGTTCATTTTCACATGATTTTCTCTTCCCCTTTGAAATCAATGGAAAAAGGACAAAATATTTGCATTGTTTATTCTCTCCCTTTGAAATCATTCAACTTTCTTACTACTACTTTATAGCCTCTTTCCTTTACTTCTCTACATAATCCCCTTTAGGAGGACACACCAAACTGCACCAAATCAACAACCACTACACAATAACAACAACCACTTTTCTAATTGTAAAAAACGTCACTACCTACTCCCCCTAAGAGGTATCCACCAACATTAATTGAGAACAAGGAATAAATCTTGATATCCATTGGACTAATGCATCTCCTTATGCATCTAGTTCAGGAAAGGAGGGACAATGACCCCTAACTTCTCCCTAACATATTCAAAAGTATCCTTAGGAAAAGATTTAGTGAAAACAATTTAATCTTTTGTAGGAACATATTCAACCTTCACTTCATTCTCCATAACCTTTTCTCTCAAAGTGATATATAATTGAAATATATTTTTTCCTTGAATTCCTTACCAGGTTTTTTGAAATATTGATTGCACTTGTATCATCACAAATGATAAAAACAATGGTTCATCATACACCACTCTAATATCCTTAAATGTTTGTCTCATCCATAACATTTGTGTGCAACAAGATGTTGTTGTAATGTACTCTGCCTCTATAGTAGATAAATATATTGAATCTTGTTTCTTACTTAACCATGATACCAATCTACACCCAAGAAACAATGCACCACCACTTGTACTTTTCATGTCATCTACACAACCATCCCAATCTACATTTGTGTAAGCACTCAAGATGAAATTAGTATCCTTTGGATACCATAATCCATGATCCAAAGTGCCCTTTAAATATCTAAATATCTTCTTCACTTCTACAAGATGTGATTCTCTAGGGTCTTCCTAAAATATAGCCATAAGAAAAACTACATGCATGATATCCAGTCTAGTAGTAGTTAGGTATAGCAATTATCCAATCATTGATCTTTACTTGCTCTTATCAGCCTTAGGAGATTCATCATTCTTACTTAGTTTGCAACTAGTAACCATAGGAGTACATATTGGTTTAGAGTTTTCCATTCCAAACTTCTTCAACATTTCTTTGACATACTTTGATTGTGAAATGAAAATTCCTTCACCTATTTGCTTGATTTATAGCCCAAGAAATTCATCTCCCTAAACATAGACATCTCAAAATATTTTTGTATTTCTTTTGCAAACTTCTTACACATCTCTTCATTGCCTCCAAAAATTATGTCATTAACATATATAACCACAATCAAGATTTGATCCTTTTAAACTTTAAAGTAAATATTACAAGTTAGTGAAGGATCATGGGGAGGCCAAACTAGGCCTCTAAGTGATGAGGGCACAACCCGAGACACAGAAGATAACCCAAAAACAAGAGAATAATTTTATTATTCAGAAAATGGAGCTTATTACATGTAGAGGATCTCAAATCCCCAAGTTCTACATCACATGCAAGTTATAGGTAGCTATAGAATGACCCTTTCACAATATAGGGGCTTCCCCAAAAGTTACCCAAAATTAGAGCTACATATATTAGAGCTCCTCTTTAGTTTTGGAGCCAAAACAACATTCAAATTTGAGTTTAGGCGGTTTGGTGCTGAAAAATTACAACTTGAAGTTCAAATTTCAAAAGAACATTTGCAATTGTATCTTCTAGAAAGTGCGCCAACTTCCTGGGGCCATAACTTTGATCCGGGACTCCGATTCATGCTTCATTTGAGCAGTCAAAAGGTCGAAGTTAATAATAAGCAAATTTTCTATACCAACGTTTGGGAACTGATCGAGGAACCTAAGGTGCCTCAAATCTCACTCAGCGAGAGAAGTTTTAGGGTGCACAAATTTGGGAAACTAAACTACAATATCTTTCCACCCAAAGAATAGAAAATAAAAACCATAATAAATTGGGAATTTCATTATAATGAAAAGAGGGTATCCAAAAATATTAAAACATCTAAAAAATGAGAAACTTGAAATTTAACTATTTTTGGGTGATGCAAGATTGCCCTTACACCACTGGATGCTCCTGCATCAGACACCCAGGGTACTTTGAGAAGTGACCCCGTCACATCTCAGATGGTGGAGGAAAACCCAAATGGTCAACCTATGCCTTAGGCAACTAGGATGAATCTTCAATAGGCCTTCCTTTCTATTTCACTAGATATTCCTCATACTACCTATTTCTAGTACTCCTTCCCACATGACTATCCAAGATTGCTTCAATCTCCTCCCTTTCTGAAGTAGGTGCTGGAATTCCATACTGCCCTAGTGCTGGTGCTTCCTCTGTTCCTCCTTCATGACACTTTGTCAAATCTGAAATGTTGAACACAGGGGAAATGTTGATTCCATCAGGCAACTCTACCTCATATGCAATCTCTGAATCATGCTTATTCAAAATCTTACAGGGACCAAATTTCTTCATCTTCAATTTTTTATAGGTTCGCATGAGAAACCTTTCTTTTCTCAAGTGGACCATCACTTCATCACCAATCTGAAACTCCTTATACCTCCTCTTCTGATCTGCCTTAGCCTTATACTGCATATTCATCTTGTTAATATGTTCTCTTACCTTCTCATGTATATCCTTGATGTGTTCTACAAAATCTTTGGCTTCAACACTTATTTTCTTCTCTTGGTCCATCTTCCTCAATTCTGGAGTTGTTCTGGGGCTACCTCCATACAAAATCTGGAATGGTGATCTACCAGTGCTTCTGCTGACATAATTATTGTAAGAAAAATCTGCCTAGGGTAAGATCAAGTCCATCCCTTGGGTTTATCTCCTACCAAACATCTCAGTAGGTTACCCAGACTCCTGTTAACAACCTCTGTCTACCCATCTGTTTGTGGATGGTGTGCAGAACTGAACTTCAATTCTATCTTCAGCTTCTTCCACAAGGTCCTCCAAAAGTACCCCACAAATTTGGTCTGCGATCACAAAACAATCTTGAATCATTCCCTTGTTGTGTCCTTGGAAAACCAGAACAAAGTCCATGTATGTCCTCCCATGGCCTCTCTGGTATAGGTAAATTTGGTGCTGCTTCCTCTTTTTGTCACTCAGCGCCACATCATTTGCAGCTGTACAAAACTTCTTCACATCTGTGCTGGGGCCAATAATAATGCTCGCGATAATGGCAATGGTCTTATCGACTGACCATCCACCATTCCTCCTTGCACTTCTCCTTTGCTCCCGGGTTCCCTCCTTGGAACTCCTCGAAGATACACAATTGAGAAACTTCCCTTAAATAACATGCCATCCTAGATTATGAAATCCAGCTACCTTGTCCTGTCCACTGTAACAGGTTCCTTGCAAGCTTTCCAAGCCTCTGCAAAATTAGGATCTTTTGTGTATAGTGTCTTAAGTTCATTGAACCCAACCACTTCAATCTGCATCTTTGTCATCAATGTATGCCTCCTACTTAAGGCATCTGCAACCCTATTTGACTTCCCACTCCTATGTTTCAAATCAAAGGTATAACTCTGCAAAAACTCTACCCATTTCATATGCCTCTGATTTGTTTTCACGACTATTTAGGTACTGGGCTTGATGATGCGGTATATAGAACAAATTCGCTGGCAACAAATAATGTCTCCATTTCTTTAATGCTTGAACTATTGCATAAAATTCCTGATCATATACATAATACTTTTCTCTTGGCATCATTTTAACTTTCTATAAAAACTAGCCAAACCATGGAAAGATCTCACCTGGTAGCAATTCTTGGGAACAGAGCCCATTCAGTGTAACCTTCACATTCTCTAGGTCACATCTTGGGAATCCTAGGACAACAAACTGAGTACACTAGCCACTCTTGCAAAACTACAATTCTTTAGATTAATCAACAGTTCTCTTCTCTTAACTTCCTAGAAAGTCTCTCACGAATATCGTTAGATGTAAATCCAGCGTCTTTACTAAAAAATCAAATATCATCTAAATACACAAAATGAAACTTCTCAAAAGAAATTATTTTGAGTACCTCGTTCTGAGCCCCATAGATGTACTTTCGGTGCATTAGTTAGCCCAAAGGCATGACTAACCACTGCTATTTTATGCCCTCTTTGGTCTTGAAGGTAGTCTTCCATTCATCTCCCTCTCGAATCTGGATCTGGTGATATCCACTCTTCAAATCAATATTTGTGAAGTACTGAGCTCCACTCAAATAGTCCATCAGGTCATCCATCCTTGGCAGGGGAAATTTGTACTTGATTGTTGTCTTGTTTATGGCTTGGGAATCTGTACACATCCTCCACTCCCCATCCTTCTTTGGTGCTAGTATTGTTGGTATTGCACATGGACTCAAACTCTCCCGTATCAAACCCTTTCTCAACAACTCTTGAACTTGTCTGTTCAACTCCTCATTTTCTACTGGAGTCATTCTATGAGCTACCTTATTTGAAAAATTGGCTCCAAGAATCAAGTCAATTTGATGATTGATCTTCCTTATTGGTGGTAAGCCCTCAGGTACATTATCAGAAAAAATATCCTAAAACTCATCCAACATCCCAGAAACTTCTTCTGGAACCTTCTCACTATCCTCCTTACTCACTTTAGGAATTAATGCATAACACACATGCTCATGCTTCATACCTTCTAAAATTTTTCTTCCATCTACATAACAAATTCTAACACTACTGCATACCTTTTCTTCAATCTCCTTCAAGGGTTTCAACTTGTGACAAACCCCATCCTTTGTCAAGGAATAAGTGTTTGCATGGCCATCATGTATAGCTCGCCTATCAAACTACCACGACCTCCCCAACAACATGTGACATGCATCCATGGGGATGATATCATAGAGTATCTCATCATGGTAGCTCCCTATCTTGAAATTTACTAGGCACTACTCATTGACCAAAACTTTGTAGTCTTTCTGCAACTAGACAATCCGATATGGATGTGGGTGCCTTTCCCTCTTCAGCTTCAACTTTGTGACCATCTCTTTTGACACCAGATTATCAGTGCACCCACTATCAATAATGACATCACAACATTTTCCTTCACACTTGCACCTTGTGTGAAATAGATTCTTCTTCTGTTCTGGTTCCTTTTCCTCTGTTACCAGGGCTCTCCTAATCACTAGGGCTTCTCCCCTTTTAGCATCATCTAAATGTTTAGATTGGGCCTCCTCATCTGCATGCACAACCC
>VDFB02000002.1:58261266-58353180 GCA_007258455.2 Sequoia sempervirens | reverse complement strand
CCCAAATTAAATTAAAAAAAAATTGCATCATAAATGATTATGACAAAAAAATAAATAGTTTTAAGAGTATCATTTGTTATGTAATAGCAAATAGTTCTCATATAATTGTTGCAAAAAGGTATATTATCATATTTGCAACTTTTAGTATTGCCTTGCCTACCTCACTTTATGCATGAACATTAAACACCTAGTAATCATAGGCAATAGGGAAAGCCAAGTGATGTTTAACCAGCTGGGAGAAAACTAATTAAATAGGCCTAAGAAGGAAACCACAATACAATATATTCGTAATTTTCTTGCCACAAAATGACTATCAAACAAATTTACTTACAATGTATATATTTACATCAATGTCAATGTTGGTAAAACTATTAATATTTCATTGTTGCTCATATATGTTTAAGAATCTCATTAAAAAATTCTTCTGGGTTTTATTCTTCATAATTTACCCTTTTTAGAACATATTAACTACCAATAAGATCTTTAGCATGCTCCCTCAATATATTAAAATGACTGTCAACAAAGGGTCTTCCCCCAATCCAACAGTCCTCAAAGAATCTAATTGATCTCCCATTTCCAATTTTCCATCTGACCCCCTCCTTCAAAAGGGATATACACTTTAAAATGTTGTTCCAAATTTTAGAACCTAAAGGGAGATCAACTAGGTCTAGGGCTCTAAGAAAACATCCCTAGTTAAGATATTTAGGCTTCATTATTCTACACCATTCAGGCTTTTCCTATGCCAAATTCCAGCCAATCTTGGCAAGGAGAGCTTTATTCAAATTAGAGATATTCCTAATCACAAGGCCCCCTTGACACTTGTGGTGACAAACAGTGTCCCAATTCACAAGAGCAAGCCTTTTCTTCTCCTCCACTCTAGTCTAAAGAAAGGATCTTTGTATTCTTTCCAGCTTTTTAGCCATGGAGCCTAAAATCCTAAAGAGAGAGAGGAAGTAGACCGAAATTCCTTGAAGGGAGGCCTTAAGAATTTGGAGTTTACTAGCATTACTAAGAAGTTGACCTTTCCAACCAACAAGTTTCTTTTGCATTCTATCCAAAATACTATTCTAAAAGTTGTGTGAAACCTCCTTAATAGTTAATGATAGACCCAGGTAGGTTCTTGGAAGAGAAGCACTAAGACAACCCAAGGTGGATAAAATTTTAGCTTGGAGACTAGACTTAGTGTTGAAGAAATAAACACTACTTTTGTTATAATTTATGCATTGAATAGAGGCACTAGCATAATCCTGAAGGAGGAACTTCCATTCTCTAGCTTCAATCATTGGGGAATTTCCAAAAGAAACGTATCATCAACAAACTACTAGAGAATAGAGGGGGGAAGGGTGGAGGTAGCTATAATTCCCTGAATCTTCCCTGAGTTGAGCAAGGGTAGAAAGTTTCTACCTAGGACCTCAACCACCATAATGAATAGGTATGGAGAAAGGGGGGCCCCCTGCCTAAGACCTTTACCTTCCTTAAAGAACCCCCAAGGAATCCCATTGACCAGCACCAAATATTGGAAAAATTTCACACACTCTCTAATGATGCAAATCACTCTATCATTAAAACCAAACTTAGCAAGGAACGAATACAAAAACTTCCATCTGACCCTATCATATGATTTAGAAATGTCAAGTTTGAAAGCCATACCTTGATTCTTTATTTTCTCCATAGAATGAATTATTTCATGGGTCATAATAGCAACATCTAAGATTTGTCTTCCTAGCACAAAACTATTCTAACATCTACTAATAATTTTCTCTAACAAAGGCTTCAATCGGTTGACAAGGACCTTGGAAAAAATCTTGTACACAGTGTTGCATAGACTTATAGGTCTAAAGTTAGCCATGTGCTTTAGATCTTGGACTTTAGGGAGTAGTACAATAAAATTATTGTTCAATTTATTTAACAATTTATCAATCCTAAAGAAATATTTAACAACCATGGTAACATCATAGCTGACAATGTCCCAATATTCTTGAAAGAAAGCTGGGGGAAACCATCAGGTCCCAAATATTTATAGGCTCCCATACCAAACACAATAGTCTGAACCTCCTCCTCAGTCATTGGGGTGTAGAGTTAAAGACTGTCATGCTCACTTATACCATGCGGGAGGTGCCCTAGAAGCCTCGCTTGAAGCTCGTCAAAAGGGGAGTTGTCAATATCTAAGTAGATCTGTCTAAAATACTGTTCAACAACCTCCCCAATTTTTTCAGCCTCCTTGACTTCCTGATTATTTTTATTCATCAAACACTTAATGGTATTCCTCTCCTTATGTTTGCTGGTCATCCTATGAAAAAAAGATGAGTTCCTGTCACCCTCCTTCAGCCATTGGACTCTAGATATCTGCTTCCAGTATATTTCTTCTTTACTTAAAATACCCCTCCACCTTTTTCTCCAATTTTCATCTTCCACATGTAAAGGTTGTAGAGAATGGCCTGAGGCCATAAGCTTTTGGATCCCCTCAAGTTTATCTTTAACCATCTTTTTAGTTTTGAAGAAGTCGCCAAAAGTCGCTTTGGACCAACCTTTAACTTCTTTTCTAATAAGATCTAGTTTTTGGGATATTCTATACATTGTCGAGCCTTGAACTAGGTGGCTCCACCAAATATCAATGTATTTTCTAAATTCTTGGTGAGACATCCACATAATCTCAAATATGAAAGGGTGTGGGCCCAAAAATGGCTTGTTCAACCACTAAGGAGGATTGAGCTATGGTTAGAGATAGTACTGGGGAGGGAAACAAGGGAGGCGTTGCATCCTAGGTCCCAACCAGCTGAGACAAGGACCCTATCCAATCAAACTTGAATAAGGTGGTTGCTCTTTCTATTATTCGACCACGTGAAAGGATTTCCCTTTAAATCAAAGTCAAACATCCCTGATTTGTTAATGAATTCAACCAAGTCATTCATACTATCACTATATTCCATTGAGCCACCTAACTTCTCCAAAGGAAAAAGGGGGGAAATAAAGTCCTCAACCATCATATACAAAGCATTATTGTTAATCAATATTAAAGATAACACTTCCACATATTTTTTCTTCCACCCCTAGAATTGAGCGCATATATATTGAACAAGTTCCAGGTGAGATTATTAGCTTTAAGGGTCACAACAAGGTAATTCTAAGAAAAAGAAAAGGCTTCACCCAAAATTTTAGAAGGATTCGATAAGGTGGAAATACCCCTCGAAGTACCATTCGCCTCACAATAAAAGAAGGAAAATACTTACCAAATTTTATTGATAGCAAAGGAAAAGGTTTGGTGAGTCTTTTTGACTTCTTGGAGCAAAAGGATATCAATAATATATTGCCTTAAGGCACATTTCTTTAGAGGATTGTTCAGTCCTCTCAATTTCCATGAAAGGAACTTCATTTCTTAATCTTATGAGTTGAGTCAAGGGTAGATTCCCTTCCATTGGAAATGTTCCTAATAGTGGCTTTGTTCCTAGACAACCTTTCTGAAGGTCTTCCAACTTTTCTCTTAGTTCCAACATCCACTTTCTTATTCCTCATTTTTCTTTCTGAGCTCTGTCAGTCCTCCAATTTATCACCCTCTGACTAGGCTATCAAAGAATAGGATTTAGAGTTTGGGGAGAGAATAATAGACTTAGTTACCTCCTCATAACAGTCTTCCACAACACACAGTTGAGAAGTGGGGATACAAGAGTTAGTATTCACTAACTTAGAGGGGGTGATCAACTTGCCCCCCCAAAAAAAAAATTGAAAAGAAGCTAAAATTTCAACCAAGGTCTCACATCCAGGATTGTCAGCACAACCAACATCCAACTTCTTTTATCCAAAGTCCAAACACACAACAGACAAAGGAGAACACCTAGACATTTCCTCCCCCTTATGAACAAGGGAGCCTGACACCAAATACACATCCTTTAGAGGGGATACTTCACCCTCCTCCAGTCCTTTGGAGCAACTTAAATTCTTGGAATTAGTTTCAATTTTGTCCCCAGAGATAGGGGTAGTCCTCTAAATCACTTGTTTTCAAGGTCTCACCAACCCCACTAGTGCTTGGTTCAAGCAATTTATCATGTAAATTTGGAGGATACGAATTATTTTTCTCTTTTAACGAAGCATCCTTTATAACAACCTTTTTACATTTACAAATAACATGACCCTATTTACCACACTTTTGGAAAAACAAAGTGACATTCTCATAAATAAGAGCTTGAGTCCACTTTCCCCATTTAGATTTAAGAGTGATGAAGTTGGGAAGAGCTTTGTTAATGGAGAAATTAACACAAAATTAGGCAAACACCAACTTATATTTTCCCTGAGTGACTATGTCCACCACCACAAAGAAACCAAAGGAGTTTCCAATCCACCAAAAAATCCTTTCATCCCAGAATTCCAATGGAAGGCTAGGAAAACGAACCCAAATAGGGGCCATACGGGTAAGATCTGCCGAGGGGTTGAAACCCAGCCTCCATTTAGCCAAAGAAAGAAAATTTTTACCATAGGTCCAAGTACTTAAGAGGATAAAAACTTGGTCCTCCTCAGTAGTAAATTTAAATAGTAATAGTTAACAAGGCATTGCTGAAACAGACACACTACCCTTCAACTTCCATTTATCATTAGCCCATCTACGGACCATATCAATCATTGGACTGATACCTAAGAATATTCCCACCAAGGCTAGGTGAAGTGAACAAGCAATCTCCTCAATAAATTTGTCAGGGAGGTAGAGCTCAATGCCTTCATGCGTCTAAATAATATCATGACCGACAGTCTCCAGGACACTATTTCTAGTCCCTGAAAGGATGTCTTTCCAACCAGCCTTGGAAACAACAACCTCCTGATGACAACCATTTCCCCCACCAGATGAAGACCCATCAAGTGCATCAGAGTTACATAAGAACTCCATGTCTTCAGAATGCGCATGTAGAAAAATACTGTCTCTATCCATGGGGGGTCAGGTTGGGGAGAGACAAAGGCCTCCCCAAAACCTACAGGCATGTTAATAATAAGTCACTTTGGAAACCTTAATCAACATATCACTATAAACCTCAATTTGGGTTGATGGATTGTGATAAAGCCTAGGAAAGTTTCCTTATAGGATAGTAAATAAATATTAAATGAAAAAAAAAATCCTAGTGGCGAATACCTTGCAATGATGGCATTCCCTGAGATGACTTTTCTTAATACATTCTCAAAAACAACTCGTGTTAGATTCATGCATCCACATTTTGGAAAAGGAGGGAGGATGTTGGGAGGTAGTGGAGCTTGGAGTTACACCTGCCAACTCCATTTGCTTGAAAGTTTCAAAATCCTTCTTAATAAATTAATACCCATCTAATAATATAGGGGGAAGGAGGAGAAAACAAAAAAAAAAAAAACATTCTAGTTGTATATGTGGCAATGAGTGTCCCTAAAGCAGGCATAATGAATTTTGAAAGCTACTGGAATTCTAACCTCCATGATACAATGCGCAAAGATTTGAGGTGAGTCAATGGCCATATCTAGAGTGGTTATGTTTCTTTGAAAAATTTGTATGCTATCTAAACCACTATCTCAGTGAAAATCTAACCTTTATTTAAAATTTTCAAAATGACCTTTTAAGAGAATTTGATATAAAAAGAACGTTAATATTTTGTGAAATAGAATCTAATAGAAGATGTAAATTAATTGATTTCATTTTCACTTGGAATGAATATATCAGTATTGAAGTCTTCCCTTTTAAATTCGTATGAACCAATTTAACTCTTTGTTGTAGAAACAAATAAGTGTAAACATTCCTTTGCTATATGTCCTTTTAATGCTTTCACACTTAAATAATTATCAATATTGATTCTAATGTTATACCATGTTGAAGAGTGATTAACTATAGAGATTTCATGATATATAGAATGTCATTTCAATTTTGGATTTACACTCACTAATTCTATTTTCTTGAAATTTTCTAAAACTCTTCAACAAATCCATTTTATACATATCTACAAATATTGTGCTTTGTGAGACCATGTTTCTGGAGGCATTCTGTCAAAAGATACATGTGTCTTGTCCACGCACTCATTTTTTGTATACCTATCTGCTAGGAAGTTGCAATTTTCATTTGACAAATATCCTCTATCCTTTATGATTTAATGAATGTTCATATCCTATTGCAAAGCTCCCATTTTGGCACAAATAGTGGGGATGTTGAAAAAAAAAGGGTTGTGGAATTTGGATTTATAGCTACTGATTTCAATTACTTGAAATTCCCTAAAACCCTTTTAACAAATCTATTTTGTGCATATCTTTCTATTCTTGCATTCTATGAGAGCACAATTCTTTGAGGAATTCTATTAAATAGTTCACACACCCTGTCCATGCATCCATACTCTTGACGCATTTCATGAGACCACAATTCTTTGAGGCATTCTGTTAAACAATCCACATGCCTATACCTGCCACTTTTGCTTTCAAATCCTCCAAACTCTTTCTTGCGGGTATTGACCTTTCACTTCTCCAATTTGGTGCTTATTGCCAAGATCCTAATAATGAACACAATTAGGTTTTAGCATTCCCACATCCATTACAGTAGTTAAGTATATATTAGCACAATTAATATATAATATATATAATTCCCCTAAAATGGGGTGAAATTAGTTACTTGTTTAAATTCAAAATTTCCTTATAAATTTGAGGTAAAAAAATTAATTTTTGTATAACAACAAGAAGTTTGTACAATAGAGTTTCTTTTTAATCACCCAAATTCAATTAAAAAAAAATTACATCATAAATAATTATCATGATAAAATAAATATTTTTAAGAGTTTCATTTGTTATGTAATAGCAAACAGTTCTCATACAATTTTTGCAAAAGGTATATTATCATATTTGGAACTTTTAGTATTGCCTTGCCTACCTCACTGTTTGCATGAACATTAAACACCCAGTAATTATAGGCAATAGGGAAAGCCAAGTGATGATTAAATAGTTGGGAGAAAACTAATTAAATAGGCCTAAGAAGGAAACCACAATACAATATATTCCAAATTTTCTTGCCACAAAATGATTATCAAACAAATTTAGTTACAAAGTATATATTTACATCTATGTCAATGTTTGTAAAATTATTAATATTTCACTGCTACTCATATATGTTTAAGAATCTCATAAAAAAAAGCTTCTGGGTTTTATTCTTCATAATTTACCCTTTTTAGAACATATTAAATTTTTAATATTTTTCAGATAATGCAAAATTTATGAATATTTTATTGTTGTCATATTTTGTTGTGATCAACATGTTGTAACAATTTAGTGAATTATCTTGCAAAAAAAACTTCTCTTGATTGGTTGGGGTTTATGGAAAAAAAATTCTAGGTTTTATGCCTCATTGTTTCCCCTTTCTAGATTATGTTGAACTTTATACTTTGGTTTAGTATTGTTGAAGTTATGGAAGTTTTAATGCTTCCCATTTTCACTATGATTAGCAAACTCATAATTGTAAAGTGTTTGTAAGATTGAATTATTGTCAAATTAACCTATGAAGATAAATAATTTAAGGGCACAATAATTTTAGATTAGTTTAGATAACTTATGTTTGAATGATTACTTAAATACTCTCACTAGAATACACACAACTTGTTAGAAAACAAGATCTAAAATGCAAACCAGAAAATAACCTTCCACAAAGAGAAAAATAGAAAAGTAGAGAGATTGCATAAAGATGTGCAAATTGATAGATTCAGAGTACAAAATAATTACAAGAGATAATTTTCCTTATAAAAACAAAGATGGATAAACCTAATATTATCTTGAGAAAAAAGATAGCTCAACAAGATAAGAATAATAATCTATAACTTAGGAATTAAATATGAGTAAGGAAACTTATGCAAAGTGTAATTAAATATTAATTACACCAACATCCCCCCATAAGTACAACTTAGGGAGAAGAAAATTATTATGCAAATGATGTGAGATGGGTCCTGGCAACAAAGGCCTGATTATGTACCCATGTACACAAATGCAAAGAGAGAGAAAACCCAGTGGGAAAAATCCCCCCTCAATGAGATGAACTATTGCAAAGAATCATTGGAAGAAAAATGATGAAGCAACACTAGAACCCCAAATCCGACAAGCAAGGAAAGATACTTTTGTTTGCAAAATACCATAACGGAATCACAAATGCAAAAGAAAACCTAATGCCAAGGAAAACTGGAAACTCACATATTGGATCAAACCTAGAATCTGTAAGAAACAATAGATGAAAGGATGAATGTAGCTCATAATGATTTAATTAAACTCTATACTACAAGGATTTATTTTGAATATTTTCATTCTTGCCTAAATAAAGAAATTTAGTTCAATAGATATGGGTTGGAATATAATTGTGGCAAGTAAAGAAGACATTTAATACCGAGCATATTGACACCAACATTACTTACAACTATTCCAAATATAGTGTCATACTAGTATTTGTTCTAGTATTTGGGTTCTATAATTTGTGGATTCTAGTATTTTTTAAGAATAATTATTATATTCCTTAGTAGTTGAGGATAGGTTTTAAATGCATCACTAAGCCTAATCCAATACATAGAACAATAAATATAAGTAAACATTCAATTTAAAGGAGTATATTTTTATTAAGGATTAAGATTACATTAGTTATCACTTTAGATTCAAAATAAGTTCCATGAATAAGAATTATTAAAGTTGCATGTTTAAACTTTTTCAAAAGGTCACATGGTGTTTAGATGTTTTTTTGTAATATATTACAAGTATTGCTATAAAGATTATAAATTATTTTGGATCATATTATTTGGTAGTTATTATCTCTTAATATGCATAACATGATTATTCAATACAATTTTCTTATATCAATGACTTTGCATGGTGATATTCTATTTATATCAATACAATTTTCTTATATCAATGACTTTGCATGGTGATATCCTATTTATAGGGAATTTTTAGCCATTGTTGGATAACTTAGACCTTAAAATGTTCATTAAGGAGGGGAATGAAATATTTACAACTCTAGTCAATTTATGGTTATATGTTTGTTTTATTATAATTGTTGTGAGAGTTTATAATATGATGTAAATGCTTACTTTTTGTCTTAAGTTATTAAAGTTGGATTATATAATGTAATTTATTTTACTACCTTGTTATATCTTATTAAATGCAAAGGAATATGTATTAAGGGTATGCTTTGACCATTATAATCTGCTTTGGAATGTGTGGGTTCTTTTGGAACCTTTCAAGCATTGAGTCAAGCTAAATTGAGGGAAATCATTCCAATGGTCCATGATATTTGTGTGTGTCAACTAGGTTGAGCCTTAATCTTTAACCTAAAAATATTGTATTTATATTGTTTAGTATGGACTAGTGACATGGGGGATATGTTAAATCCTATAATCAAGGGTCCTATTGATTTAAGAGTCCTCCAATGAAATTGTTTCCTTTATCAAGTGTTATTATGTTTTGAGAATAAATGAGGTTGAGTCACCTTTTCTAACCTAGCTAGTGTTAACCCTCTCTCTAGTTGACCAACCAAATAAGAGTTGGTCCAAACTCAAAGTGGTCGAACTACGATTCCTCTATGAATTATATATGTAGGAAAGGTTGTAAGAGACAAGCACTCGAGGAATTAGGTTGAGCCCTTAGGGATGTATTTTTGAGTGTATCTTTGGGACTTGTCTTTCTTTCGTAATGTTGTCAACCTCTAGTTGACTTGTGTAGCTATGTAATCATATAACTTATTGTAGATATCATGTACTAATAAATCATTGATCTTATGTGTGCACCAATACTTATAGATCGTGCAGGTACAAGTGTTGGGAATGAGGATATCATGATGCGTTGGAATATAAGAGGTGCTTAAGTGTGTAAGAGGTGTGTTAAGTCGACCCCAAGTCAGTGGTCTCTATTGCTAACAATAGTAAATATTTTCTACCTTTGCTTCTAACTAGTCTGGTCATTTACTATAGTTGTAAGTAGTGAATTAAGTAAAGACGTAGAATTGATAGGTTGTTTAGTGTGTAAAAGTGTGGGCATTACATTGCACATACCCTATTAGCAGCAAGAATCCTTTTTTTTCAAAATAATAAAATTTAATAGCAGACTAGGAATGGTCTTTGATATCCCTTCATAATAGAAAATGCATATTGATTTCTGAATAATAGGAGATTGATGAAGAGAGAATGCAACTTTGAAGACCTTAATTTATCCATTTTGTGCCCTAAGTTGAACTCTTTTCACCTTATTGTCTTTCTACAACGACACTCTGATATCCTCCTTTATTGTAATCACTCCAATGGCCAAGCAACAAAGAATACCCCGATACTCCAATATGAATAAAGGCCACAGTGAAATCAAATAAAGAGCAAAGAAAATTCCATAGAAACATTCTCATTCAATGCATAACAAAGCATAGAGTGGAGTTCAATGCTTCAATAGAGAATTTCAATGAAGTCTCATTCTGCAAAAGAGAAGAGTCACCTAGTATGCAACATGTAAAAGTGATGCTAACAATATGAGTTGCATTCATTTAAAGGAACTTCTAATTTTTTTAAAACCCTATTTGTTTATAATATAAACACACTTTTGCAATAGATTGGGGGATAATTTTTTTTTGTTTTCAGATTTTGAAAATGAATATGAATAGAATGGAGTAAAAACAATGGAAGGAGCGATCGAGATGGAAAGAGAGAAAAAATGAAAATGAGTGATGAATGTCATATATTTTCTTGTGGTTTGTACTGCTCTGTTAAAAAAATGCAAGAATGGTGGAAGGACATCAATGGCTATTACATATGGTATGCATTGCTTGGCCCTTTAATGCACTACTTTGGATGAAAGACAAATGGATGAAAGGAAAAAAGAGAGGTCAATAAAACCTACTATGATACCATAAAGAAATGAGAAGGGAAAAAATGAGATTGCTCTCTAATTATTATTTTTCATTCACACTACACTAAAAATCTATTGCATTTTCCTTTATAAGCCATTATTCATGTGTAAATCTATTTATGGGAATATAACTATCAAAACTAAATTTATTTAATAAATTAACAATTGTAAGTTTATTAATTTATTTAACTATTTTATGTCATGTACTAAATTCTAACACTATTGAATCCTTGTTGTATCAAATGCATGTCCAACCTTTCATACCAATCTCTTTGAGCTTGCTTCAATCCATATAATGCCTTCTTCAATCTCCAAACCATATCCAGTTTTTCTGATAACTAAAATCCTTTTGGTTGTTTCATGTATACTTCTTCCAATTCTCCATCCTAGAAAGAAAACTTCACATCCATTTGACAAACTTTGAAATCCTTGTGAGCTGCAAAAGCCAGAAACATCTTGATAGCTTCCATTCTTTCCACTAAAGAAAATGCCTCCTTAAAATCTATTCCTTCAACTTGTGAGTAGCCTTTACTCACAAGTCTTGCATTGTTTCTTACCACTTCTCCATTCTCATTTAGTTTATTTCTAATCACCCATTTAGTTCCAATTATGTTTTTATTTGCATGTCTTGGGACAAGTTCCCAAGTCTGATTCTTCTCAATCTATATCTAAGTTCTTCCATAGCCTTTATCCAATGTTCATGTTTACACGCCTCAATCACTATTTTAGGTTCAACTTAGGAAAGTAAACACATATTTACCTCTTCTTTAGTAGCCTTATTTCTTGTCAGTACACCTTTGATTTTTTATCCAATGATTTTTTCTACAAAATGATTCTTCTAAACATACTTAGGGGTTCTAGGGGTCTTTCCTAGAGCTTCTTCCTCTTCAATTTTCACTTCCTTTTCCTTATCCTTTCATTTTTCTCTATAAATAGGCTCATTTGATTCATATCCATCACCCCTGAGTTCTAGAAATCTTCATCAACCTTGACACTTGCACTCTAAACAATCTTTCTTAGTCATTTGTAGTACCACCAATAGGATTTTCTTGTAGTATAATATCCAAGTAAGATACCTTCATCAAACCTTGCATCAAATTTTCCCAAGTTTTCTTCATCTCTTCTAATATAGCACTTGCTTACAAACACTTTGAAGTAATTGACAATAGGGATCCTTCCATACCACAACTCATAGGGAGTCTTTGTGCTAGTTCCTTTTTCATGAACTATATTAAGTATATAAACAAGAGTGTGAACTACTTTTGTCTAGTATACTTCTAGTAGATTTGTTTCTTTCATCATAGTCCTTGCAGCTTCTTGAACAATCATGTTTTTCCTTTCAACTACTCCATTTTGTTGAGGAGTTCTAAGGGCAGACAAGTGCCTCTTTATTCCATGATCCTGAAGAAACATGTTAAATTCATTGGAGGTGAACTCTCCACCTTTTTCAAACCTCAAACACTTGATTTTCATGTCCATTTCATTGTTAACCATAACTTTAAATACTTTAAACTTATCTAGGGCTTCAAATTTTTCTATAAGAAAAGTAACCCATTCATTCTAGAATAATCATCAATCAATCGCATGAAATACATGTCATCTTGAAAACTTCCTAATCTTGCAGGACCGAAAAGATCTATATACACCAATTCTAACAATCTGATCGAAGATTATTCTTTTCCTTTGAAACTTCTTGTTTGTTTTCTAATCTGACAATCCTTGCAAACAACATTTATAGGATTTGTAATATTTGGAAAATATCTCATAGCTTGAGTTGAACTAATTCTTACTATATTATCAAAGTTGATGTGACACATCCTCTTGTGCCATAGCCAACTTTTATTAATCTAAGTTATAAAGCAATGACCATCAACACCCTTGAGATGATAAACATTTCCATATGTCCTTCTAGTTGCAATCATAGTTCTAGACCCTTTTCCAATCTCACATCCATCATCTTGAAACATAAGATTGTATCCTTTGCTACACATTTTTCCAACACTCAAGAGGTTATGCATTAAACCCTTAACATAGTAAACATCATCAATATTATTATTTCTATCAAAACTGATTAAACCTATTCTATTTATCTTAGCACATGAATCATCACCAAATCTAGAAATTCCTCCCTCATAATTTTCAAGTCTAGAAAACTTACTACCATCTTTGGTTATATGGTAAGAGCATACATTTTCAATTATCTAATAGTTCTTATCTTGTTTAGCATGAAAAGAAGATACCAAGGTACCTTTAGTCTTATCCTTTCTCTTTGGAGGGCTATCCTTCACACATCTTTTAGATTTAGCAGAAATAGATTCATATTTTAAAGCCATGAACAAGCATTCATTATCATCATCTCCATAATTAGATTTATCATAAAAAATACTTGCATCTTCTCTAACATAATAGCTTTTATTAATAATTTCACCTTTGTTCTCCTTTTTTTTTTCATTCACAACTCTATTTGGACATATTGAAGCATAGTGACCTATCTTTCCATAACTGAAACATTTGAAAGGTAATTTACCTTTGTACTTACCAGTACCCATTTTCATCCTTCTCACAATGTTAGCTTCAACATCATCAAGACCCTCCCAATCTAATTCTTCAACCTTCTCTGATTTTCCAGCCTTAAAATTAGTCTCAACTTTTGCACTATTATTTGCACTAAATTATCTCATTTCAAATGTAGTTAGTGAACCATACAATTGATCTCTATTATATTTATCTATAATTGCAAATTCCTCAATATCAAAAAATTTATGTCTATAAGATTTAGGAAGATTTTTGAGAATTTTCTTTAACACTTTTGATTCTTTGAATTTCCCACCAAGACTTGTCATGGAGCTGACCACTTCATCTACCCTTTGTGCATGTATTTTTTCATATTTTCATCTTTCGACATTGAAAAGTTCTCAAATGTGAACTTTAGATTCTAAATCTTAGCTTGTTTAACCTTATCATCTCCCTCATAAATGCTTTCCAACATTACCCAAATTTCTTCAATAGTTTTCAAGTTCATAACTTTCACTAATTCAAAATTTATAAGACTACTTAAAAGAGCATACCTTGATTTACCATTTCTTTCATAACCCTTGATTTTAGCTTCAATGCTTAGACCATTTCTAGGGATATTATATCCATTTTGAACTGATTTGCAAACATCATATCTCAAATAACTTAGAAAACCTTCCATCCTTGTTTTAAAAAATGCATACCTTGTTCCATCAAACATAGGGATCTCCTTCTTATGTTCCACCCCAGATCTACCTTAAGTAGTTAAGATTTTTTCCAAGGAACCTTTCTCTAATACTAATTTTTGAATGCACAAGACTAATGATAGGGGGTGAATAAATTGGACCTTAAAACATCAAAAACCTCATTAACATTCAAATCCACATTCATTCAATAAATCCCTTAATATGTTATTATGAATTAGCATGAAAATAAAATAATAGAAATTGAAACACAACAACATCATACATGAGAGGAAATTATATTTACATGGAAACCCTAAGAAGGGAAAACACATGGTGAGGATTAGCTCACAAGACAAGTAATATCAACAATGATTACAAAGGCTCATTGCTAGAGGGATCACTTCCTAGAAAGAGAAAGGATCACTTCTAGAATAGAAAAGAAGATAGAGAAGGAATGTTACACAGAGAAAATCATCTCAATGCAATAGAGTCAAGCACAATTTCACCAACACCTTTGTAACCTGATCGAAGAATTATAGACACCTTCTTCTCACTGCATCTAGTAATCAAACACATGAAAGATCACACTGCATTTCTCAATTTTACACTCTATAACTTTGTAATTCACATAATACTTGTCTATCTCTTCTATCAAACAATTCATCAACAACTTAGCTCAGACTTATACCATCTTGAAGCTTGAAAGCTTTCTCCAAGGTCAACTTTGCACCTCAAATGTGCAAATTCAAATTAACTCAACACTAAAACATTCATGTGGGGGAAAGGAATGAAGGTGGACCAAAAAATTCCTTAGCTAGGACCTAAATCCATCCTTACATTGCATGCCCTCGTCCCAAAAATAATAAACTACCTTCACAAGCAATGTAAACACAAAGGTTGGTCAATACCCATGTAAACACCATTAAACTTTTGAATACACACTTCCTTTGATCCAACAAAAAATCACAAACAACAAATGTCACCTAAACACAATCTATAATATTCCATAAACATCTTGAAATTTACAAACCCCTTTGCAGAAACTTTCACTTGAAGAATGTACACACCTAGTACATCGAGATAATTCTACAATACATTGTAACTCAAGAAACTGACTTCTAAAGCATGAAACCTCAAACCATCTTGACTGAAGTAAAATACCAACACCATCAACACTCCTTCAGATCTAGAATAAATAAAAAATGAGTACAGATAAATGTAGAGCAAAGTTATTTCTCCTAGACACCTTTGAAATACATAATTCACACATTGGTGAACACAACTTCTACACAGTGATCCAATACACCAAATTTTTGATACAACACTTATCAACATTTCTGATCGACATATTTAAAGTGCATAAGCATATATTCAACCTAGAAGAAATGCGTAACAAAACAAGAACACAACTTTGTAACCTAGAACACCACTACAACACATTATTTCCTCTTTTTATCAAATTTTCTCAAAAGAACTTGGAAACCAAGTACCAGAGAAACAACATCATCATCTTCAACACTTCCTCGACATAACTGAACCAACTACAACATGCAAACTCAATCATAGAGTATAGAATCTTATCATAGTAACACTAGAGGTTGACACTAGTAGCTTTACTATTGACAACATAATGAAACTAATCAAAGCATGGATAATATAAAATGATCACACTCTTGCAACAATCTCATCAAACAATAAACATAATGAAAACATAGGTTTGTTAACATCAATGACAACACCAATTACATATGCTTGCAACATGATATAAAAGTAAGGCATCCACAATATATTCAATAATCACATGAATTAAAAACATAATCAAATAGTGGAATAGAATGGAAATGATATCCAAAACTAGTATCACACGAGAATGGTGATAAACATCAATATCATTCAATGATTTTCACAATCTATCGATACCTAGATAAAGAGAAATTGTGATGCCCATCATATAACATAAAATGAGAATAGTGTGAATTTGGCATACACAAGAAAATTAATAAAATTATCACCAAAAACATAAAATGAGTTCAATAATAATCCACTAGTAATTAAAGGGAATAAAATACACATAGTAACTACCAATAATACATAGTCAATAGGATAAGACTCCTAGGCATGGGACATAGAGTGCCATCATGACGATTTTAAAATATACATGGAAGTTGAGGGTTTTACCACCATCTTGAATGGTTCTTTTAGACACTAAAAAATGTCTTGAATGATATCATACACTTGAAACATGCTTATTAACATCATTTCCTCTTTGAACCCATCCTCTTTTCGCATAATTAATTAAATTAGCCTAGCTATTTAATTAATTGCATCATTTTCATCTATTAACCTAATTCATCAAAGTGGGTTAATTCACCCCCTTTCATGCTAACATTTCATCTCATTAAATTAAATAAATCAAAGTATTTAATTTAATTCCCCAAGTCTTCTAATTTAATTAAATAACCCTAAGTTATTTAATTAAATATCATTTCATCTCTCCCCCATTCATTAAATAATTTAATTTAATGAATAACACTTTAATCCTCCAAATCCCCTAATTGCATGATTAAACCTTGTTTAATTAGTGATTAAACTAACTTTCCTCTAGAAGGGGAATATTCCCATAAAATATTCCTTATCCCCTTTTTGCACAATTAAGAATTTCTTTTAATTTGCAAAATTCCTTTTATCCTCACCCAAATGAGTACTCTAAGGAATATTCTTATTCCTCCATCATTTGAAAAAGGGATATTTTCACCTAGCTTCTAATGCAAGTTTTAACCTTTAACCTTTTTAACAAGTCACCTCTGACCTGTGTAGGCAGGTCAAAAGTGTGTTTGTTTGAGGAAAATGTGAGCCCTTGATTAAATCCCATCACACATTCTCATCTGTTTATGAGAGTCCATGATCCATGCCTCTCATCTTCTTCATATTTAGCTATTGATTGATCTTTTTGATCTCAACACTCCATTTCTCATTTTCTCTCCTATAAATAGAACACTATTTGGAGACAAATGGATCCATATTTCAAATTGAAAACTTATGTTGTTGAACTCACTTTCATCAACACTCATACTTTACTCACTTTTAGCTTGTTTTAGTTTATTTTAGTTTCATAATAGCTTAAAGCATCCATTAATGGTTTCCATGAATTGGATCTTAGTTTGTATATGAATTAGGGTTTACTTTTTTTATCTTAGAATTAGCTTAGATTAGCTTAGAAATTGCATAATTAGATCATTTGTAGCATTAAATCATGTTAATTTAGCTTGCATCATGTTTAATTTACATAAATCAAGTTTTCATCCATTTATCAAAATGGTTTCATCAATTCTCTTCCATACAATTGACTAAAACAAGCTTACTAATCATGGGATTGGGAAAGGGTTTTTGTTCAACATCAACATGACACCAATTCCAAAACAGGATAAGTTTCAAATGGGTTATAGTAGCAATTTAACTATTTTCATAGTTTAGAATTTTCAGTTTCACTAAAATGCTTAGTTTAATATTTTCAATTTGAATGATCTTGCTTGGTAGATTGAGGTTTAATGGATAAATTGTGCTTTTATTCATCATGGATCAAGCATAATCAACCCACCTTGACAATCTTCATCTCACATTGTAGCACTAGAAGGAGGAAAAACCATTAAGTTAACTAGTTTTTAGATGGAATTCCATTTTTCAAGATACAACAATTCCCAAATCACAAACAACAATGCCCTTTGAAGTGCATCGCTATATAGTGACGCTATTGCAATTTAAAACACCAACAATAATTAAATTCTTTATCACTGATTTAAATTTGGTGATGCCTATTTAATATAGAGGTATTAAAAACATCAAATGGTGATACCCCAAAGTTCAAACAATGATGCCCAAAAATTTCAAATCACAACGCTACTGTGTAGTGACATCAGATCAAATCCTGACACTATCATGCTCTTTGTTTTGCTGCAGAGTGATGCCCACAGTTCAAATTGCAATGCTATTGTGTGTAGAGATGCCCAACTAGGGTAAGAAATTTTATGATCATTTTTTCAACATGTGCTTTAATTTCCTTAATTTATCTAATCACTAATGCAATCCTAATTGTGTTCTGATTGTTAGACTAACAAGGTTTCATAGATTAAAAGACATGGAGCTAAAGTGAAGAAAGATTCCCTATCTTGAAATTCTATGATTGTAACAAGCATTTAACACTTTGGGGAAATTATAACCCAACTTTTATGCTTTCTACTTTCTACTTTAGGAAACACACTAAATTTAAATTTGGTTTAAAATGAACACACAAACAAGATTAAAGTTGAACCCTCACCTCATTACTAATTTTTTGGGTTTAAAATTAAACAAGACAACTTCATATCTCGTTTTGTGCTTAAAACGAACTCATCACTTCTTTGAGGGGTTAAAATTTACAACTATTTGTTATGTTTTGTGATTTACAACATTTTTATTGAATATGTATGCAATTTTCTCATGCCATTTGGAAACCTTGAGAAATAGAAACATTTCATAACAAGTTTTGCAAAATCACCTACACCTTTCAATTTGGATTAAAATTGAACCCCCTTACAAGTGTAAGAAAAAGGCATAGCATGTGTTCTATCTTTGTTCACACGAATGAATATGATCAAACTATGGATGTACTTCCTCAAAAAAAATAATCTTTAGAGGGCCTACCTCCCTAGTTCAAAAGGAGGGAACAACCTAAGTGGTAATGAGCTAATGCCAAGCTCTTCCAAACCATGATATAAATGTGTGGTTGTAATGAAAATTGTGATCAATGGAAAGCAGTACATGATAGCTCTCCCCCAATATTTTTATAATGCATAAAGACCTTGTTCTAAGGGTTGGGATACCTCTTGAAGGATTTTATCATTCCACCCCCTAAACTCGAAGCCCTCACTATGAACCCTTGTTTAGAAGCAAAAAATCCTTAACGTTTGTTGGTGCAAGAATGATCATTCTGAAGCCACCCCACATTTGTACTATTCAATTGTAGAAATAGAAAAGATCCTTTTAATCTCTAGATTTTAAGGATTTTGAGATTTGGTGGTCTTGAGAAGTGTGTGTTGTGGAGGGGAGCCAGTGTCGCTAAATCTCTATCTGTTCACAATGTATAGTGTTTGGAGAAATCCAAGTGGGGACTCAACAAATATAGCCATTTTGAACCTAGGGTGGTGATGATTGTGAGTCAGTTTAATACTTTGCTTGATTCCAAAATGATGCAAAAGAAAACATTCACTATCTTCCTCAAAATTTCAAACACTTTTGCCTAAATATGGATACCTCTTGAAAAATCCTTGATATTGCTGCTTTTCCTAAGGATCCTATCATTACATATTTTTAAATATCTTGACTTATATCAAACTTCATATTTTCCAAAGAAAAAATAGGAAATTATGGATTCAACCTCATGATTCTCACAAAATGGACATTGTGAAAGCTATGGTGTTTTTTTCATAAACATTTAGTTTGAAACTTAATCCAAACAAGTGATTGTGGTAAAATAAACTCATTAAGTATGATAAATTGACAAATGAACCCCATATGACTATTTGGAGACTGATTGCTCTCGTTGAACAACCTGATCTTCCAAGTGCTATAATTCATTGATCAAACTCTGAACTCATTAATGGAGAAAAAACTAATCTTGTTAGCAATTTGAGAAGCTTCACTTTTGAAATAAAAGAGACATACCTATTGGAGAAACAAAAAATCTATTTTAGATGAATAAGAGAAAAAAGATAATATTGAGGCTGAAAGGACCATATTGCCACCTTCTTGGCAATAAATATCTTCCTTTCTTCCATAAACTTAGATTGCTTTTTGCATGATCTCACATAAAGTCAGGATCCCTAAAGTAAGGTCTATAGGTCCTCATTTTATACTTAGGAATCTCACTCCAAATCTCTCAAGAAACATCTATTAGCACTTCACAAGAATAGAGACAAGTTGGTAGCAAACTTCTATAGACACGCTTCAAGAAATAGTCTAGAATTATATGCATTCTTTTGGAGTCAAAATCCTAGTCATTTTCATGATACTAAACTCCTCTAAATGATCCATCACGTAATCAAAATCCATAGGGGAATATCTCCATCCCATAAAATTTCAAGTGTGTATATCATAGTGCATAGTTTAGTAGGAAGTGAGCTTCAATACTCTATTGCAATCGTTACTGCTTGTTAAAAAAATTTTATGCTAGAGCTAGGCGGATCTAAATAGGTCTAAACATCCCCATCCACCCTCTCATCTAAATTGGGTCTTTAGGATTTAAACATTTTAGAGGTATAACATCATTCTCACTACCTTGTTCTTGCAAAAAAAAGGTTCACTTTAGGTAAACATTGGGTCAAACATCTCAATCACCCCTTCATCAAATTTCATCTCTCACTTTACATATCTTTGCAAAATTTTGAATACACCAACACTTTGTGACATCAAATCAAAACAACCCCCTAACTTGGCTATTTTGTATGTGAAATGCATCATTTTCCATGAATTTAGACAAGTTAGTTATTATCCTTGAACTGGTTCATCTTGAAGGTCACGAGTCTAACCCAAATGTTTACAAGTTCATAAACATCATTTATTCTAACATTAAAACATCAAGAGAAAGTCAAAAGTTTTGTTTCAAAATGGTTGCAAAGATCACTCTCCAAATTATCCATCTTTTCATCCCCCACTATCACAATTGCTCCGAAAAGACTTAGACTATCCCTCTTTCCTAGATTTGAGTCAACTATAGAGTTCAAACATCACAAATCACAAAAAAACTCTCCCATAGATGATACAAAATTTATGGCAAAGACTAGATCACAGCACAAGAGAATCATGGACAAAAACAAAGTGGAATTTACCCCAAGTGATCCAAATCCTTTATAATTCAATCCAAGGAGTCAAGTTACATCATCACAACAACCTTCATCATCATCGGGAGCATATGAGATAGGAGATATCACAATCAACCCATTTGAACTCACTAGGGAGGAAATTATGGAACATCAAACTTTTGAAAATGTAGCTCCTATCTCGACATTTGTGGGACAAAATTTAACACAAGGTTTCACAAATACATCACTAGGGCTAAATCAGACCTACATTCTTAGTATTGCAACATGCCTTAATAAAGACTTTGGTCATGCCCTTTCATTTGAAAATAGAACACTTGTGGGAATACTTGAAACAAATCCTCCATCTAACAAAACCACTTGGAAACCTAACTCTAGTGCTCCTCATGTTCCTAAAGATCATAAACATATATACACCTCTTGATCTTCTTTACTTAACCATGACTTCAACATATTGAGGAAATCCATCTTCATCCATACCCATGAGTAGAATAAGTGTTCCTATGACCACACAAAGAAGTGTGGATCTAGTATCTCAAAATAGTGTGCAAGGACATATCAATACCATACCACAAAATGACATCCTTACCCAATCCTCTAATGGGTTCTTCCACACCATTGGTTTTGCAAAAAAAATTCACACTATCCATCATCAATCCACCTCAAAAAATCCCTTGGTTATGAGTTCTATCAACCTAGGAAGTACCTTGATAACAAATCCTTTGTTTACATATTTGGTGCAAAGCAATCCTCAAGACATGGGACAAGGAAATATTTTTAATCAATGGAATTAAGGTCCTCGTGTGTAATTTTCCATTGCAAAATTTAATGACATCATCTTCATCCTTTCCCACAATTTCCTTTGTCGTGCCAAATCAATTTGAACCTCAAACATACATTCCTCCATCATCATCTACTAACTTGCAAGGAATATTAAATCAAGGGAACTCTCCACCTCTCATCAACAATCCATTACCCACTCAAAACATCAATATCCACAATTGTCCATAGACATCTCAAAAACTACCTGATCCCACATTATAGGTGCATGCCTTAGCTTTATAGCAAGCACAACAAGCCTATTAATAGGCTTTAGCAACACAACAACAACAACAAGAAGTTTCCTTAGGAGCACAACAAGCAACCTTAGCAAAACAACAACAAGAAGTAGCGACACAACAAGTAGCCTTAGCACAACAAAAAGAAGTTGCCTTAACAAAACAACAAGCAACCTTAGCACAACAGTAGCAACAACAACAAAAAGTAGCCTTAGCAGCACAAGAACAACAAGAATTAGTGGGATAGTAACAAAAAAAAGCTCAACAACAAGCCCTACTAGCTCAATAGTATGCCCAACAACAATAAGGTTCCTATTGTCCTCACTTGAACATTGCCAATCAAAATGCATTAGGAATATATACATCAATACTCCAATCACCTTCACAAAATATCACATCACCATACACCCCATACAACTCATCTGTCTTCCCACCATGTGTTCCTACACCCAACCCATAAGATCATCTACCATCAAAATTTAAAGTACTCTCACAAGAAACACAAGACCTTCACATGGGAAAGGCACAAAAACCCCATACACAAAACTTGTGTCCCTATTCATTTGATCAAAACATATAAATGGTACCATTTCTCCTAGTTTTGAAATCCCCAAATTCAACAAATACAAAGGGAGAGGAAGTCATGTGGACCATAAAAAATAATTTAACATCATGTGCATGGAGGTAGCTTATAATGATTCTTATCTAATGCACCTCTTCCCTCGAATTTTAAAAGGTCTTGCTATGAATTGGTTTCCTCATCTACCTCCTAGTATCAAAAATTTCCAAGAAATTATTGACAAATTCATTGATTATTTCTCCTTCAATCTTGACATGGATGAAAGTCTAGAAGAATTATACAACCTTAGAAAAAACCAAGGGGAACTTTTTTCTAATTTATTACAATGATGGAGACAAAGAGCTAGTAAAAACAAGTGGCCTCTTCCTAATGAACAACAAGTGGGAATCATCATAGTCAATCTAGATCCAAATTATTCATTCCACTTGAAAATGTAGTGCATCACATCCTATGAAGAGCTTGTCCCTAGAGCCCTTAACATTGAGAGATCCCTAATATCACAGGGAAACACTCAGGTATACAAAGACAACTGCCCATCAACAAGGTCAAATGATAAACCTCATGTCCAGGCTAAGAACAAAAATGTAACAAATGATGGCATGGTAGATGCAAAGGTAATCCTAAGTGCTCCTAGACAAAACAAGAATCAAGTTGCTAACATCCAACCAACTATGCAACAAATAACACCCCAGTAGAACAATCAGATCGTTAATACTAAAATGCAAAGGTGAACCCCTAACAAGAACAACTATCCTAAACACAAGTACACACAACTATTTGAACCCATCAAGACTATCATGAAAAAGTTGGTAGAGTCAAATATAATAACCCTTCCCAACTTTGAAAACTACCAAGAATTGCAAGAGAAACCATGTTGGTATAACGAGAAGGACCTTTGTGATTTTCATAAAATCAAAGGACAAAAAATAAAAAATTCCATAAGGCTCAAAAACATCATCCAAGACCTCGTAGAAAATGATACCATATCTATTGAGGTACCAATTGGGAATTAGGATCTTAAGATATACAAGAACCCTATGCCAAATCATAACAAAGCAAACAACACTAGGAAAGCTAAAGATTATATGGACATACAACATACCTATTCCAATGTAGTTTCTTTGTATGATAGCATTATCACTATTGTCACCATCAAAGGGCATAGCATAAAATGTGGAGTCACCACACAATGTGGTAAGGTCACCATCCAAGGAGTCCCATCCCTACCCAGGGTATAACCTACTCAGCCAACAATAAGTACTAATAAGTACAATGTCTTAGAGAAACTCAAGAAGACCCCCACACAAATATCAATCCTAGAACTGTTGAGAATATCACCTACACATAGGGAAATCCTTGAGAAAGCTTTATTAGAGTCATTTGTTCCTGAGGACATTGATATCGATCAATTTCAAGCTATGGTAGGTCATATCACTAGCCATCTTCTCACCTTCTTTGAGCAAGATCTACCATCACAACAATCTCATAACCATGCTTTACAACTTGAGGTTATCATTCATAAGAACAAGTTCAAAAGAGTCTTAGTAGATGGAGGAGCTAGATTGAACATTTTCTCCCTTTAGCTGATCAAGATTTTGGGATATTCAAAGGATACTACTGAGAAGAAAAAGAGTACCACCTTCAAGGCATATGATGACCAAGAACGAGTATTGCAAGGTATCATTGCACTTCCCATCCAAGTAGGCCTGCTCATTGTAGAAACTACATGTCAAGTATTGGACCTTGATCTTCCTTACAACATCTTGCTTGGTTGACCTTGGATCCATGCCCCTAAAGCTCTAGCCTCAACCTATCATCAATGTGTAAAGTTTCCTTTCTAGGGGAAAGAGATTACTATCCATGGAGATCCTGAGCCTTTTTACCACTAGTACATAAACATCAATAAACTACTTAAAAAACTACTAAAAGCTTCTTATAAATGACTATAGTTGGTCATGTGACCACTAGTAGTTTATTGCCAGTCATATATAACATGACCAAATTGATGACTAAACCATTTTTACTCATTTATTTTTTGTTTTGATTGATAGATTTGTTAGTATATTTAGTCATCGATTTAGTCACTCATTGTTGTGATTTGGTCACTTATTTAGTCTCTTTTTCCACTGATACATTTAGTCATTGATTTATTCATTGATTGTTGTAATTTGGTCACTTATTTAGTCATTTTTCATTCACTAATATATTTAATTGGTCACTTATTTAATTGTTGATTTAGTCATTGATTTCTATGATATGGTCACTTGTTTAGTCATTTTTTATTCACTGATATATTTCATCATTGATTGTTGTTAATTGGTCACTTATTTAGTCATTTTGATCATTGATTTCTATGCATTGGTAGTGTATTTATTCATTAATTTTAATCATCATTTTGATCAATTTGGTAGTATATCTAGTCATTTTTATTCACTAAATTCACTAGTAATATATCCAGTCATATTTATTCACTATTAACACGTATTTTTGTCAATTGGTAGTATGTTTAGTCAATTTAATTATTAAGTGATATCATTTAGTGGTATATTTAGTCATTTTAATTAACTGATATTTAAGGATTTAATCATAAAAAATAGAAATACACATCAATCATCAATTGCACACAAATATAAGACAACCATTGGGAAGGATAAATTAGTGAAATTTGTTAATAAAAAAGAGTTGTACTAGTTATAGCTTAGAAATAGAGTATTACTATTGTTATTTTCAGTCACAAGACTAAAAATATGAGTTACAATATTGCAGAGAAATGACTACAAGAAAGAAACTTCTCCAAAAGACTTTTTCAATGATGGAAATACATGCTTGAAGCTCTAGTTCAATATGAGCACATGCCCCTAATTTCATCTCTTAAAACTTCTACAACATGGGAAATCTTCCTGGAGCAAGTTGTAATGTGTAGAATCTAAGGAGTGTTGATCATATCCCATATATGAAGCTCTCTCCTTCAATGCAGTCAACAATAACCCAACTAGAACATTTCCTCCTTTATATGCAATGTGCCATCTGATATGAGCAATGTTAGGGTGCTCCCTTTTCTGCCATGAATGAAGTTGTGCCTCAATACAACCAACAAAATTAATATTAGTCTCAATTTAGAAAGAATAAAAGTACATTGTATATTGCAAGTTTACAAAAGAAAGTCCAAACACAACAGAAAGACAAATCAATTAAAAAATTGTAGCCTTGTCAATAAATGCCTTAAACAAAGTGTTCAACATAGGCCTGAGATATACATATTGAACCCTTGATTTTAGAACATTGTTCAAAATTTAAGAAAGGTGATACGCTCATATTATAGAATGAAGTTGACATATTATATAGAATGAAGCCTATCAACACTAACTAGACTGGAAGAACATTATCAATAGAAATTTCCTAGAAACCAAACCCAGGAATGCCATCAGACTTGGACAGCAAAAATGTTAGCCCTAGTTCATGTGTTGTCTTAGTAAGGACCTACACCATTAAAGAATCCATTTATACATAAATTACAAATTAAGTTGATGATAAAAGATCTTTGATATCCAACTGGGAAGCCTTAACATCCAAAAATTACTAACTTGATGTTTCACAACAAGTTTGCCAACTATGACATCATCTTCCCCATTCACTTTACAAGCACCACCCAATTCAACTTTTGAAGGAACAAACACATAAGGTACTTTCTGCAATGGTAATTTTCAAACTAATGATTAATAACAAAAATTAAGGCATCCATTAAACTTGTAAGAAAAAAACTACTTGACAAATACACAAAAGCATCACCAAATGGTTCAAACCTCATCATCAGTATAAGTCCAAAAATTTGATGTTCCTGTGCAAGTTATTTAGGTTTATTCTCTTACAATTCATCAAAATTAGAAAAAAGGATAGCAAGTCAAGGGATTTGATTTTGGGAAAACTTCACAGTTAAAAGGGTTTTGTACTATGTCAAATATCATTTCATTAGTTTTAATTAGGGGATTTGATCATGGGAAAACTTCACAGTTAAAAGGGTTTTGTACTATGTCAAACATCATTTCATTAGTTTCAATCCCACCATTTAAACCATGTGATTATTTCTCTATACAATAAGAATCAAAATGTGTTCATTTTATTGGTTTCGATCCATTCAATCCAACTTTGCAACATCTACATGATGTAAAGATTGCTAGTGAATAGTTGAAACATATCAGAGGTGATTGAAGGAAAGCCTCTCACAAATTAAGGAATGATTTAGGTATTGCATGGAACATGGAGTTAACCTAAAAATGTTGCAATGCCCATCTAGCATCTTAAAAGGTTGCAATAATGTCAAAATTTAAAATGGTACAAGGAGAGAAAAAATCAATACCTTATCTTTGGCCAATGAAATCAAAGGATCAAGAATGGCAGGAGGATTTGTATCAGCTACCATAACTATAAACTATGATTTTCTAAAATATAACATCTTGGTTGTTGCAACACCCTAAATTCATTCAGTATTAACAAAAAAGAAACTGGATATTGATATACTGCCATATTGGATCTCATAGGATTCTCCTTCACAAACAACAAATGATATATATTAATTGTTTAGCAACTTCCTTAATATCCCCATGTAAGTAGACTAAACTAAGTGAGGTTGAGGGTTTGAAGTAGAGTACCATCTTCTTGGTATGTGCTTGAATTTGATCATGACTTGTATCTTGAATGAAAATAGCAAGCTAGCTACACTGTAAAATCATTGTTAGAAAAATAACCACGAAATCCTCTTTAATTAAAATAATCCTTCTAGATATTTTAAGACAAGATATTTTAGTTAATTTCTAAGAGAGCTAATTTCACTATCCAAGTAGCCATCAATCCATTTACTGTATATAATTTCCCAAAATTTAGAATTTGAATGTAATGAAACTAACCATAATTACCAAAGATTTGACACCAAAATGTAGTACAAAATGAATTTTTTGACAAGAAATATGTTTTGATAAACTGGATATACCCTTGATATATTGATTTAACTAACAAGGAAAGATCAAATTGGAGACAACAAGATAACTTTCGTTAATTTACTTCAACAAATAATTAAAACCAAAATTTGGCCAACAATTATAACTTCATTCCATTGAACTTTGAAAAAAAATATTTTACAATATGTTTCAAAATTTTGTCCTGATTGACATGTCAAAAAGTGTCTTGTCAATTACCCACTTTTAACATAAATGAAATTTTTTTAATTATCATTGTTTACATAAAAAATTAAAAGAAATGAAAGATGAGAAGTGAAGAAAATTTATCAGATGTTGAATTCCACAACACTTGCAAGATAAGGAAGTTCATTACTCATTGTAAGGTATCTGTGATCATTCATATCTAGCAAGGTCCTCTCTCCATGATAGTCTCTGCAAGGCCTAGTACTTCATTGCAAGGCCTATTCTTCTAGGGGAGATAGATATGTCTACTCCCATTGGTACACCTTGTAATCATCAGGCCATTTTTACTCTTGAATTTTTTGTGCGTTGTCCAAGTGACTATTCCATCTACTATCCAATAACCCTTTGGTATTTGTGATGAATTTTGAGTACCCAACATCTAGTGCAATTATTCTATCAAAGGTTAAATTGAGGTGATGAATATTTTTTTCACCATCCTTTTGTATATTAGTGAGGTAGTTGGGAACATTTTTTGCTAAACTCATTTTTCCATCCTTGGAGCCTTTCAGTTGATCATCATCCCTTAGTACCTTAGGCATGAACCACTACTTTAGCATGTGAAATGAATCCATTCTTACCTTGATATTTTTTTCTTCTACAAACATGTATTGAAATTCATTTGTGACCATTTGGACCATTTACTCAATAGGATTCAAAGCTATGGGGGCCTTAATACTCCTTTGTAAAATTCTACACAAAGTCGTTAAGATGTGATGTACAGGTTGCCATTTCTTGACTAAGGGGTCCAATATAGGTACATGGGCCTTTATATAATCAACTACTTGTGACAAGGAAACATAACATTCATACATATTTTCCAATTTTTCCACAATTAGTTTAACCTTATGCTCCAAGATCTGTTCCAATACCCTGAGGGTTTCTCTCTTTGCTCTTTCCTTTGTTTCTTCATTACTCTTTTTCAACTTCTCAATTTCTTGTTTTAGCACATTAACTTGTTCAACAATGATTTCATCTATATCAATTTGGATTGTAGGGGGTATACTATTAATTTTGTGCTTTGGTAAGGAATTGATCCCTTCAACTCTTGTTTCAATTTCACATTTTCTATGAATAACCTATTCACTTCATCATTCAGATCAGTCTGTGCTTTCTAATATTTTTCTAATCTAAGCTCCATAGATTTAATTTCATCCCTAGTAAAAATTGTTAAGTGCATTGTCATAGTAGCTACCTCCAATATTGATGTGTCTTTTCCATGAAATTCCCTCTCATTTATTTTGCAACATCAAGCAATCTTTTTTTTTGTTCTTTTTTGCTTTGTCCAAAAGGCTAGGGTTTCAAGTCTTGGATTGTAACTTGTGCCACTCATTCCCTCATCTAAATTGAATTTAGAAACCAACATGGGATGTTCTTGGATTCTTACTTGATCCAATAAGAATATCCTTTTTAACTCCATCCCAGGAATAATTAGTATATTTCTTTCTAAGACCAATTTTCTTGCTTCTTGGGGACTAACAGTAATTTCATTAATCCTAAGTTCTTCAAGAGTTTGTGAAAAAAATTGGTCATGTTGTGACTCCTCAGTTCCCATATTATTAATTTAGAGTCTCTCCTCAAATTCTTTCATTTTCATCTTAAACCAAAAATCCTTAAACTCAAGAGTTTGAATAAATTCATCATCTTCAATAAATCTAAGGGAAACAATCACCCTTTCATCATAATTCACTTCTTGATCATTATGCCCATGTACATCCACTCTTTCTTTTGGTTTGTGAGCATTACTTGCAAGCTTAGGAAGTGGCTAGTTAAGTTTATCATCTTTTAAATTCAAAATTACATCAACTACCTCTTTAGTATCCCTTACTCCTTCACTTATTTCATATGCCACTAAGAGGGCCACTCCATGTGTCTTCTTCCTTTTAGGACTTGGTTACTTAAGGGACAATTTTTATTGTATTGTGGTAGTGTCTAGTAGGGTCTCTATGATTACAATACCTCTTGGTTTGATGGGCAGCTTGGAGGGTTTCAAAGAGTCACCCTTAGGTTTCTTTTCCGGTTGAACATATAATCTTTCAAAGTTGTCAATTATTACATTCATCCTTTTGATAGGATCCTTTTCTTAAAGATAGAATCCTTGGAATCCAATGTCCCTTTTTCTCTCCTCCTCAAGCCTTTTTATGATTTCCCACTTCATCTTCCTCTAAAAAACTTCATCAGGTGTAAACCAATTTCTTATTACATCTTCTTCGTAATCCATTACATAGGTAATCCCAGCTTTAGTGAGAAGTGTTTGCTTTATAAAATTAGTATTCCTTCAAGATAAAAGACCATTTATCCTTGTGAATTCAATGAATACCACATCTTCAAATAGTTCTATAATTCTTCAAGAGTGTCAAACCCTACAGATAGCCCCTCACATTCAGTTAGTTCAGGGAGGAATGCCCCCTTTTTCTTTCTTTTCATGAAATCTTGCTCCATCCATAGCATTTTACACATAAATTCTAAAAATGAAATTCGAATAGAAATATTTTTAGGTAAAGCATGTGGGGCTTGAGGACACCCATAAACCCTTATTACTTTTTGGTCTACTAAGAAGAACTAGTCATCAAAATTGTGAGTGTGTCCCTACTCTGGCTTCAATGCTAAAGGTCTTAATTCTTGCATGATTTTATTAGGAAATCTTCATGAAATATGAACAATAGCATCCATGAAATTTACTATGAAATCATCATGAAATATTACATAATCACTATTTTTACATCTACTATCCCATATGTAACACCAGTTTTGTACAAGAAACCTATTTCCTTCATCATTAGTCATTCCCAAACACATTCTTTTAGTCCATCTGTTTTTGTTTTGGTACAATATTAAATGACATAGTAGAGATAATTTCTTGAAAGTGATGGGAGCTAAGTTCTCTCTTACAAAAATCCCTCATGTAACCCTTTCTCAATTTCAGCAGCAAAGTCATACTCAATGTTGACTTTAGGATTTTGTATCTTCATTGCCATCATCATGAGATATGTTGACATCCTCTCTTCAACGTCTATTCCAAGCACTTGGCACAAAGCAAAATAAGTTCTTTTGAAATATACTTGGAAGTCTTCTATGGAAAATGACTCATTTTTGGATGGAGAGATGGGTATCCTCCTATTTTTTACACCCTTTTTCATGTGTAAAGGAAGTTCATCACTCATGTAGGTTTTTCTCAATCTCCTATAATCCTCGCCACTTCTATCCAAGTCAATCTTAGTGATAGCTTGCTCGTTTAACATAAAACACTCTATAATTTCTTCTTTAGTTAGCACCACTAATGGTGAACCATTTGTCATTCTTATAGTCCTGGTAGTCGGGAGATAATATTGTGTCAATACTTTAATAAACTCAACATCTACAAAGACATTTGGGACTATCAATTTGGCCAAATCTAAGGTCCGGGGATTCAAAACTGGTATCTTCTCAACCCTTTTTTCATAGAAGTGCCAAAATAAATCCTATCATGCCCAAAATTTTACATGTGAACATGGAACACAATCAATTTTTTTTTCCAAGTCATTGACTTCATTATTTAGCAATCAACCACCAACCATAATGCCTAATTCTTAGTGTTTTAATCTCCTTCAAGGAAATACCCTAAATAGCATATATGTATGATCATGATTTAAGTTGTAGGAGGAGCTTAGAAGGCTAGGAATTCAAGGTATCCAAGGGTTAGTACATGTTTAATTCCTTTCCAATTATCAAGTTTAATGTACAACTTTACAATAATGTCAAATAATTTATATTTCAATAAGTGGTACTCTTAACATTTAATAAGACTCCAATATGATTAGGGGGGATGTTCTAGTGGTTTACACTTGATAAACATACAATTTATTCTTGTTATGGAGTTAGAATGGGGTTTTTTTTTTGGTCAATCAAGATCTTTAGACAATATTTTTATTTTACATTCAACAACTGCATGTTTCCTTAGGTCTCAAGGTTATGAAGAGGTATATAGAAATAATTTATACAACATTTGTTATTTGCACTAGTGTTTCCTTGGTTAGTCAAGTATTTTACTTAAATATCCATGATTCATGAACTTAAAATTACACATATGAGAGTCAAGAAGGTGGTGCTCATTTCATAAACTATCTTATAATATACCATTTTATTAGCTAAACACACCCTTGTATATTCAACATGTTCCACACAAAAATTATCTATACATTTAAGGTTAAAATTTGTATGACTTTAATAATAATTTAGGCTCATAAAGGGAGGTCCATCCAACAAGTTAGTCATTTTTATTTAAACACTCAAAGGGACTATTTATCAATATTAACTTTGACCCTTACCTATCCTTAAAAGCTATGAGAAATTCTAAGACTGATATTAAATCAAGTTCCACCTAAGGATTTTTTTTTGACGTAATTAAATTATTCATTCAATTTCTTTCCTCAATATAAAATGATTAGCATACACTACTTGCATAACACCAACATATATGCAACTACCAAGAGCCATTTGATTCCCATAGTTCTTGGTGTTGCAACCTAGATGCTCTGATACCAAATGTCATGCCTACAATTTTACATGTGAACGTGCAATGCAACAAACATTTTTTTTTCTGACACTCATTAGTACATTTATTTAAACTAAGATTTAATACCATATTAGTCTTCACCTTTTACTCAACTAATTTCATTAAATATTATTTCTAGAAAATAGTTCATTTACAAAAGAGTCACCCACCATGCTAATCTTGGTTAAGAAAACACAATCTCATAATTTCATACTATTAATTAAATATTTTACATCAATCATTTATTCCAATTCTAAATAGTCTATAGTCCTTATCTTTACCCATAGTAGTCATTGACATCGTTAAGATTCAAACATGCAAGAGGGTGCAAAAACTAATAATATCCTAGATAGTCAATCCATGAAAAGATTACACAAAACTCTCTTAACAAGATAACTAAGTTTTATACATAAGTTCAAGGAAATAATTAATCCATATGATTCACCAATACAGTTGATACACCAACACATCTACAAATTACACCATGCATCAATTTCATTTAGCTTATAATGAAACACATGCCAAGGAATGCCATAATATTATTAGTCACATAAGGATTGGCCTTACAAGACAAAGTTGGGGGAGATGGAAGTAGAATGTGGAGATGAAGGCAATGGATTTCTTACCTCCTCAAGGATAGGCTCCATTTTTGTGGTGACACCCTTGTTTGTTCTCTTTAATGGAGGTTTTCTCAGCTCTCTAGCCTTTCTTTTATAAACTCAATCCTTTTCTATGGAACACCTCTCTTCTAAACTTTTTATTCCTTTCCATTTTTCCTTGGAAGGAGTGGTAAACTCCTTGCCTATAGAGCTTGTTCTTGAACCACCTTCATCTTTATTTCTTTCCCCATCGCTTGATTGGGATTCCTCTTCTTCCTTTTCATACATAAGCTCAACCCCTTATGTGATTAAAGCTATCACCTAGGTATCCACCCGTCTCTTGGTTCTCCTCAACAATAGCTAGGTAATCACATATATGTAGACTATTTCCTCCTCCTTGGTCCAATATAGTAGAGGGATGGGCTAATCATCCACCTTGTTAAACTCTTCTTTATCAAGAGTTTTTCCATTATCTAGTAGTTGGATAGGGACCTCCAAGAGGTGTAGGGTACAAACGTATTCCGTTGTCACCCTCATATAGTACCTCTTTCAAACTTCATAATCATTCAAGAAATTAGCCCACAATTACTGAATGTGCATTTTGTGGGAATACTATTTTCCCACTTGCTTCTTCATATTATCTTAGGAATCAAAGTTATCCCTTACTTAGACTATGGAAGTGGAACCTAAAAAATTGAATCTCCATATCTAAGTTATCCACTTATGGAGCTGAAGGGAATGAAACATTCCTCTCCAAAAAGTTAGGGGATATGGAGCCCTAGCTCTATGCTTCCCATGTAACAAGTGATGTGAAGTGCACAACTTCCTTGTCAATTCAAGCATGATAATTATGGATTTTGGATATTTGTGCAATCTATATGCCATGGTCCCTTAGAATCCCTCAATCTAGAAATATGTGAATTTAGGGAATTTAATGAACCAATATCCATATATTTTGATCATCTCCCTACCAAATCATGACATCCTTCTAGTCAAATCTCCTTGAAATGTTCTAAGAATGAACATTGTGAATGCATCATTCACTCTCTTGTAGTGATGTTTTTAATTCTAAATCAGCAACTGAGGATTTCAATGATAGAATTTATATTCATTAGGGTCTATTCCCACATTTCCCTTATAGTTCAGGCCCTTGTATCTAAAGTTTTTTATAAGTAAATATACAATATATGAATTTATAAAGAGCATAAAGAACTTCTTAACTAATGACTATTGGTTGATAAGGTTATCATTGATCATTTTAACCCAATCAAACTTTGTCTCTCTAATCGATCTCTCCTCAATGTAGTAGAACATCTAGTTATCAAATGTGGACATTGATGAAAATCCCATTATCTTGCTAAGAAGGGTGACTAGATCATTGATTTCATCCTTGAAGTAATTGCTATAGAGATTCTTGGGTAGTTTGGTTGTATTTTCTCTTAGGTGTTTCCTCCAATGATCATTTATGAGTTGGAGGCATCCACTCAAATTTTTGTTATAAACCCCTATTGCATATTCCTTGTTGAAGACAATCATTTGGGAGAATGAAGGGACCCCAAAGGTGAAATAAATGGAATCATGAGACAAGTGATACTACTCTCTAGCTCTGAAGAATCTCACCTCATGAGTAATTATTCTTTGAGAGTCCTAGTCTTAGTACTCACGGGCTCCCATTATCAATTTTGGGCATAACATAGTGGAAGGAAATCAAGCCAAATGTGCCAAATGTGTCCTCTTATCCTGAAATATTCTCTCCTTGAATTCCTCTATATCTATGAATTTAAATCCTAACAAATTTAGGAATTTAAAGTTAGTAATAAAACAATAACATACTTGATATGGTGTCAACCATAATCTATGAAGGAAAACCACCATGTGATTTATATAGATATGATAAATAAATATATTATAATTCAAATATTTATTCTACCAAATTGGTTAGTGCAGGATTATGGGGGTCCAAACCAGACCCTTAAGTGGCAATGAAAATTCAAAAAAATAGAGTTAGGCAACTTGGCATAAATATTTGAATAGGTTATTAACATAATTTGAAAAATATGTAAGAAGAAAATTTGTAGAAATTGAATGTAGTTTCTAAGATACTAGTCCTCTTTTGGAAAAAAATAAATCTATTTTTGAAATTTTTAAATTTCAATACATTAGTACTAAATTTTAGGGAAAAAAAAGTGGGTATATGTCCCACCAACCTAAGTACAAGAATTTTTTTTTTTTTTTGTAAATTTCAATAATTAGAGGACACATGCTTGGATGTGCCACATTTTTTTTATAATTTTTTTATAAGTAAATAATTAGTTATAAATTTTTAATTATTTTTTTAAAAATATTTATTAAAACTTGTTTTCTTGACCACCATAACTTGGTTAGAAATTTATGAAAATAATTTTTTATTTTTTCTATACTATAGTATGGGAAGCATAGAATATGTTGCATCTTTTAGATTCAAAAAATATGAAATCATTAAAGAATTATAGTTTTTTTTCAATTAGCCTATCAATCAAGACTTTAGTCAGAATGCATGTAAAAATACAATAATAATTATCCATTTGATTTCAAATAAATCATATCTTATATTGGTGGAAAGCTAAAAAATTTATCAATAAACCCTTTTTGTTTCATCAAATTTGGATAAATAAAATGTGGTCAACCCCTTTTGGGTCATATCGCCACTTTTTTGACCCCCAAGATCCTACACTCACCATATTAATATAAAGATAAACAATAGATAGTATTACCAATAGCTTGGAATCCATTTTATGATATTTGTGGTGAGCTGAAAATCAATAGCTAATTAGGAATCTTTGTTAAAGTTAAAGAATTCACAACAACCATGAATCTTGACTTTTTTATTGATAGAGTAGCTATAGAGATTTTGATATTATTTATCCTAGATGAGGGGGAGATAGAGAAAGATAACTTGAAAAAGTGAGAATCCACTATGCCAAATGAGAAATATGAAGAGTTTTATTTTCTCAAACGATCGAGAAGATATGTTCCTTTCTTGTTTAGGAATTGTGATTTGCATCATAAAAAATCCACATAAAAAGTGTGATTTTGAATTTAAAACATCCACTAGACATTATTATGTCATGCATATGTCAACATATAACACTCTATTTTAGAATTATTATTTTTATTTTCAAATTGCACTTTGCTAATAATTAACTTTTTTTTATCAAGTAAAATCTTTGATATCAAGATATATTGTTTTTACCATTAATTTTCAAATCTTGATGAGTCCAAGTTGCAAATGTGTGAATGCACAAGTATGAAATATTTGAGACTATAACATCTTAGGTTTGCTCATTTCTTGCCCCATATTCTATGCACTTTTCCCCAAAGTAAGTTATCATAAATAAAAATATCATGGGAGTAAAAAAAATCTTGTTCTTTAATTGTTTGGTTTTAATTTTGAAAGATTTATTTGGGAAATCTCAGATGTTATTTCATAGAGTGAGTATCCATGGAAAGTTTGAACAAGAATTTGGAAGATCCATATGTACCCACATCACTTTTCATTCTCTATAGATCCTATTATATGGGTATTCTTGCATATCTCTTGATAATTATGAAATCCTATCATATGATGATAATCCAAAATATTAGCTTGAAAAATCTATCGATATTCATTGTTTTAATCTCATTGAATCCTTTCTTGATATTTATTATCCTCCTACAAAGATATTATTTTATTTTTTAGCTTCTATGTATGTTAATCTAGAATGAAAGGCTTTATCTTTGTTACCTTCCAGTTAATATCATGAGGTTGATGAATCTTGAATGCCAACATTGAGATACTCATCTCTAGATGTTTATATTCAAACATCTTGTGTGGAAATATCATCATGGGATGGCTAATGTAGTCAAATACCATAAAACAATATTATACCCATATCAATTGTTACTATGAATGATATTTTGAAGCATATACATAATTTGTTTCTAAATATAGTACTTGACATATATGTTTGGGATTTTTTGTGTATCTCATCTTCCAAACTTGGAGAACACACTTGAGGATATTCAAATCCTATCTGATGAAAACCAATCACACTTTTTTTCCATCACATTTCTATTTAGATATTCTTCTTCATTTATTTCCACATTGTCTTGGTTTGTCACTTTTTTCTGTGAATAATCTTCTACCTAATTTGATTTTGTCTTCATTTGATATTGACATGGTGACACTTGAGAAAAGTTCAAAGATATTTTATTATGATATTTCTTCCCTCATATTCTTATCCAAAATGGGAAGTAATATTACATACATCCTTGGTTTTAAACTTCTTCCTAAAGTAAGAAATATTGTGTTGGTATTAGTGATAATAGCTTTCCACAATCCATGAAGATTTGCTAAAGGTGTTTCTAGATTAGATTGTGTTTGTGTTTTTTGCATTGACTTTTCGGATCACACTCCGTGATCCATCATTAGGATATGAGAGAGCATAAGGAGTAAAATGATTGTTTGGTATACTTGGATCTTCATCATAATCCTTTTCAAGAATCCATGATCACCATAGGATATTATAAATTATGGGGGAATGCATAGTTTTTTTCTTCTATCCTAAGCAAACATCTATTGAGAACATTTATTTATTTATTTTTAACAATGATTGTCAATTTTTCTTGAAGAGATTTTTAATTATTTGAGAGAAATAATAATGGAATTTGATTATTTTCTTGCATGATTGAAGAAATAGGAGGTGAAAATAAAAATAAAAGACAATCAAATTATCCAAAAAAGTGGTGAATGTAGAAAAGAATATAAGAAAAATAATGCTCGAATATAATCATCTTCAATGGTTGAGAGATGCATTCTTTAGCCATGTATTAGGATAATTAATAATGTAAAAGTGGATGAGGTGAAAATTACTATGGAAAATGGGGTGCTAAGTATGATAATGTCAAAGCATCGCCAACCTTAGCCTCAAGCCAAATCTATTGAAATTTATAGCTAAATAAAAATTGATGAATACTAAATTTTCATCAAAATCTATTTTTGGTTATGAAGATTTACACACTTTTTAATATAATTTTGCATGAGGAGAGAGGTTGTTTCAATATTTTGTTTTAGAGATCAATCAATTATAATTTTGGAAAAAAATGGAAATATAAAAATATATTAAATATATTCCTCGTGATTATTATTTTCATACAATAGATGAATTTCATAAGGGAAAGAATTAAAAAACTGATCCATAAGAAAATAATTATCAACCTTGGAAATTGTTCTTTATGAATTTTTCAAATGGGAAGGCAACTCTTTTTTAAAAGTAAAAAAATAAAAATAAAGAGTATTGTTTTAGATCAAAAAAATTAGTGAAATAGATATAAAATAAATTTTAAGTATTGTAAACTAACTTATAATTATTTTTAAAACTTAAAAAATAATGAAGGTTTAATTTTATTAGTTAATTAATTTATTTAGATGTATTATGATTAGATTAGAGAAATTTGAGTATATGATTTTTTATAAAAATTAGTTAGATAGATCTAGAGACATTATAGCTAAGAGAAGAGTTATGATAAAATAAATATAAATTATATTTATAAATATTTTAGATAACCATGTACTGATTTGAGGGTCAAGAATTTCTTAGTGAGGTGTAGGGGCCTTAGTTCAATTGGAAAAAAATCTTGTTGTAGGAAAGAGGTCACAAGGTATAGTCTTCCCCCATCCACGTGATGAAGTGGGCATGTCACACCAACATCACTTGTCATGTGAATTTTTTTTACCAACACACTATAGTTTATAGGGAGCTACCTGATTCCTACATAAGAAAAAGTTTTTGGATGTGAATTGGGTGAAGTTTACATTTGTTGGATGCAAAGAAATATGAATATGCTTAAAGAATACATATTAAAGAAAGGGGATGGTACAAATGTAAAAAATTAGGTAAATATATGATACATGCACAATTATGTTACTTGTAGGAGTTTATGTTTCTTCCTTAACAAATAATGCATTAATGATATCAAGTTGCCACAATCAATAATGTAGTTTAGAGTAATTTTTGGATTTGATTGTGTTGGATCCTTTTAAATCAACATTTTGGACCACACTTCATGATCTATCATCAGGATGGAAAAGAGAGCAAGAGGAGAAGAAAGAACAGTTGATTGCAGACACACACCTAATAAAAAGAAAGAGAGGGAGGGGAGGGCCAATTAAATTCATATCCATTTCTTCCCTTAAAGTTAAATCATGGTGTTGAAAAAGCAATTGATAACCCATGAATTAGATGAGGAAATGGAGAGGTTTCCTCCAAGAGCCACTTTCCTTGATATATTTTTCTACCTCCTAGTGAATATGGTGAAAAATGGATGTTTATGAATGAGTTACATCATTTCTAAGTCTAATTATTTTTTCTATATAATAAAAATATTGCATTAATATATATCATATATACCACAATATGACCACAATATTTCTTCTAGTTAAGTTCCTCATTGTATTTTATAGGCCAATCAAATAATATAGTGCCACCTATAAAGTGAAATTATTACCACAATATTTGGACCCTTGGAAAACATTTGGAATAAATTTGAGAAATATATAAAACTAGATCTATAATTTTTTAATCAACAAGAGATATCGAGAAGCATATAAAGGTATTGATTCATTGATTTTCCAAATAGAATCTGATAATTTTTTAGTTTTAATTTTTTTTATAATTTTTAATAAGTATTTCATTTGGTGGGCATGCGCATGAAGTTGGAGTAAAACTTTGAAGCACTTACACATTGAATCTTTAAAAAGTCTGGTATTATAAAATTAAGTAATATTTGAGTCTAGTTTCATTAGAATTTTTTTGGGCTGAAACTTCCCCTCTTTATGGACCCAACTTCTTGTGCTTACCCTATTTCTACTCTAAATTATAGGTGTGTTACTAAAAATATTAAATAAGTTGACTTTTAAACTAATTAACTTACTTGTTGCTAATGATATTTTCTAGTACCAAGCTTGTTGCTCTGTCATAGGGGAAACTTTCAAATTCTATCAAGATTTTCTTTTTCAATTCCAACATAATCTAAGATAGATTCATTTTTTCATCATCATTAATACCAAATTCAAAATTATAATATATTTTATATGGATAGAATTTCAACCATGATACCTCATTTTTTGTTTTAGTTATTTTATAATTTATAATAAAAATATTACAGTAATTTTTTATCCTATAAATAATACATTCAATAAATTCCATATTTTATTAATAATTACAAAGTTGAGTAGAAAATAATATCTCCCTTTGAACGTATAAAAGTCATGATTTTCTTGTAATTTGACCATACCTTTCCATTACTTCCCTCCCTCTAGTTACTTAATAAGTTTAATTTGATTTGTGAAGGAAATTGAGTGTCTCATTGTATTTTATATGCGGCTTGAATTACATAGTTTCATGTGTAAAGTAAAATGGTTACCCCCATTTTCCTACTTCTCTAGTAGTATAACATGTCCTTACTAAACATACTCCAAACCCTAACTAGAAACATTTTAAGGAATCATTTTCATTAGATTGGTCATTATATGATTTATAATTTGGATTACTACTATTTTTTCATTGAACCATTTAAGATTATGATTAACTTGGGAAGGAAATAATTAGATTTAGGTTTATATATAATTATAATATATTCAAACCCTTGTCTATTCGTCTCAATTTATAAGTCTAAAAAGGATCTTTTATTCAATAAAAACTACAATACATTAAACAAATATTGTTACTTATGTTTATTTCTAATTATAAGAAAGAACCTTTATTTAATTACATGCTAATATATCTTGGGAATATTACATAGATATTGGAGTAGATTAAATATTATTTTTTAATTTTTTTAAGGTTTGAAATAGATTAAAATAATATAGTTATCGTTATGTAATTTGGATCTCTTGACCATCTACATTTCCAATACTTCCCTCCCTCCTTTTAGGTAATAAGTTTAATCTGGTCCGACAAGGAAGTTAAATGCCTCGATGTATTTTATTATCCCTCAAATAGCATAGTGCCGCGTGTAAAGTGAAACGGTTACCATAATATCTGGTCCCTTTGGAAACGTCTGGAACAGATTTGTGCAGTATAAATACACGTCAATCTGGTGTTTTTGAATCAACGAGAGATGTCGTGAAGCCTTTTCCCGGCAAATCTGATCGTGAAGCTTTTTGGAAGGAGAAAATTTTGAAGCAGGCCGTAATTAAGAATATGGATGAGTTGAAATGGACCGAGATAAATATGGATTGCAAGGAAACTCCTGATGCTCATATCTTCAAGGCCGATCTTCCTGGTATTTATTTATTCACTGTTTGATTGATGATTTTTGCTTGAAAAAGTTTTCCCTTTTTATCTTTGTTGTTCTTGCAGGATTAAAGAAAGAGGCGGTGAAAATAGAAGTAATAGATGGTCGAATTCTTCAAATAAGCGGACAACGCAGGAAAGAAGAGGAGGCGGAGGAGGAGAAATATCACTGTGTTGAACGGTGGAGAGGGATCTTCAAGAGGCTTATCAGGCTACCTGAGAATGCAAATCTGGATGAGGTGAAAGCTGCCATGGAGAATGGAGTGCTGACTGTGACAGTGCCCAAGCGCCCGCGCCCACAACCTCAACTCAAAACCATTGAAATTTCTGGCTAAATTCTCAAACTGCCATCGATATCTGGAGCGCTGATAAATAATTTTCTGGTTTACCATAAACAGTGTTATTGTGAAGAGATAAGTGCATGCAATTCTGGAAAAAACATTTTAATATAAAAAGCAGTTGAAAATGTGTTTCTTCTTTTATGTTTATTACCCTAGTCCATCATACTGTTTTCAAACAAGAACATAAGATATGAATGTATTCTTAAGGTTATGAAGTTTTTCGATGCGATATTTAAATCAATGCTAGATTTATGTTGTATAAAAATGGGAATAGGATTTTGGAATGCGTATTCAGGGGTTTAACATATTTAAAATGGGTCAATCGATAAGACTTAAACACTTGTCTAATTTTTATCATTTTATTTTTTCTTTACTTCATGATGTGAATGTGAATTATTAGGTAGATGACTATGAAAGTAAATAAGTATAAAAATATATGGATCAATTTCATGCATGATTATGAAACTTGAAGATTATTATTATATTTATGAAAATCTAATCAAAATGGAGGACCCAAAATAATAAGGTTTAGCATGAGTGAGCTATTAAGAAAAAATAAATGATTGGGATCTTTCCCCTCTTCTTCCTACGCTAAGCTATAGTCCATTTTAACATTAGAGGCTTGACTTTTTTCACCTAGTATTTTTTATATTTTGAAACAACCATGGTCATAATTTGCATTGATACGAGTGGTGCAATAAAAATAGTCTCTAACTTTGTGAACCACACATCCCAACCACCATACTATTTAAATGTTGCTTATTTTTTTGGGTGGAAATTATATTTTCCCCATATGTGGTTTCTCTTCTCACCACACAAAAGGTTGTGGGCTCTATGAAACCTATTGAACAATTTATGAAGAGCCATGCATGCACCTAACTTAGTTTCCAACCCTCAATCTAATATGGACCCATTTGTCATTAATTTATGTGGCATTTTTTGTGTGAATGAGGAATATTACTTAAATATTCTTAGATGAGGTCCTATTCACATTATTCTACTTAAGTTTACTTCTAAGATTTTTATTTATTTTTCTTAATTCATTTTATATTTGTTTCTAATTCAATAAGATTATGAAACTTTTTATGATCTTACTTATTCCTAGGTCTCATCCTTTCCTATATATATAGAGGGTTACACATTATACATGATTGACCATTTTGTATGTATTATATCAATTGGTTAGTAATGTAAATATTCTAATGCTTCTTGTTTTGGTTGTAGATTATTATTTGTTCTTGTAGAGCTCTTGATAACTCTTACATCATATAAGAGTTACAAATGTTTAATTATTTTTAATTATTGGATATTTTTCTTTCAAAATTACACAAACTATCCTAATGCAAAATAGTCTTCACAATTGAGTCTAGAAGGCCTTAAGACTTATAAATTGATATAAAACTTGATAGAGTTTTGGTAAGTTGTATAATTAACATTTTTCGAGGATATACACATATTTGTAATCATGTAAGTATGCATAGTCTTTAATGTCAATACTGTATAGTTTATAAGTATTAGAAAATTTAGTGTAGTTGAATTAGATTTATATATCTTCAATAGTAAATTCATCTTATGTGGGCATGAAATCAACTTAAGGTATAATAGAAATGGGAATAGGATTTAGGAATGTGGATTTAGGGCTGTTTTAGGTATTACCGATAAATTTTTACATATATATGTAATTTCAAGATGATATATATAACACATAAATTAAAAAGGATCACTATGGGAAAGGGCATAATATCTAATTTTTTATCATTATATTCTTTATTTACTTCAAGATATGAATGTGAGCTATTAGGTAGATACATATGAAAGTAGAGGAGCAATAAACATAAATATATACTATATTTATGAGAATCTAATCAAAGTGGGCTCAAAATAATAATGGAAAAAACATTAGTGAATTATTAGGAAAATTAAACTATTGGGATCCTTCCCCGATCATCCTATTCTAGGTTATAGCTCATTTGGACATTAGAGTTGATTATTTTCACCCACTATTTGTAATTGTATTGAAAGGATTTGATCATGTAGCAGTGTTAAATCATTGTTTCTAAATAGAGACCAGCATCTAACTTTATAAATAGTGCAATAAAAATTATCTCTAAATTTGTAAAAATATTTCATCTAGATACAATAATGAAGCTCTATTCGGTACTAAATGATCTTATATATACCATCATTGTAATCAAATTCATAAATGGTGTTGGTGTTGGTTTGATATTACATTTGTAAATGCATAGGTTTGATATTATGGATGTAATATATTACACATTGTAATTTAAGTTTATTGAGATAATTAGGAATATTTAGCTATTTGCATGTATGTACTTAAGAATGATATATGTATACTCTTTCAAATCCTAATTGATGATAGTTAGGTGTCACTTATTGTTAGTCAAGATTCCTATGTAAGGCTCCACTATTCATATAAATGTTATGACTCGCATGTTTCCTTTGGTGGGCTTCACTATTATCAATTAGTTAATATAAATTGATGAATTATGCAACTTTGATCTAAGTCGCCAAACCTTGTGGTCTACGTTTATAAATTATTAAATTTAATGTATACCTTGTGGTGTACATTTATAAATTATTAATTTGATGTATATCATGCGGGACATGTAGATAGAACATGAACCATGTAAATGAACTCAAGCAATACTTCCATGTATAGACTAAATTTTAGAAATAATCATTCGATATAATTTTAGTAACTAGTACGGCATATCATTTGGATTCTTTATTTATATCAATTATAAAACTCCTTAATTTTAGTAATAAGCCTTTTACACTTGTTATATAGATTTGGATGCATGCAATGTTGTCATGGCAAATAAATCAACACCATCAACTAGAGCTTATGCATGGTGCAATGGGAACACAAGTTTAAAATAGTTTATCTTTTCCTTTATGAATGTTTATACTTTTAGAATTAAAAACTAAATAAAAAGAACTAATGATGCTTTTGTTTTTAACATTAGTTGACTTTAATCGAGAATTGATTCTTCCACCAAGAAAAGAAAACAAAAACCTTAGAACTAGAATAAGTTTCTACATTGACGTAACCTTCATACATCCATGATGATGATACTCATAATGCTAGAAATTTCTTGGCAATGAAATTGCAAAACATTATTATTTAATTTAGCAAGTATAGGGAGGCCTAAATTTATTTGAATTTTGGCTACATTTCAATGAGGACTAGCATTGATCTAATCTGGAGTGGGTTGGGATCATACATCATACAAGTGGTATGCACCATGATATAATTAAGGTATGTAACTTTAGTCTTTAGAAGAAAAAGATTTGTTTAAATAACTTTATTATTTTTCTTTGACTATTATATTGTGGTGTACTAACAATGAAATTAACTATATAGGTATATTCAAGAACCATTGGTGAAATAAGAGAACCTATAGAACCCCTATTTTCCCCACTTCATGTTGTGAATAAGTGTGATATTTGTTGAGTTATGTGAACATTGAGATAAACAATATGGTGTGTGTGAGTAAAATAATGTTGGTGTTTAAATTTAATTTATATAGTGAAGTTGTTAAGGTGTAATTATGTGTCTTAAATGTTATGTAAAAAAGGTTGACTTGTAGTAAACCTTATAATTCTCTTTTATGGAGTGCAAAATAAAAAAATATTTGTGCTTAGGTTAATTTTGAGACCCCAAACCAAGTGCCTAGGTATGGCTAGGGAACTTGAAGAGGGGGTTAATAAGGTAGTTTTTATTTTGCTTTGGGGATCTTGTATGCTTTTCTAAATATTTTATTTTCTTCTTGTTGGAGGGTTTTAGAGGAGTAGATTTATTTTTCTTGCTAGTTTATGGGAAAAAGAGAGAATGAAAATAATTCGAGATAGCCTATTCATCTTGGAAGGTTAATTTTCATTTGTTAAACTCCTTATTTTTGTTGTGCATTCCATTGTGTTGATTTATTATTTTCCTTGTGGTGGGATTGTAAATATTGATGCTATGCTCCCTGGGTTATGGGTTTCTATTTGTTGTGATGGGTCAAGTTTGTGGGTGTGGATATATATTTTTTTGTTTCTATGTCTATATAACACATTATTTGGGGTCCTAGTAGTTTCCTTGGCTCGAGTGTATGGTCAAAGCCTTTTAGTCTTGATGACCCATTAAGGTTGGGTCGAGAGTAATCTCCCTATGGCTAGCTATTTGACAACAGACTAAAGGATTTTAGTTGTGATTTTAAAAGGGTGAGAGTGAAGTGTTATTCATGCAAAGATAATCATTCCTACTATTCATAAGAGAAATTATAGTATACTTGAGTATGAGAAAATTCAAAAATTTGAATGTTGGGGATAGGGAAGGTGTATAAGCTCTGCTAGGCTTTTCTTGTGTCTGCAGTCATTCTTGGCCCCTCTTGCATTATACTATGCTCCTCGCACATGATTTTCCTCTTTTCATATGTGTACGACCGCATTTATTATGGTTTTTTGGTTTTAATATGCCTTCAACTGGCTCTAGCCTAGTAGTTCATCTTGGTGTTTATGGTTTGACAACTCTGCTCAATGCCTCCTCCTAACAAATGACCCCAGAAATTTGTTTTGAAACTGTTTCATGAGGTAAGTATTTTGACTCCCTAGCTAATGTGGTTTTACCTTTGCCTGATTTTGATTCTACTTGTAAATGGCTTGAGAAACATACTCTTGTTGGGTACTTTTTCGGGAGGACTCGCCCTAAAATTGTGCTTAAAGAATGGGTCCACAAGGCCTCAGTCCCTCATGGGGTCTACCTTGATATGGTCCAAAATTTAACTAAGGGTTTTTTTCTTTTCCATTTTGTAGAGGTCAATCATGTTTAGGAAATCTTGAATCATGGTCCCTGGTATGTTTTCTTTGTTGGTTTTCTAGTCATGGACTTGGGACTTCGCTATGTCCGATGACATGAAGTTGTGGGTCTCGATCTCGATTGAGTTTCTAGGGTTTCCCTTGCCTTGTGTTCCTTTTTAGAGTCATATTGTATCCTCTCTAGGGAGGGTCATTTGTATTGAGATAGATAGGATTTCTCAGGCACAACCCTAGAGACGGGTTTTTGTTGAAGTGGACCTTTCACAAGATTCAAAAGACTCCATTGATATTCAAATTGGAGATTATTGGCATACCCAAAAGGTCACTTATTTTAATCTTTTGAACACGTGTTATAGATGTCGGTCTACAGACCACAAGATTAGGGACCTCCCTTTGGCAGTGCTTCGTACTCCTTCATTGTGGGAATTTGAAAAGCCTCATCAGGTGGATAGTTCTTTTGCTAAACTTGATGAGAAATGGACCATGGTTATGAACTATAAACACAAGTCCAATGGCTCTGGGATGGTTTCCAAAGTCCCTAAGCCAACTAAAGATGCTTCAAACCCTTCGATAAAGGGGAAAGAAGCCTCAATTTGTGCCAATAGTATTACGACATGGCCCAAGCCAAAGGCTATGCCTCAACCTACTACTGTTATGATGGCACAACCAAAAGTTTCTCCTCCTATGATGGGAGCTCATTGACTATCTCACAGTCTTTCTCTGCCATTAGAAGAAGGAGAATTTGTGCAGGAGAAACAAATATTTTCTACTCCAAATATTCAAATTGGGCCAGTTTCACCAGAAATTTTGTAGAATCGCTTCTCTACTTTAGATGAGGAGGAGTCAGACTCTAATGATATGGAGGAGTTTCATTCATGAATTTCCTCTCGTGGAATGTTTGAGGTTTGACATACCTCTCTAGGAAATATTCTATTAGGGATAATTTACATAAATATGCCGGTATTGAAGTGCTTTTTCTTCAAGAAGTTCTAATTTTTTGCTTGCATCGGCTTGTCATTCTATTTGGCCAGCTAGTCATATTTTTTGTAATGCTCATGATGTTGGACATGGCAGAGTTGTCACCCTCTTGTCCCCATGATTGCACACTTGTGTGGTTGACCATGGGTTTGACCCTACACATTGGCTCATTTGGATCTTCCTTAAAATTAATAATCACTCTTTTTGAATTATTATTTTTTATGCCTCTAATGATGTTGTTGAACACTCTTTACTATGGCATTGGATTGCTAATTCATTTCTAGTCGCTACCTGGCTATTGTGTGGGGATTTTAATATGGTTGAGATGACACTCTGTTATTCAGATGGGAAGCTGAAAAATAAGAGGCATGGTTCTACATGCGTAATAAACTGGGGCTCTTTGATCCCAATATTGGTCGTCACCATTCTCATTCCCTCTGGCGCACTTGGTGTAATTTTATGACTAGCTTTGACATGATATTTAAGCGCCTTGGTTGTGCCATAATCTTGGCCCAATCTTTCTTTTCTTTTGATAGCTCTTCACTCCTGGTTAAGTCATTAGTTGATGTGAATTTTTCAGATCATTTCCCCATTTCTTTTCACATTGAATAGGAAACAAGACAACCTTAGGCCTGCAAAACACAATTCTTTTTTAACACATCTCTGTTTTTTCATTAGCCCACATTAACCCACATTTGTAGAGTCTAGAATTTGGAGTGCAAGCCACCTCATAATACAGGCTGGATTAATTGGTAGAATTATGCTATCACTCACACGACTAGATTTTTGTGCATTTATGGGTGCCAGCTAGCCATTTTTTATCGACAGTCTTATGAGGCTACCATAGTTGACCTGCACTCTACTACTGAGGCTCTAGTGGCAAGAAATTTCTTCCCATCATTGCAAGTTAGGGTGATAGAATTAAGACATAAAAAACAAGTTGTAGATGATTATACTACCAAAGGTGCGCAAATCAAGGCTAGATTGCACCATTTAAAGATTGGAGACCATGCTTCCAAAGAATTTTTCTGGCCCTACGCTCCATGTACTCATCTCCTAGCATTAAAAAAATCAAAGATGGAATTTAGGTGCTTTATGACCTACCTAACATTCTCTAGGCCTTTATTCGACATTACGAACAAGTTTTCACTACTCAAGAGTACACGCTAGAGAGACAACAAGCCCTTCAGGATTGTCTTGTTGTTGTGCCAAATAGGCTATCTACAACCCACAATTTTCTTTTGAATAATTTCTCAAAATTGAAGACTTAAAGGAATCCTTTCATTCCATGGCTAATGACAAAGCCCTATGGATTGATGGTTTCTCTTGTGAATTTTACAAGGCTCTGTGGGACTGTGTTGGGAATGACTTGCATAAAGTCTATCTTGATACTTTTCATTACAAATCCCTAGGTAATATAATTAATAAAGGAAATATTAAATTCATACCTAAGTCTGGAGATCCCTAGGATATTTATAATTGGTGGCCTAGCACACTCCTCAATGTCTCTTACAAAATCATCACCAAAGCTCTAGCTCTGAAGATTTGCCATCTTTTTCTTTAGATTGTGCACCTAGAGAAAACTGGGTTTATCAAGTCGAGATTCATTCTGGAAAATATAATTTTTGTGTGAGAAGGTATGGAGTGGGCTGAGCGTTTGGACTAGAAAGCTATTTTTCTCAAAATAGAATTTGCTAAATCTTATGACTGCATTGAGTGGCCTTTTATTCTGGCCATGTTGAAATCCTTGGGGTTTGGACCTAATTTCATTCAGGTTATCCAAATGCTCTTCTCACATGCCTTCGCTTGTATCACCATCAATGGCCACCAATCTCTTGCCTTTGGGCTATTCCACTCCATTCAACAAGGATGCCCACTTGCTCCTTCCCTTTACATGCTTACTGCCAAAGGATTTGGCTATCTTTTTTCCAATGTAGTCTCTCAACACTATGTTAAAGGAATTACTCTGCCTAACTCCTAGGATCAACTGGTTAATGGCCATTTTGTTGATGAGTCTTTCCTCACCCTTCTAGAGGAAGAGAATAATATTAAGGCAGCTCTTGAATTCCTTAACATTTTTTTCGTTATGTTTGGTTCTACCATTTAGTGGCATAACACTTTGTGCTACAAGCAATCTATTCTGCCCACTCCTCATTGGCTTCAATAGTACGGTTGGAAATGGATTTGGCTATGGGAAATCTTTTGGTTTTTGGGCATTCCCTTTTCCTTTCAGGCTTCTCTGGCTGAGTTGTGGCAAGTTGTCCTCTATAGGATTGAGCGAAGGATAGCCTATTGGATTACCAAGTCTATTTCTTTGGCACGTAAATTGCAAGTGGGCTTCAATATTTTAGCAACTACACATGTCTAGTACTCCTCTTGTGGGGCTCCTTCAAAATCTGTATATGCCAAGCTTGAAAAGCTACTTCAGGACTTTCTTTAGACCTCTACGGAGTCCCACAAAGGGTTTCACCGTGTTGCTTGCGAGTTTTTCTACCTTCCTAGAGACTCTAAAGGACTTGGTCTACTCTCCACTCAACGATAAGGGATTTCCTTGTGTGTGAAATGGATAATTAGAGCCCTTACTAGTGATGAAGCCTAGAAAATTTTCCTTAGACATTGCATTCAATCCAGATTTCCTATTCACAAACCCACTTGGAAAGGGATTGGCTTTCAAAATATTTTGGTCATGAAGGAACCAGTTCAAATTGTGGGAAAATTTGTGGCCAAGAGCATTTGTAGAGCTTGGAAGGTGGTTAAGCCTTGGCTCTGCTGGGTCGGCTCTAGTTTTCATGATGGGATTTCACTCAATCAATAGAATTTCTGGTGGTCACCTCTCTTTGCTAATAATGGTCAACCACTAGTCAAGTCACATTGGCTTAAGGAGTTAAGGTTCCACAAGAAGGGCATTCAAACTTTGTAGTAGTTGTTTCATAGACCTACAATGCACATCATGTCGTGGGAAGATTTGTGTGCCCTTTACAGGCTTCTAAACTAGGAATGTGATACTTATGATGGTCTAGTGAATGCTATTCTTGTAGATATGCTTCATAAGGTGGAAATTCATGGGTCAAGCCCTTGTGGAAGGACTAGAAGTGACACCTAGACACCCCTTTCAGGAATTACAAACCTAGAATTGGTTATAATTGGTTTTCACCACACTTTCCAATGATTAAAAGTCTAAACCAAAGGTGGCTTCTTCAATCCCCCACTCATGTCCGGTGAAAGAAATTCTCTACCACTTGGTCTAGAAGTGTTGAGCCAAAACTTGCCCACTTTGCTTGGTTTATTCTTTTCCAAGGCTTTCCTGTGGGGTCTCGGCTTGTTCACTTGGGTCCCAAGACCTTCGACACCTGTTTTGTGGGCAAGCTAAGTCTTTTAAGCATCTCTTTTGGTTTCATACCAGAGCTCAAAAATTTTGTGATTAGATTCATGAATTCTTTCAGCCCTTTAGACTAGAGACCTTCTCCTACCATATGGTTTTGTTGGGAGACTCGCCCAAACTTACTACTAAATATATCCAACTTTGGCACATTTTCAGGGTGGAAATCCTCTTCAATATTTGGAAAGATAGAAATTTCGGCATATTTGTGAACACACAAATGGATAAAAATGTTTCTTTGTATTCTAAAGCTATTATTTTCTCTAATGTACTCTTGTGGATTCAAGTTCAATCCAAAAAGGTTGCACTTAAATTGGCTCATCTTTAGGTGCTTTTTGGATCATTCGGGTAATGCCTCGTGTACTATTGCTCAGGTGCTCATTTCGCCCACCTCCTCTTATGGTTGATTTCCCTCTCAGAACTAGGAGTGGAGTGGCTCTACTTGCCTCCACTCTTAGCCTCCTCTTCAGCATGGTTCCTACTCTCCTTGGTGGACTCATTCTCCTCCTTCGCAGGCTGGCTAGGGGTGGCCCTCTATAGGAGATGTGGGGAGCAGCGGTGGCAGTTTTGGGTGTCCCTCTGATGATACTCCTACTACTGGCTCTAGTTTTCCAGATTTTCATAAATTCTTTATGCATCTGGTGCTTGCAATCTTGCCCCAACATGAGGATAAATATAAAGAAGTTGATGATGGTTGGGGTCCTCCTCCTGACGTCACTCCAGACCCAGCTGATGTATGGGGGGGAAACATAGATGACAAAGACCCTCCTAGCTCTGCTAATACTACTTTGGCTATTTGATGGCCTTTCTTAATGTTTGTAATCTTGGACTTCTGGGCTAGGCCCATGTGACTCTCAAGGTGTTCCTTCATACCACCCACCCCTTTTCTTTGAATATGTATTTTAATCTTTAATTAATATAGATTAGTGCCTATCCATGATAAAAAAAATTGAATGTTATAAGAGTAGATATCAATTCAATGATAATACCCTTGTGGAAAGGGTGAAGGTTAATCCTCTACTTTTGTTAAAAACCACTTATTTAGCCCCACATTTATTTGGGTTTTCTGTTAAAATTTTATGCATTGGGTAAACCCACAAAACTAGTTTACAATTCTAGTGAGGAAGGAAAATTGCAAAAAATGCCCCCATGTAATTTTTTCTAATTTTTGTGGGTTTGAATGAACATTTGGTTCAAGCGAACCCAAAGGGGGTTCACTAGAACCCCCCTTTGAGAAAACCCATTAAATTTTGTGTCCCACATTTCTTGGGAAAAAAAACAAAGGAAAGGTTTGTGGAAAGGGGGTTCACTCAAATCCTAGTTCAAGCGAACCTTTGTTCAAGCAAACTTCCAAGGGGGTTCGCTCGAACCCCCATTTTCCCCCCTTCTCCCCCTCTGGCACAAAAAAGCTCTATATTTTTTTCCCTTCGAAGCTCGAGTTGAGGATGAAAATGGAGGAGACTTCACAGACCCAACTGGATGATGGTAGTCCTCAGAATGAGCTATTTGACAAATATAATTTTAATATGTTTTGGTTTTATTATGTATTTTTTTTTTTAGTTTGATTAAACATAGGTTTTCACCAAAAATCAAGCTCTCTATTCTGCACATGGAAAAATATTAGATTATAAAAAACAAAATTAAAAAATATCAATGCACTAGATATTGATGTCCTCGATCCAACAAAAAAAATTGAATTTCGGTACATACAAAAAATTTTATGTTTTATTTATAGTTTGTCGATGTCTAAATTGTAAATGGTTTGAATTCGAAACTTGATTAAAGAAAAAATATTCAATAAAACACTATTAAATGAATTGGAAGCACTAGATATACTAGTTTACAATTTTTGGCCAAACTGGAAAATGAACTGATTTTTTAAACTAAATCTTCACTTTTGGGCACCTATAGCAGCTAAATCGTGAGGAATTTGAATATGATGCAAACTAGTGATTTGTCACATTTTGTCTCTAGATTCTAAATATATTTTTTAAAAAAAAATTGGACTTATATTTCACTTCTTTTTCCATCTCCTTCAAAAACTATTTTTTTCAGTGAACACTATTTTTAAGGAGTGATGTTCACCGTATACAACATAAATTTTTTCCATGAAGGATAAAATTATAATTGTTTTGAATTTAGATTTGTAACTATGATATCTAGTACTTTCATTTGGTTTAACAGTGTTTTATTGATTTTTTTTCCTTAATCAAGTTTCAAAGTCAAACTAATTACAATTCAGACATAGGAGGACCATATATAATTTTTTTTTTCAAGTATGTATCAAAATTCAATTTTTTTGTTGGATCAAGGACTTCAATATCTAGTGCACTGATATTTTTAAAAAAAATCTGATAATATACTATTTTTCCACATGTGCATAACAGAGAGCTTGATTTTTAGTGAAAAACCTACATTCACAAAAAATAAAAAATAAATATAATAATCAAATTAAATTTATTTGAAATTATGCTTTTTGGGAAGCTTATAATAAGGACTACATACTCACAAGAAAAAATTAAATGAATTCATTTGATCTCCCAAAAGATATATCAAAAGTGGTTTTTTATTAGCATTTTTATGGGTGTAAAGGAGACTTCATTATAGGTATGGTTTAAAACTAGTGGGGTTCTATCCAAGGGGGTTTAATCTAAGGTGGTTTGATCAAACCCTCTTCAATTGGAATTCTTTAAATGGAAATTTTCAAGGCTTAAATCATTATATTTTTTAAAAATATGTGATTTCAACAAAAATCAAGATCTCCAAGAAATTGTAAACCAGTATTGTGGGATCACCCTAGGAGGGTTTCCAAGGTAAAAATTAGGGTTTGGGTGGGTAAAAATAGGAAATTAGGGTTAATTTTTCCTCATTTTGTTTTTTCGGCCTTAGTGAATTCTTGACTATAGTGATCTTTCTCTTGTGATTGTTGATTTGTGATGGCAATGATTCTGGGTGCCCCACATCAATCAGATGTAGTTTGTTCATTCAAGAGGATATTGGCACAAGCATCACAATATGTACTCCTTCCTTTCTTATTTTATTTATTTTTCATTTGCATAATTAATGCTCAAACTTTTTTTGGACATTAGTGGTAATCTCACATTTTTACCGCTATTGCTTCAATTTTACTGCTAGCATAGTATGTATATTTACTACTTTTGTAAAAGGTTCATTCTAGTGCATAATTTGACTGTTGGTGTAAAACCCATCTACTATTGTTTATTGCTTTTCTAAAAAGCTCATGATATTTTTTTCCTTTTAGGAAAGCAATCGCTATCGTCAAATTTTCCTGCTATCATAAAATCTAGCTGCTAGTGTAGAAACTAACTACTATCGTAGTAAATAGGGTTGCTTTTGTTGAAACATGCCATTATCATCCAAAAATGGCTCACTATTGTCAAAATTGAATGATTTTTCTAGTTTTTTTTGTAGTTTTAACTTCGTTATTTGTTTTTCTAGAAAATTCTTGAAATTGAGGGTTGAATGTTTGCAAGCAATTCTCAAACCACTGTATTCTATGGAGTGACAACTATGACAGTTGTTTGATTTGATTACCAAATTCTAGGAGGTTGAGTGAGACTTCCTAAATGTTCTGGGACTATGCCATATATGTTATACGCTATAGATTTAATTCCATAGGGTGACAATGGCTGCACTAGTTGAGAGGTGGTACTCCAAGACATCGTCCTTCCATCTTCCTACTGGTTGGGTGATGATTACACTAGAGGATGTTTGGAGGATTCTGTGGATCCCCATTCATGAAGATAAGGTTATATATGATGTTAGGTAGGGTAATATTTCCATGCAACAAGTACTTGATGTGTGGTGGCTATAGGTGGTGGATTCGGAAATAGAGTCATCTTTGTTTATTGATAGTGTTGATCCACTGTTGATGGTACAAAAAATAAACATCCCCTGCAATTAGTGTAAACACTAAGGTTGATCATTATGCTTCCTTTGATCCAACAACAACTCATGGAAAGCAAATGTCACCTAAACCCTACTTGGAATATTCTATAAATACCTTGAAATGTAACAAACTCTTTCACAACAAATTTCACCCAGAGAATGTACACACCCAATACACTCAAAGAACTCTATCATATACTATAACTTAAGAAACTGAATTTTGAAGCACCAAATCTTGGAAAAGTTTGACTATAGAAATATATCAACACCATCAACATTCCTTTATATTTTCAAGACCTAAAACCAAATCATGGAGAAACAAAAACATTTCTCCCAAACACCTCTACAATACATTGTTCGCACACTGAAGAACACAACTTCTTCTACACAATGATCTAGCACACCCAATTATAAATACAACACCTTTGAAAACCTTCAATAAACATATTTGAAATGAATAGGTAAATCTTCAACCTAGAAGAAATGTGGAGTGACACCAAAACACTCCTCTTTAACCCAGAACAATACTACAACACACTTAAAAAATATATTCACTATACAGTGTAACCAGTTAGCCTTCCACACACTATAACTAATGAATCCAACCTTGTAAAGAACTAAAATTCAAAAAAAATATATTGAATATAGGTATGAAAAATATAAGTAAAATTACATATTTGTAAGGTCAAAAACCACAACACAGAGAAATATGGAGCAAGACCATATCTCTTAGATGACATTGCTTCACAACTCACACATTGGTGAATGCAATTTTTTTGGTAGAATGATCCAAAACATGAAAATTTGGATATAACACCTTTGAACACCTCTGATCAACATATATAAACCACATAGGAAGATCTTCAACCATAAAGAAATGAAAATAAAAAAATAGAACACTTATTTACCACACTATTTCATTTTTTGTTCAATTTTATTAAAAGAACTTGGAAATCAAGAACCACAAACACAATCTCAACATCCACAATACCTTCTCAGCATATCAACCACATACGATGTTAAACATACACAAACACATGCTTATCAAATCAATGCTAGAGTTTGACATCAGTGAAACAATCAATGACAACATAATGCAACCCATCAAAGAAAATCAATAGGTTGACATCAATGCACCAATCTAGGAATATTGACATCAATGATAACAAAAACTTCCAATAATAAAGTTCTCTAAAGTTGCATAAATATCTCTTCTAATGGGGAACAAATGTAGAAATAAATTCGCTTTGCATGAAATGTGGGAGAATTAAGCAGCTTGCTCTATTTAAAGCGTTAGGGTGATCCCCTTGATGGAACTCCACAAAAAATTCTATCAATTCCATCTTAATCTTGCAAATGCTTGGCTTGGACCCTCATTTTGGCTAGTAGTTATGTTCCTTGTCACTGTTTTAGGGTTTTTTGTTTCCTAAATCTCTCACAATTAACCTATGAGTTCAAAAAACCCTTGGCCATTCTAATTTCACATTTGACCTGATGTTCCCAATATCCAATCATTTAAGTTGTCATGTATGCCATCGAATTCATTGTCTTCACTGACCCCCTAGGTTTAGGTTTTTTGGCCAACAAGTTCATTTTCATTTGTTCAAAATTTTACTATTGTCAGGCTTGATTTTCGTTTTAATGATTTAAGTTTTAAATTCCCATTCCTAAGGGTCAAGTTACCATAAGCCTAGAGGTAGCCCCATTTTTAAATTAACTTTTGCGGCATGTGTAGAATTAGGTTTTCATTTTGGCCATCTAATCGTCAAGGGTTGGTCACCACCGTTCCCCATGCCCCATGCTTTTTTATTCCTTATTATTTTATTCACACAATCTGGCAAGCTTCTGCCATGTGTTTGGTGCATTAGTGGGCCCAGTTTCCTTGGTAAAGATAGCTGGCACCATTTGAAGAAGATCATTGATAGTTATCAAGTGATGTGGCCACATCTTGACCACTCCTCGCACATCCATGTTGGTTTATTTCACATTATTTTAAACACACTGGCTAGCAGGCGATAGCCACATGTCGTGATTAGCGGTGGGACCAATGTGTCCAAAGGGCCAATAGACATACCTTCAACAAAGATCAATGATGGACACCATGACATGTGTCTTCATTGGGACCAATTGCTATGTGCCTATGTGTCTTGTGCATTAAGGAAAGATGACCACACAGGCTAGTAGGCAGGGTGACATCTGTCACTTTTGTGGGACTAGCCAGGTTTTGAAGATGTCAATTGCTTCATAAGGGAGGAAGATCAATAGTTGATGGAAGGTGACGTGGATCAATCTTGACCACTCCCTACCATCCCATGAGGGGCCCACTTGTGTCCCATATTCTTTAGTGGGAAAGTGCCACGCAAACATTCTAAAAGGTTTCGATGGAATCTAGTGGAATTGGAATGCTAATAAATTTGGTTGAAAGGGTACTAAGATAAAAAATTATGCCACTTTATGTGATTATTCTTTTGAGCTCATGCTTGGTATTTTAGTCGTCAATTCTGACAGTTATTGGTATGTGTGGGAAGGTGATAATTAAGCAAGGCAGGGTACAAACTAATATTTTGAGATCAAATCGAGATCAATCCCCATTGTTCTACTATGAAGAAATACAAGTGTATTAATTCCCAGGGGTGAGTGGGTAACCATGGCATGACAAGTTTTAATTGATGCTAAGTATGTGGTTGAAATATGTGTACAAAGTGTATGTATATCTACTTGACACTTTTCTAATTAAGAAAAGGCATTAATAGTATACAATTAAGCTTTATCACAACTAGTTACACCAGTGATATCTGTCTGTTGGTTTAGTTTTAAAACATAATCAACAATTGAGATTTAAAAAAAAAACAAAGCAAACTGTTGTCAGCCCATGCGTATAAGCTTTCCTTAAGTATTAATGGTTTGCATGCTTGCATGGCTTAATATAATGAGGACTTATGGCCATATTTTCATTTAGAATTAGGTAGACAATTTAGTTTGGTCTTAGAGAAAAATTGGTGAGAGTTTTCTGAGTCTTCTTGTTCCTTTTTTTAAGAAGTTGAGTAAGGAATGTGAGTTTGTTAAGCCAATATAGAGGTCCAAGAGATTGAGTTTGTTGTATTCTAAGGATAATTCTCCTAAGGAAGAAATTGAGACAAAGGGAGATCCTGAAATACCAAAGGGTAGAAGGGAATGCAGGAAAATCAAGAAATATGGTGTAAGGAGCAATTATCGCTTGAGAAGCCAGACCATTTTAGAAGAACTGGTCAAGTTTAAAGGGAACATGCTTGTTGAATATGAAAAGTTTAAGAAAAGAAGTGAAAGTACCATAAGGTCTATTTGGGGAAAAATAATTCTCCCATTGAGGTTTCTGATAGCCCTTCAGGTAGTGGAGATGATACTAATCTAGAGGATGACTATTATCCCCTCTCCCTAGTACCTTTTGAAGACTTTGACAAGGAATTGGTGATAGTTCCTCTAGTTCCACCATGAACAAGACATGGGCGAGTATCCTCTAAGGCTGATGACTTAGAGTGATGAATCTGCACCATTTTTGTTTTTGATGATACCATACCACCCTGTCTGGATTGTCCTATTCAATATTTTTTTGGTTTTTTGTTTCTAGCACTGATGTGGAAATTTTTAAGGCTGGTATGTTGGAGAAGTTGTAGACTTCCTAACTTTTGCAGCATGTATGCTTTTTCAGGATGGTATACAGGTTTTTACTCATACTACGAGTGGAGAATATTCTTTGGTCAACAAGGACAAGGATTTGATGCTACTGCAGCAAATTTTTCCTTTTGGGGAGCTGGCGTCTCTTCATTTAAGGAATGTGGAGTTTTGTCTTTTCCCCTTCCATTTTCGTCAATGATTACATGTAACTAACTGAGGAGTGTCTCAAATTTTGGTGCAAATGATCTTCAAATGAAATGAAATGTAATTGTAATTGAGCCTAATGCTTTTCACACCCTTGTTCTATAAAAGGGATTCCAAGGCTCATTACAAGGGTCATATTTTTAGGTCTAAACAGGGTCTAGGTGGAAAGCTAAGTTTAGAGAAGGCATTTATTAAAGAATATGGATGAATAGAATAGTAGATTATCTTTGGTGTAAGTCTTCTATGTAATAGTCTTAAATTGGTTTTATAGAAGCTACAAATATCAAAACAAATATTAGCTCAAAAAAATACTCTCCTATGTATATTTCTTAGAAGTTATAAATTAAAATATTAATGGTATTTTCATTTGTCTTCAATTATTCCATTGAATGTATGACTATGTTTTAGCTTTAACTCAAAAATTTGATTAAATTCTTGAAGAGCGTTATAGATTTGTAAGGAATTACAAAGGATTTGATAAGAAGTTTTTTAGGAATTGTGAGGTTTTATACTACAAAGTATTATGAGAATAGTGCACCAATTTCTAAATTAAGTGGCTTATATATTACTAATTCTTTCATATTTGACTTTGTTGTCCCAATTGATGAAGCATTGGCCTATTTGTTAGATAACCTTGCATACAATGAGCTACTAGCATAACTGACTATAGATTTTAAAATAAGAACAATATTCATTTAAAAATATTTTAAATTATGATGTATGGGTTTGAACTACCCCTATCTCCTAGCAAATAGGTAATCATCTACTTAAAGGTCTGCCAAACCTTCAATGAAGTACATTATTTGCAATATGTAGGAATAAATATGTGTATAAATGTGTTATCAATTTGATATACCTAATTTGAACACAATAGGGAATACCCCTAGGTCTCACAAAGCCTGAAGAGTAGGAGGGTATGTGCAGGATCATCATGGAAAAAACAAGCCCTTAAGTGGCAAAAAATTTAGAAAAATCAGAGTTAGGCAACTTGATGTAAAAATTTGAATAAGTTATCTATATTATGTCAAAAATATGTAAGAATAGAAACTGTAGCAAACTGAATGTAGTTTCTAAACTACTAGGTTTAATTAAAAAAAGAAAAAATCTATTTGGTGAAAATTTTAAATTTCAATGTAGTAGAACTTAAATTTTAGGGATACAAAAATAGAAGTAGGTGTCTTTCTGACCACCCTAACCACAATAAAATGATAATATTTTTTTATAAGATTTTAGATATAAGTAGAGGACTCATGTCCAGATGTGATGCATTTTTTTGTAATTTTTTTCCAAGTAAATAATTAAATATGATTTTTTTATTAAATTTTTTTAAAAATATAAAAACTTGTATGTATAACCACCTTTACGTGTTCACAACTTCATGAAATTCAATTTTTCTTTTTTTGATCCTATAGTATGTGAAACATAGAATGTGACACATGTTTCAGATTCAAAAAATGTGATACCGTTTGAAAGCTATAGATGTTTTTCAACCAGCCTATCAATTAGGACTTTAGTCGTAATTAAAATAAAAAATGAATAATAATTATTTATTAAATTCAAAGTATAGCATAATTTATATTGTGGAAAGCTAAGAATCTCCTTTAAAAACCCTTTTTGTTTCATCAATTTTGGGTAAAAAAAAAGTTGTCAGCCATATACCCTACACATTTATGTCATATCACCACTTTTTGGCCCATCATGATCCTAGACATACCCAAGAGTAAAAAATTCATAATACTTTACTCGTTGTGTTGGCCACTAACCTTGAAATTTATTAAACCTAAGGGTTGGCTACCCTTTAGAGAAATTCATGGTTCTTGTATTAAAAGAACCAGCACCCCTCATTATTCTTCTTTTCTCATAATTGTCTAAGTTAATTCTTAGAATATACACATTGATATGTCTTGCATATTTATGACACCAAATAGATTTCACATGTTCTATTACAAACTTGTGTTTGAAGGTGATCATGAAACATTCCACAAGAAGGGATTGAAAAGTGGCAAAGATAATACTTAGTACTAATTTACTAAGGGAGGTAGTGCATTATAGGGTAAACATGGATATCACATCATGGTTTGTTTCTTCCCTCCTTGATCTTGTAGAGAAAAATGAGTTGGTGGGGGTTCTAATAGTAAAATTGTTCAAAAAAAATAAACTAGGCGAGCTCAAGGTTACCTTGGAAGTAGCAAGGTTGGGTGTTGGAATCTAGAAGCCATGGAACATTCAGCCTGTGTGTGAGGAGGGTGCTATATTGGAATGGGTTCTATTTCTTGGAGACAATTTGGAGCCTATGTTAGATCTTCAATGGATTGTAGATTTCAATGCCACCCCTATAGTTGTATGAGTAGTATATCCAATCCATTGCATAAAAAAATCCCTCTTTTATTTTCTTAGAATTTCTAGCTTGAGGCTTTCATTTTATTTTTGTCTCCTTGCATCAAACATCTAGTATATGGGGAAATGTGTTTTATTTTAGCCCACCGATCATCTCCATATTTTGTATTTTTTTTAAAAGATTTTATGCTATATACATGTAATTTCTAAACTTTTATAATATTAATAATATTCAGGGTTTTCCCTTTTATATGAAAAATAATAATATTAACATAATAATAAATAATATATCATGGTAAGGAAGTGATTGATCGAGATGGCCCCATGGTCGAACTTAGAGCTATTCTAAATTAGGAATGGGGTGTGAGGGTGAGATATTGTATGGAGTGGAATTCGGTTGAAGTTTTTAGGAAATGTAAATGGAAATTGTTGTAAGAAATAGATCTCTAAGGATCATAAGGCTCGGTTGCAAAAGTTGTTAAATGACATGCACATAGTGATATAAGAAGAAGAGGATAGATTGAGATGGTGTGGGGAAAAAATAGGTGAATATAGGGTGAAGCTAGGGTAAAATATCAAGGAAAGGGCTACAAAGAAAGAGGATTGAGTAGAGAATTTCTTCTAGCATCGTTTGTGTCTCCCAAAGGTAGGTGTGTTTGCATGGATTGCTATCTATAAATGTATCGTAACAAAAGATATATTAACTAGTCTGGGAATTAAGGGGCATAGCCGCTATGTGCTATGTGGAAAGGAGGGTGAAGATGTGGTTTATATTCTCCTTGGGTGTGAGATGGTAGAATATTGTTGGAAACAGATAATGGGTAGGCTAGGGTGACAAAGCCATATGCTCAAAGATCTAAAATCCATATTTCTAATGTGGCCTAATATCTGAACAAGAGCTCTTTTCCAATGTATTTGGATTGTTCCACCCTCAATAATCATTTAGGAAATTTGGAAAGAATAAAATAGGATGATATTCTAGGAGAAAGAAATGGCTAAGGAGTAATTGGTAAGAAAAATAGAACTTGCAATCAAAGAAATGGTGAATAATGTAGCCTAGAATCAAAAGATTAAATAAATTTATTACACAAGCTAGGATGGGAATTTTAGGAAGGCTTTGTCTAGATTGTCTATTTCCCCCATTAATGGAATTTTGGGGGGTCATCCTTCTGGCTCTCCCAGTAGTGGGGTGGTTTGGATGGCTCCTAATGAAGGTTGGGCAAAGGTGAACTTTGATGTGGCAGCAATTGGAAACCCCAAGGAGAGTCTCGTGTTAGTTGCATGATCAATGATCACAAAGCTAATTTAGTCCTTAAGAAATTGAAGTACCTAGGTGTTGGAACCAACAAAAAAGTATAATTTAGAGTTGACTTGATTGGGATACAATGTGCAAAGAAGGACAATCTAAGAATAACTCATTGAGAAGGGGATATAATGATCACCATAAATGCAATAAGACAAGGGTGGACCCTGAACTAGAAGCTGAAGAAATGGCTATCACCTATTATCCAAATTCTAAGTGAATTGAAGGACATTAAAATATTTCATATCTATAGAGAGGGAAATGAGCTAGTTAATGAGCTGGCCAAATTGACCTCTTTGGTAGGAAGGATGTAATATGCTCTCATGAAAAAAACTAGAAACATATTATGGGGGCACAAAGTCTAGGGAGTAAGAAAGAACGGCGAATGTAAATATAAACTCATGGGAGTTGTGTGAGGTGATGGCTAGGCTAGTCAAACCAAACCATGATAGATATCTATGGAATGATAATTCTCCTCACATTCATTTCTGGTAGAGCTTGTCATTGGAGGTGTTTGGTGGCATTGGGTATAATGGACACTTCTCTCCATCTAAAAAAATTTGACTCAACAAATCTCCTTAGGAGAGATCTCTAAGAAGAGGCTAGGGGATTTTTTCAAATTAAAGTATGGTTTGATATTCTAGCACCAATTCTATTGATGAGTGTTTTAGAACTACACAAAATAGATAAAACACAAGTGCTCTATCTCTCTTGAAAGGTGACTCTCTTTAGAAAAACTTCAGAAAATGACCCCATGGTTTTGAATGCCAATTCTTGACAATTTAGAAAATAACTCAATAGTTGATGTGATTTGTTAGTAATCTTGAGGGGTCTTACGATTCAACAAGGTTGGAAGTGTTAAACTAAAATGTGTATAAACCTTAACTATAATTTTTAGATCAATTACACACCATGAAAATGATACTTGGGAAGGAATTCTTGAGGAACAACCATCGACATAGGGTAAACAATAATATCACATCAATGTTTTCGGTGATGCTCTTAGAGACCAGTGATCCAAAGGAAATGTCTAGGCTTCTTTGCAATAAAATGATATGGGTAAAATCCTAGTTAGTTTGGATGATGTCCTAAAAAATATGGACTTGATGAGTTGGGGTGCCTTTTCCTAGGGACTACTACATGATCTAGAAATGGGGGAAGTTGTTAGTGAAGCTCCCTTTGGTCTTTTTAGTCTACCCTCCATCTATTCTAGAATTTAGGGATGCTACCAAGAGGAGAATTTTTTCTCTAAAGATCCTTGGTTTGGAGGCATACGAGGGTGTGGTGTGGCTTCAGGCTTGGGTAAGTGCACCAAGATGGTTCCCAAAAAGGGGGCTTAAGTGGCCACTTTTTTTCTGAAATCAGGAAATGCTGACCTTGGACATGAAATTGAGGATAGTTACACTCAAAATTTTGAGATGGAACAAAAACAAGGATTGAAGTGCTCCAAGTCTACTTTCTAAACTACTAATTTATTTTGAAAATGATTGAGATTAAGGGTTTCAAAAGGGGGATGTACACAAATTGGTGTTATTTTTATTAGAAAAACATAACATAGCAACTCTTGTATGACCTGAGCATGGTGAACTTTTTTGTAGTATTTTTGAAATCGCTATTGTAAAAAGTTAGCTAACAACATCTAGTTGATGCACAATTTTTTTGATAATTTTTTAATGAATATTTGATTTTTTACTAATTTTCTAAGTGGGCACTTCCTAAAAAGCAGAATTTTGGTCGTGCTCCCCATAATTTTTTTGAAAATAATTGATTTTTTTCTTTTTTTTTTTAAATTTGTAGAATGGAGTCTAGTTTCTAAAAATGTAATTTATTTGAAATTTTGATGAACAGTTAATTTACAACAAAAAAAACACCAAACACTTCCTTTTGGCAAAAAATAGACATACAAACAAAAGAAATTATGGATGAAAGGCTTAACATTGTCAAAAAGTGAAAATTGGATAGCTAAGAGAGAACCTAACATTACCCATGTTTTCAATTTTTTTGATATTGAACTAGATGCAATCTTCATGGTGAGCACAGACCTGATTATGTCAAAAATTGTAGAATTTGCAAAAACACGTCTCTGGCCTTGTTGGGAATGCCCTCCAAGCCTTTGGGTTGGTATTCCAAGGCAAGTAATTTCACTTTTTTCTTTTTTTTTAACATGAAATAATGCGAGTGCATTTTGTAAAAAAAAATTCAAAAGTGGCCAAAAAATTGGTACCCAACTTCATGCACCCACTCGCTTATATTCTTGAGGAAAATCTAGAAGATAATGATAGAATGAAGAGATGGAAGGGAGTGACATCTATGGTGCACCTAGTGGATGTTGGTGATGAGCTCATGACCGGCACTAGCATCTCTATGATGGGTTTCAATGCATGTCCCAATGTCTCAGTGTTATCTTTTGTGAAAACTCATGGTGTTCTTCTACTACAATTATAATTGTAAAGGTCTTTTTTTGAGTCTTGTATAAAGTAGTGTTGTCTTAGTTTTCGTAGAGCTGGGGATTTAGGAAATTGATAATATGTCTAATTTTATTTTAATGGAGCCTATGCATGGTCACAAGGCCTATTAATTGACCTCATTTTGGATTGTAATGTTCATATTTTACAAAATTGTTTAATATAAGGTCCCGACCACCTTACGGCTATTTTTGAACTGATCATAATAATAATAATAATAAACTAATTAACCCCTAAATCCACTCTAAACATTATATGTAAGTTTAATCTTAACCCTAACCTTATTTCTAAAAATTTAAACACTAATTATAATTGTAATCCTAACTATAACCCTGACAGTTAGAGTTATACTTCAATTATGATTAGTTTTCAATTAGGATTTTGGGTAAGGCTAAACGAAAGTTAGGGTTAAGTTATATAAAGAGAATAATTTAATAATTTAATAGAATATTAATAGTAATATAATAATAATAATAATATAATAGAAAAATAAAATAAAAATACATAATATTATAATATAATAAGAGCAATAATATAATAATCACAAGAATATAATATAATACAATATAAAAATATTGATAGAATAATAACATAATATAATTAAAATCATAAAATAATAAGAAAATAACAATCATATTATGTTAATAATATATTAATAATCATATTACAATAATTATAATAATAATAAACTAATTATTAACAAATAAATCACTCATAAATGTAAATGTAACTCTAATATTAGATGCAAATTTATATTTTTAAAACTAACACTAATTGTAATTGTAATCTTATTGGAAACCTTATGTATAATTCCAACCCTAGCCCTAATTGTCAATGTTAGACTTTTTAAGGTTAATGTTTGGTTGAATGAAGGTTAGGATTCAACTATATAATAATAAGAATATAATAATAATAAACTAACTAGTTTATCATTAAACATATAATTACATACTATCATTTAATATAATTAAATATAATATAGTAATAAATATATTTAATGTAATATTATTAAATATATAATTATATAACAATTTTTAAAATTACTAAATTAAAAATAATTATTATTATTATATTAATATAATTATACATAATATAAATTTATTATTATAAAAAAGTTAAAAATTGCAACTAAAAGGTAAAATATCCTAGTTATCTTATTCAACAATATATCTAAATTACGCCGAGAGATATCTTAGTGGAGCATTTGGATTGTTGGGAGTATTTATACTAATTTTATTAGAAGGTAAATTTATTTGTTATAATAATTTAAATTATTATATTATTTTATATAATAGTTTATTTGTAATTTATTGTAATTGAATAGAGAAATCATTTTATTAATTTTTAGTGAATGAAAATGAATTATTAAATAAATGTAGAAATTGATAATATTGAATTGAGGTAGAATGCATTTTATTTCTACAAATGTTGATTATATTGAAAACATCAGTTTAGAATTTACACTATTTAATTTCTAAGGCTTTAAGCCTATTTTCTTCTACTTTTGTATTTGCAATTTTCTTTCCTCTCTTCATTTTTTCATATTTGTCGAATGTGAATGGAGGCATAATGTAGAGGCCTTGTATAGACTTCACATGAGAAATTCCCACAAATGTTAGTCTTGTTCTTTCTATTGGTCCTATATCAATTGTTGCTTTTTGGAGAGTTAGACATTGTGCTTTGTGCATTGTTAGTGGCCAAGCTACTCTTAATGGTATTTGGATTGTGCTTCCTCATTGAATTGGTGTGATTGGAATAGTAAAGGGGTGTCCATCATCAAAAGGTATTCCAGAGGAATTGTCAAATTTGACCAATACATATGTTGGTGGTTGCGGTGGTCCTATTCTTGGTTTGTATACAATTTGTTCAACCATTTAGAGAGCTCCATTTACAAGTCCTGCTTGTATCCAAAAATTTGATGTTAACATAACTCTTACATTTATACTCAATAATAACTTAATATCTGGTTCTTCATCTGCTTTATCTTCTGTGACACTGTTAGTGCCATTTTTTGTTAGAATGTTGTGTGCAACTAGTTTTGCCAATGAGTATATTTTTTTCCTATTGTGGATGTGAACATTGTTTTCAAAATATTCATTGGTTGTTGCATCAAGTCTTTTATTAGATCACGTCATTAGAATTTCCCAGCCATCTATAGTAGGGTTTGCATCTTTAATATTTGCTAGCATTTGTTGAAATATTTATTGATCATTGTTTAATCCATCTTGTCTGTAAATGTGCTCTAAAGTAGTGACATTTGTGAATTATTCCCATAGTATTCTAGCTCACCTTTTGCTTCTATATATTGGTTTATCATTAATAGGTGGTAACTATTTGAGGTCTCCAACCAAAATCATTGATATTACTGAAAGCAATTCATAAATTCTTGTGTTGATAATTTTTGTGATTAGAATTCAATTCTAATACATATAAAATTATTTTTTCTAAAAGGAATAATATATGGTGTTTTATTTTTTATTGAGAGGCATAAATACAAATTTTTGATATGAATTTTATGGAAAATCTTGATGGAGTCGAAATTTATGTTTTCAAGCAATTTTTCACCTAGAAAGCTCATTTGATCAATCAGTATATATCTAACATGTGCTAATTCCTATTGGAAATGTGTTAATATTTTTTTCTTAAAGTTCTTTGAAGTCTCTTATTGTAATTTTCAATTTCAATGGAATAGTTGATGCTTCGATATTGAATGCTACTACTCTAGTTGGTGCAAGTAGAAGAAGGGGAGATTGATTCAGCCTTGAAGCTTTCTAGAGTGCTTCTTGTATTGCACCTTTAACATATGACTTTCCCGTTCTTTTTGCTCCTTGAATAATCATAAATAGTGGTGATTTATTTTGATTAGCATTGTAGTGTGAGAGGATAAGATTAATTCCTTTTTATTCTTTATTGCTAGGATTTCCATAGCTGGTAGATTATGCTACATTATGATGAATTGAAGAGCTAGTACTTTTCATGGTGTTAATGAAATCGATAGTTTAATATGTGTACTATTCACTTTATTTGCACTTGAAAACCTGATAGCTTCATATGTGTATGTGTAGTTGATGCTCCAATATTGAATGTTGCTACTTGAGTTGGTGCAAGTAGAAGAAGGGGAGATTGATTTGGCCTTGAAGCTTTTTGAAGTGCTTCTTGTATTGTACCGATAACATATGAATTTCCAATTCCTATTATTCCTTGAATAATCATAAACAATGGTGATTTATTTTGATTAGCATTGTAGTGTGAGGGGATAATATTAAATGCTTTATGTTGTCTATTATTGATATTTTGATAGTTGGTAGATGGTGCTACATTATGATAAATTGCAGAGCTAGTACTTTTCATGATGTTAATGAAATTAATAGATTCATATGTGTATGTGTAATGTTCATATTATTTGCGCTTGAAAACTTGTTCACACCTCTCTCTTGTTTGCATCTAGTGCAAATAGGGCCTTGAGAAGTTTGAGATATTTAATTCCAATGTAACATTCTTCAAAAGTATGAAAAATTGATGGGGACTTGTATGCATCTAAATGCTTGTGGAATACCATTTCCATATGTTTGAATTTAGTTGCAAGCAATCCATTTGAATTTTAACCACAATGGAAATCATTTTCTTGTTCAAAGCTATCCATGTTTATATTTTCTTCCCCTATATTTTTTATTGTGAATGTTGTAGAATTAATTGTATTTTTTCCCTAGCATATCTTATTCTATTTGCTTCATTATTATTTTTCCTTTGTTCATCTCTTTTTGCATCTTTCATTTTCTTCCATTGTTCTTTCCTATATTCTTGCTAGTATTCTTTTTTTATACTATTTCCTTTGTTGCTCAGATTCAAATTATTTCTTTGGACTTCCCATATCTAAAAAAAATCCGATCCTGTAAATTTAATGAGTATGAAAGGAGAAATATAATAACATAGTATGAAATATAGTTTTGTATTGACTTGTGATTTTTAAATTTTTTTTTAAGAACTACAATATCCTTCCAATTGTTGCAACTTAAGAATAGTAGTTGCATTGATAAAATATATTAGTGTAAATCATTATTCTTAATATTTATTAGTGTTTTTTGTAAGCATTCATAAAATATATGAGTGTAAATCATTATTCCTAGTATTTATTAGTGTCTTTTGTAAATAGTTTAGATTTTTAAAAGAAAAAGCATGAGTGCATTCAAAAGAATGCTTCAAAATAAAATTATAGATACATCCACAAAAATGGTTGGAAACCATTCTAAAAATCCACTAAATTATGATCATGTTAAAATCTTAACAAATTTTACATGTATAAAAAACATAACTATATAATTAAATATAATTATATAGATATATTAAAGAATTAATGTACAAAGAAATTATCTTAAGAGATATATGATTGAAAATACATTGGTGTTTGATATAGTATGTGCATAGGAGTTATTTGTTGGAAAGAGACACTACAGAAGCCATTTGGTGTTGTCATTGATGGAAACCCTAGTCACTGATTTGATCTACACTTCAGTAGTTTCTTATACCGGAAGTCAGATTGAAGTTTTGTGATTAACTATCAGCTAGAACATAACATTCGACAGAATTGTATTCATCGATTCATATGCAATTTTTCATTATCATTTTGAGTTGTGGATCTCAGGGAAGGTTTTTTGATGTATGAACTATGTTATCCTTGAATCATAGAGCCTCGTATTGATTTGTGTGCAAGTTAGAAGATCCAGTTGATGACTAAGTGAATATAGCATGTTGTGGATCTTCGAGGAGTAATTTTTTGAAGTGTTTGTGTTAGAGCATGTTTTTTTGGGTCCCCACTATGTTGTGGCCGACTTTGGTTGGTGCGCATTGAAAATTATTTGTGGATTGAGCCAACGATTTGTAGAAATTTTATGTTTTGTTGAAGCTGGCATGTGGTTGATTAAATATTTAGTTGTAGATATATATAAGTGATCATTTATATCATTTGGATGTATGTACAAAGTTTTTTAATGTGTGTTGTGAAATTCAGAATGATTATAGAGAGATTATGCATAGTTTCACTTGTGCAGAAAAACATTTGTGATCCAAATTAAAGTAGACAGAGTAGAAGAGTAGAATCAGACAGAAGGTCAAGAATATGATTGATGTTCTTAACTAGAACTATAATTATGCATTAGCATATTTTATTCTCTTAGTTTAAATCTTCTACATGTAATCCAAATTCTTTTGTAAGACAGTGATTCTTCCTTTTGTATCTAAGCAGTGAGCTCTAGGAAGTGTGCCTAAATGCATGTACATTCCCATTTGTAAACACTTATAATTGAGTATACTCATATTGCGGATTGAACTCCACCATGGTTTTTCCCCTAACATGGTTTCCACATAAAAAAATCCTTGTTTTATGGTGTTTTGGTTGATTACTTTTTGTTCTTCATCTTTCTTTTGATTCAATCCTATAAGTGGTTTAAAGATTAGGATAATAAAGTTAAAAATTGTAGAACACTGAGTCACCCCCATCTCAATGTTCCTTGACTCCAAAAATTAGTATCAAATCCTAGTTCCTTGGAAGAATTTTAAAAGCTTGGGGAAGATTTGGGAAAGTGATTCAATGGATTGAAGCATTCTTCAACAAAAACTTTTGGTGGCACTAGATGATCTTGATTAGTCCAAATATAAAGTCTAAGAATTGCAGGAAAGCCTCATGAATGCTAAGAAATTCATTGAATCATTGAAAGATAAAATCAATTAGTTAAGGGAAAAGAGAAAGGAAGTTTGTGATCAACTTAAATAGAAAGAAATTAAGAGCATGGAAGGTGAACACTAGAGTCAAGACTTGAAGGAAAGATAGAATAATGTGAAAAGATTACGAGAGATAATGTTGTCCTGAAGCATGAGATGGAATCTATTATGATGAGGATGACCAAGGAGATTGGAGATAGAAAGAAGAATGAAGAGAATCTTGCTCGTCCTATTAGCTCACCAAATTTGCACCCTGTTTCCTAAGCTTTTGTAATTGCACTCAACAGATTTGGACTAACATGGGACTACTTTCAAGTTGTGGGTGACCTATTTGAAAGAATACCTCCAATGATAAGGGTTGGCTTCCCATTTTTGATGCCACCTATCTAATTTAAACTCTAAGATAAGGGTAAGAAATTTCATAAAATAAACCTAATACAGAAAGAAACTAAGGTGATACACCAAAAACCTAGACTTGCTAAAAGCCTTACACATTCAAATCAATATTTCAAAGAAAAATCACACAACTCCCTTTCCAATACAGTTCACATCAGAAAATTATAAAGAGGTCTGTAACAGTGTTTTCAAAAGGAAAAAATAGACTTCACAATCAATAACACCATTAAACAACATAGTTTATAACCTGTAAACATGCATTTTCTATCAAATGGATGCATGAAACATGGGACAAGTTTGTAAGGAAAATGACTTTTCACAAAACAGACTGATCAACCATTAATGACACACCATAAAACATGAAGAGAGAAGGTAAAATACTCCAATCTATTAATTCAAAGTGCTTACTGTATACTAGGCCTATCTAAGTTACAATGCAGCTCCATGAAAAACAACTCCAAGAAAAGCAAGCTATCCTTTAGCTAGAAAAAGAAAGAACTCCCTAAAATGTTCAAAATGAACATACTTAGGCCAAAATGCAACCAAAAACCCACAAAAGTCCTTCTAGAAACCCTAAGTTGGATGAAACAAAAAGGCCAAAACAAAAGCTTCTAAAAACACTCCAAAAGTTCCTCCAAATGTATAAAATTCAAGCCATGACTTGACCCACCAGAAAAGCACGACAAAAAACCTCCAAAATGGCCCTCTTTCCTCCAAAATAGTCAAATACATCCCCCCACACATTCTCCATGTTGACAAGTCATCATCAAATTTGGACCCACACACAAGTCATGCAATATGTGTGTCTTGAAACATAAGACTCCAAAAGGAATTAAAAGATAATAACTTTCATTAAGTGATTTATAAAACATCACTTAATTAAGTCATTTTATGATTCAAAACAAGAATAAGGGCCCCACCATCTCCTTGTGTTACATTTGCATTAAAAGGCACAATAAAAGTGATTTTCAAATCACTTACATGATGTCTTCAAATATAAAATAAAATGTAACATGTAATGTCATATTTAAAAGCTTTGAAAGCTTCCAATGCATTGACCATCTCAACCTACCTTATTCTACATTCTTGAAAATACACACATGGGCAATACACATGTTTGCAAAGGCATCACTAAGCTCCAAACATCTTGGCCAATATGGCCAACCTCCAAACTCCTTGGAAAGCATATTCAAAGTCACAAGCCACTAAGGAATCATGATCAAAAGGTCAAAGGAATGACCTAATTCGGTACACTCCATAGGTTGCTTGAAACACTTAGCAACATTTTGAAAAGGCACAATGTTTTTAACAAGGGGAAAAGAGCTTAAGGCAAGAATGCCTAAGTTAATAAGCATGAGTTTTCAGCCCCCATCACATTTCTCATGTGTTGATTTTTTAAAACAAGGGATACAAATCCCATTGAACTCAAGTACGGTCAAACCCTAATCATCAAACCAATAAAATAATGAGGAAGCACCATCATTCGGTCGTGGAACATTCTGGAACCAAGATGCAGCCACCAGGGTTTGAGCAAACATAGGAAAACATGGAGATTCACATTGGTTTTGTCAAGATTCTTTGATGAGAAACAAGGGAAAAGAGGTAAAGGCTCGTTTCGAAGCTTAAAATCTGCATTTTTCTATCATTTGGAAGCCATTTTTGATCTACAGGCTGAAACTATCTTGTGCTTTTCTGATGCAAATATTTTGAACTCCACTTTCTCTATGATTTCCTTTTGTCTCAGTTTCCATTGAGGTGTTATCTGGAGCTCCATGTTGAGTTGAGGCCATACTGGGTAAGTTTATTCTGCATAACCTTATTACTCTTCATTCTTTTCTGCAAAATAAGCTCATTTCGAGCTTTGTAGCTATTGAAAATGTTGCTTCTCAATGAGTTTATTTATATCTTCTCAACTTTTCAATGAGAAACCTATTTCATTTCTTGAAGGAAAGATAAAAATATTATTCCTCTGTGCATTTCTATAACTCGAGCTCAAATGTAAATTTGATTTTCCTTCATGTATTTTCCTATGCTCGACTTTGAGTCTTTATTTGAGTAGAAAAAATAGTTGGAATGCTTATTTATACACATTTTCCTTTGGGTTTACCCTAAACCCACAGCTCCATGCTTTTCCTCTGTGATTTCATACAAATTCCTGTAGAAAACTTTACATTCCCATGTAAATTCCACATTTGATTATTTTACAAAAGTAATGGACACTTTTTAACATCCATGGCTGTGGCCATAGGGTTTTCCTTGAGCCTTCATAGGTGGAATTCTGGAACTTTAAAGGAGTTTTCTTGCAAAATATAAACATGTTAAGCTTTGGTAAGCCATCATCTGTAGAACTTTCACCATTCTCCTCATTGTTATTATAGAAAGTATGCTCCTTTGGAGCTCTATGGTTATAGTCATGAATTTAAAAACCCTTGTTTTTTTGTGTATGACTTTTAGCTCAAGCTTATGTCTACAGTTGACTAGTTTTCTTAAAAAAAAATTGAAATATATCTTATTTTGTTGTGTCTTTTGTGCAACATTTCTCTATTTCAAGAATGAGAACCCATTTCTATGTGCTTTAAATCTATTTGGTGTAATAGAAGATTCTTGGATTCCATTACTTTATGCAAATACCTGCCATTTTGATATGTTCTTTCGTAGAGATATATAAAAACCCCTTTCTATCATATAGCCATGGTTATACATTTCTTGTATTTTTTGCTTTTTCCCCTCTATTTTTTTTTTATCCTTGAAAAAATAAGCACCGTTTTCTTTGTTCACTATGAAAATCATCTTGCTCCAAGATAATAGTATGAATGAGACGTTGTGAAATAATGGACAGTCAAAACAAGAGCTATCTCAGCCAACGTTCCATAAGAAAATGTTGTTCTGTGAACAAAACATGACTTGCTAAATGATTCAATTCTATTGCACAACATGAACTCTATGCCTCTTTCCCATTCCTTCATGATCATTTACCTCAATGTCATGGCTCAGCCTTGAGTCTTTATCTAAGTAGAAAAGTTGGAATGTTTATTTCTGCACTTTTATCTTTGAAAATTAGTGAAAATAATGTTATCTTGAGCCCTTTTATTATCTATAATTGATAGGAGTAACTTGCTTTTCTCTCTACATTTTCTGTGTATTTCCACTATTATGAGGTTTCATCATGATCTTGTTCACTGGGAAAATCCTTTTGCATTAAGGACTATATACTCAATAGAAAAGTAATCAAAGACACTAAAGATGATGGGAAAATGCTATACTATTGGTTACCCTTGAAGTTGAAATTTTTTTGATCTCCTAGTGGTAGGTCTATGTTGTTGAGAATCCACTGCACATCAACAACTTCACTTCTCTTTACTATCATGACAATGTTGTTCTTTTTTGCATTAATTCCATGTTCAGTGTTATGACTATACTCCCATGGAATGCTATGTTGGTTGACCACTAATTTGCATTGTATGGCTCCCTTCTCACTATGTAGCATAGCATTTTTACTTTCGACTGAGTTCACATTAGTATTATGTTGAAATTGATTCTCATTGTTTGATCCATTCTTTTCTTGCCTGATAAGATAGCCTATGATGGAGAATTTTTCTATCATTTAACTTCAGATTCAGATCCTTGCAATTGGAAAGAATCTAATATGTTAATATGATCCTCAAAATTCACCGCTCCTTCTAATTCATTGGACATTAATTGAAATTCCCAACCATTAAGACAATTTTTCACCCAACTTGTTGATTCTTGTTTCATGCTCTCACTCACCGAACTATATGGATCTCCTTTACACAACCAACTCTGTGAATTTAGCTTAGGGATATTTATATCCCACATCTATCCATAGTTGAATTCTTGCAACCCCCAAATATATTTGAACTGTGACCATCTTGCTTTTTTCATTTTGGAGTTTGAGATTCATGAGCTTAATGTACAACTCCAACCACCACTATGTTTTATGCATTTGATACTCATACTATGGAGGAACATGGCTATATTAAATTTATGCTTGGCCTCTTTGTTTCTTTCATTCATGACACTTACAAGCACTATGAGGATTCCATCATTGTTGTGATAGTGCAATTTTGAAGACTTTGAATTTCACATGAGTTTGATCACTATCCACCTGTGATCTCAAAACATGACTGTGAACTTTATTGAAGAATTTTCTCTTCATTACATAGTTTGCTCCTTCACTTGAACTCTATTTTTTCAATAGGAGAAATCCTATGTATTGTGTTCATGTTGATGTCCCTTCCATACTTCATAAGACCATCCATTTATTTTGACATTCCCACCCCCTAGATCAATGTATGACTTAAGAAATGGTCATTATTTTCTATTCCCTATTCTCTTCATAGATGATGATCTAGCTGCAACTTAAATGATGTTGAATACTTGGGCCTACAACTCAAAAGATATTGACACTACTCACTATTTACTTCTGCATTGTTTCACATCCACGGTCAGGAGGTTTGTCTTCAATTGTATGCTCCCCTGCATGACACCTCTAGCATCCATTGTTGGTTGTCCTTATCAACAACAATGACCTTTACCTATTGCATTCATTTTCACAAGTACACCTATGAATGAATAATATCAATTCCCTTTGGCTCCTGTAGCTCTTGCAAAGGTGTTTTCCTTGTACTTGTATCAGGACCTTGATTCAACCATTGCTCTTTCCTTTATTATGTGTAATAATACACATAGTCTCCTCATTTTTACTTTATTGGACAACCATATGTCACATATGTGGGTGACCTAACAACTCACCTTCCTATGCAATGTGTGACTACCCCATAGGGTTACGATGAGAGCGGCTTGAAAAAAACTTAAAATGCTTCCTCATTATTTAATAGATGCATAATTGAACTTGATGCATCTTTTGAATCTGATAATGAAAGTTGATCAATTGGTGTGATTCCATATTGATTTGATGCATTGATAAGAGATAAATCTTTGATCAAGTTTCTCAATTTCCCTTTTGTTTCAAAGCATGCTGAGCTCTACCCTCATGGGAGACACATTTACCCACATGTTGTATTTAACTGAATCAGAATAGTAACCAACCTGCCCTAAATTTGCACATGAAGCAAACAAGTTAGAAAATAGATGCATATTTTGGATGTTTTGATAACTTCACTATTTTCCAGGACATCCAAGGTTTGCATGCTTCTTTAATGCACTTATGGATCAGTTTATACATGCATAGGTAGGTGTGTATGTAAGGATTGAATCTTTCATTTCCTAGAGCTTCACTCTAAAATCATGTTTTATTTAGATGTGGGGTGAGGAGCACTACAAAGCTGGGAGGGACACAAGTGGCTTGGGGCAGTCGCAGAGCAGTCGGGCAACCCGCAACCAGTCATTCTCAGGCAATGACTGGTTCCATTCTTATATGCACCTTATTTCTTTCTTTTACTTATTCATGTATGAACTGCTTCATATGTTCATTGAATAAGAGAGTTATTCCCTTGGCTTGTGAGGGACATTTATATTTCAAGATTATCAATAAAAGACTACATTTGTATATCTATGATTCTCTTTCACATTTTTTGTAATGCAACATTGAAATGAAAAAATGTAATCTACTTTGTTTTGACAACCATTCCTTCATGCATATTGAAATTAGCAATGTTATGGTTTATCTTTAAAGTTTTAAACAACATGAAAAGAACAAACACTAGGTGACCCGATTTCAGTTGAACGCTAAAAAACAAGTAACAAGTCCTTGAAAGAAAAATCTGAAGAATGCAGCCGAATTGCTGATGATTTCAATGAGTTGGAGCTTGAATTGGAACAATCCAAAAATAATGAAGAAGAGCTTGAAAACCAAATTGTAAATCTCATAGATAAAATTTCTACTGCAAATGAATTCAAGAAGAAGTTCAAGATTAGCTCAACCAAGCTTGATGAACTGATTAAAATTCAAAGGACTGGAAGTGACACGTGAGGTCCTTTATATGAGAAAGGAGAAAGCTCCAGATCTAGACAAAGGAAATTCAAGCAAGGAAATCAGATGAACAAAGCTCAAAGGTATCCGATAAGACAACCCTTTGCTCAAAGGTTCATTGGTTACTGTTTTGATTGCAATAAATTTGGTGATATGGCTGCTCAATGTAGAACTAAAATTAATCCAAGTCACAGTCCATCATTCATAGGTCATTGTTTCAATTGCAATAAGTATGGTAATAATTTAGTTGAATTTACAAATATGTCAAACAACCTTTTCAATAGAGATGTTAGATGTTGGGTATGTGCAAGATCATCATGGAAAAAATAGGCCCTTAAGTGGCGAAAAATTCAGAAAAAATAGAGTTAGGCAACTCAAGCATAAGAATTTGAATAAGTTATCTATATTATTTCAAAAATATGTAAGAATAGAATATGTAGCAAATTGAATGTAGTTTCTAAACTAATAGGTTTATTTTTTTTTTAAATCTATTTGGTGAAAATTTGAAATTTAAATGTGAGCTTAAATTTTAGGGGAAAAATAAGAAGTAGGAGTTTATCTTACCACCCTAACCACAATAAAATGATAATATTTTTTTTATAAGATTTTAGATACAAGTAGAGGACTCATGTCCCAATGTGATGCATATTTTTTTATATTTTTTTCTAAGTAAATAATTAATTATGAATTTTTTATTACAATTTTTAAAAAATATAAAAAACTCGTATGTCTGACCACCTTAACTTGGTCAAAGCTTCATGAAATTCAATTTTTTGTTTTAATCCTATACTATGTGAAAAATAAAATTTGAGACATGTGTTGGATTCAAAAAATGTGATAGTGTTTGAAAGCTATAGATGGTTTTCAATCAACCTATAAATCAAGACTTTAGCTGTAATTCAAATAGAAAATGAATAATAATTATTTATTAAATTCAAAGTAAAGCATAATTTATATTGGTGGAAATCTGAGAATCTCCTTTGAAAACCCTTTTTGTTTCATCAATTTTGGGTAGAAAAAAAGTCGTCAGCCACATACCTATTATATTACCACTTTTTGGCCCATCATGATCTTGCACATACCCTGTCATACCTACAATAGATTTGTCCATATTGCTAACCAGTGTAGATCAAGAGGAAATCAATGGAACAACTAGTCTTGACAAAGAAATGTGGTGTGGTACGATTACAACAAATCCGGTCACATTGCTAGATTTTGTAGAAACATAAAGGGTCTGGTAAATCAAAGGAAAAACATGCAGAATGATGAAAAGGGAAAAAGAAAAGTTACTATGGATGAGATCAAGAAGAGAATGAAGAAGACATAGGTGAAAAAGAGTCCTTCTAATACAAGAAATGGTTCAGCACTAGAATCTAGTTTTGGTAGTTCCTCCAGGAACTATTTTAAGGCCTCTAGCCTAGGGGGTGTTCTTAAGAAAATCTTTTAACCCCCTTGTCAGTAGTTGGTACTAGAATGTGGCAGATAGAATTGATTACATTAGTGATGTGTAGATGTTTTGGGATCTCTTATGGAGGATATTTCTGTAAAATTGAAGGTCCACAGAAGAATTTTCTTTCATAGTCTCTAAAAACAGGGTATCCGGAAGACCTAGGGAAAAATCATTTATAGTGATGAAAAATTTAGGTGCACGAATGATAAAAAGTCATTTCTATCCCTCATTTGTCACATTGAATTTTGAGAAGTTTGGAGAACTTTGCAAGAAAATTTTGGCTAGATACAATTCTAAAGGCGATTCGGTGATCAAACCCTAATCCATTGAAAGGTATTTATTTGTAAACTCGTGAACTTGAAAATTCTAGAAATGGTTGCTCTATTGGTTGTTGATATTAAGGATAGGCCCTGTCTGAAATTCAAATGGCACCCATTCAAATCCATTGAGATAGAACCATTAGGTGCATTTTCTTCCATTCCATATGGACTTTTTCATATTGAAGATATTAGGGAATACATCCATGCAAATGTTCAAGAGTTAGGAATCTCCCAATTATTGAATTTATATACGAAACACATTGTGGGAGAATATTTTTGTGTAAAACTTGAATTCAAAACTCTGGAGGAGAAGAAGTTCACTCAGATTGTGAAATTTCCTTTGTTCAAAGAAAATGAATGGGTCTAGCACATATTGAGTCAAGTACATGCCAATTTTATGTGGTTAAGTCAGCCTTTCAAGATCACAAAGGAAGCTATAAGGATTGTTAGTGGTTTGAATTCATCTAGTGGGTTGCCGACATTGAAATTTATGAAGAATCAAATAATCACAGATGCAACCGGTTCATTTTTTGACAAGAGAGTCATGACAATCAATGATATCATCGAAGTGGATGTTAGATTTTCCTCTATGGTCATTGGTTACAAAATATATCACTCAAGCTAGGATAATTTTGTATCTGGTACAACAATCTATGCAGCATATCAGATGGTTAAGGAAAATGTAGATTATAACTTATGTGAGTTATTTGGAGCCAATTATTTGAGAATCTTGCCAAAATCAAGAAGGATAAGAAGAACTCTTTCAAGTATGGTAATCTATTGTTGTGTCTATTCTTCTACTTCATGAATGAAGTTCTAGGAGTTGGAAAAGTGCATTAGCAAGGTGATAAATTGGTAGATGTTCAAATTAGAGACATCTTGTATGGAACTGGTGACAACAAAGCAAGAAAAAATGCTATTTGGGGTTATTTCAAGAGTTTTCAAAATGAAATGCAAGCCAAAGAAAGGATTCCTACATCTATTGTGGAAAATTACAAGGACATAATTTGCTTCATGGCTGATATTGATAAGTGCTTGATGGAAGTTGTAGAACCAAGAACAGTGTGGAAAATGCCTATGGGTTATGAGGTTGAGGAACACATTTTGGAGCTATATGATCAACACTTTCTAAGTAAACCTCAAGATCTGATAGACGAAAGGTTTGGTACCTTTGAGAAAAATAAAATGGAAGTTAATGCACAGTTGAAGAAGCCTATGATAATCTAAAAAGTGAGAAAGGAAGTTGAAGCTTTTGAAGAAAGCATGGGGATATCAGTTGAAGCTATAAGGGAAGCTAGGAGGAAAAGAGAAAAAGCTGAAGTAGGAGAGCCAACTAGAACCAGGTATGCTAGTTTGACAACATCCTCTGCCAGATCTAGATCCACAAGGAGCTCTTTTCTCTCATCTAGTCCTCTAAAGAAGTCAAGCCCTGTAAAATCTCAAGCCAAGACATACAGGAGAGAAGGAAAGAGGAAGAAGGATAAAAGAACAAGAGTCTATTTTATTGTTTCAAAGGATGAAGGAACTAAATTTGATGAACAGGTAAGATAAATTAAGAAAAAGGGCTCAAAATCATCTAAAGTCTCTAAGGACAAGCCCTCCAATGAAGAGAAAGCAAAGAAAAAGATGAAAACTGACAAATCAGGTATGTCTGTAGAAGAAGTGGAAAAACCTCTGATTAAGGATGGTAATCTTAGGCCACTTTGTGAATGGTATGGAACCTTTGATAGCGTTAGTCAAAGAATTCTTGAGGAAGCCACAATAAATTATTTGAATAATTTCAATATGAATCTCATTGAAATAATGTTTGAGTTACCTAAAGGTCTATATGAAGTCTTAGAAATGAGGAGAGTGAATGCAAGAACTGAAGAAGAGCAAATGAGAGAACAAATACTTCTTGATCTATATTCGGTGATGTCTATAGAAGAGATGAAGAAAATTCTAAATGATGCAAAAAGGAATTTTAAGAGCAAGAAAAGGGTGAATAAGCTGATGATTGGGCTAATTGAAGAAGTTGCAAAAGAAACTGAGAAAATACTTAAGGTAGCTCTATTGAAAAGCATATATAATGTTGTTTCTAACGAGCTCATAGTGAAGATGCTCCATTTGGTTCGGTAAATGAAGAAGGAAAAGAAGATACATTTTAGGATAGTCTAAATCCTCTTGACATGCAAGATGTTGAAATTCCTATGGAAACTGAAGCTCCTAAAGTTGTTTCAGTTGATGAAATTGAGATTCCTGAAGCTAAGGAAGAATCTATGGCTGAAGAGAAGGAGGTTGAGGTAAAAGAGATTGTTTTGGAAGCAAGAGATACTACTAAGGCAGTAAAGGATTTTTTGGAAGAACAATAGGAGTTTGATCTTGAACTAGCTAAAGGTCCTATCAACTTGGCCACTCTATCTCCTATTGAGAAACTAAAAGGTAGCATCATTTGCTCAGGCCAAGGAAAGGAAGGAAATACTGAAATCTCGTATTGAAGATAGTGAGTTGTTGAGTCTTGCATCTGGTATCCTAGAGAAGATCATGCCTACATATGTCAAGGATTCATCTGCTTCTCCATCTATCAGCTGAAGAAACTTGTCAATTCTACAAGTACTTACTTTGATTCACTTGAAATGTTAACTATGGATAAGGTTTAGAAGGAATTTTATGCTAAAAGGTTCAATAGATTAAAGGGGATGATTGCTAATGATAAATCTTTGTTAGCTACCTGTGTAAAGAATATTCAAGGTGATTTTTTTGAAGGTGGAAAAATTTATAAGTCATGCCTAGGAATATATGGGCAGTGAGCAAAGCTCTTTTGGGTGGTTAGAAGCGCCTTAGGAGGGCTCTACCTAGGGTGGTGGGTGAAGCCCTGGTCGGTGGGGTCGGTGTTGGGAATTCTAGTTAGACCTCTGCACCCATGCCCTTCGGGATCGACCTGAGGAGAGCATGGGTGGTGGGGTTGGGACCTCAGGGAAATTCCCAATAGCTAGATCTATAGTTCCCACCGGGGACCTTATCCATTCCCACCCACCCTTTCTTTAGCCCCCCAACCCATCAATGGTCCCTTAGAATAGTAGGGGCCCTCCCACTTAATGTTGTTGTCATTGTCTAAGTTCACTGACGACACTGAAAAGAAAATGAAGGAATATGAGAAACAGTTAACAAATATCTCTCAAGCATTTGATCCTCTAACCATTTCTATTGGAAGGCAAGAGGGTCAAGTCATATCCTTGCTTAACAAAATTAAAAATTTGAAGCATGAAGAAGGCATAATTGTTGAAAGTGTTTGTGAGCTCAAAGGATTGATTGGTCCTAATATGGAGACAATACTTAGTGCATTGTAGGAAGCATAGGTTGTTATGACTATTAGTGATCCAACAAACCTTGAGTCAACAAAAATGCAATATTACTTATTATGTCATCACATGACTATTTTGAAGAGTCTCAAAAAGGGTTGGGACACTAGTTTGAGATTGTTGAAGAGTAATTTTGTAGATATATTCAAGTTTATGTAAGTTGTAGAAGCATGTTTGTACATAAGCAGTTTATTCATAGAAATTTTGTTTGATTCTTGGTATGTGGATTCCTACCTTTTCCATTGATGTCAAAGGGGGAGTGTGGGACAATGGAAAATATCATAATCATATCAGGGGGAGTTGTGTTATTAAGTTTTGGGATTGGAAATGTATTCATGTTGGTACTGATCTGACACTTAGTCATTTTTCATTAAGTGTTACCATCAATGCCAAAGGGGGAGATTGTTGGCAAGAGACACTACACAATTCATCTGGTGTTGTCATTAATGGCAACCCTAGTCAGTGATTCAATCCGCACTTCAGTAGTTGCTTATATTGGAAGTTAGATCATTGAAGTTTTGTGATTAATTGTCAAGCTAGAACAAAGCATTTGACAAAATTGTGTTCATCAATTCATATGAAAATTTTCATCATAATTTTGAGTTGTGGATCTTAGGGAAGGTTTTTTGATGTAGGATATATGTTATCTTTGAATCATAGAGCCTTGTATTGATTTGTGTGCAAGTTAGAAGATTTGATTGATTGATTTTCTGTCTAACAGTGAATATAGCGTGTTGTGGATCTTCGAGGAGTAATTGTTTGAAGTGTTTTGTGTTTGAGCATGTTGTTTTGGGTCCTCCCTATGTTGTGGTTGAATTTGGTTGGTGCGCATTGAAAATTATTTGTGGATTGAGCTGACAATTTGTTAATATTTTATGTTTTGTTGAAGTTGGCATGTGGTTGATTAAATATTTAGTTGCGGATATATAAGCGATCATTTATATCATTTGGATGTATGTATGAAGTGTGTTGATGTGTGTTGTGAAAAATAGAAGGATTGTAGAGTGATTATGCATAGATGCACTTGTTGAGAAAAATATTTGTGATGTAAATTAAAGTAGACGGAGTAGAAGAGTAGAATTAAACAAATGGTCAAGAATGTGATTGATGTGCTTAATTGGAACTGTAATTAGGAATTATTAGATTCTATTTTCTCAATTCAAATCTTCTTGATGTAATCCAAATGCTTTTGTAAGACAGTGAGTCTTCCTTTTGTATTTGAGCAGTGAGCTCTAGCTAGTGTGTGTGAATGCATGTTCATTCCCATTTGTAAACATAGTTTATATTTGAGTATACTCATATTGTGGATTGACCTCTACCATGGTTTTTCCCCTAGCATGGTTTCCACGTAAAAAATCCTTGCGTTATGGTGTTGTGGTTGATTGCTTTGTGTTCTTACATCTTTCTTTTGATTCAATGCTATAAGTGGTTTAAAGATTAGGTTAATAAAGCTAAAAATTGTAGAACACTAATTCACCCCCCCTCTCAGTGTTCCTTGATTCCAAAATTATTAACATGTATGAAAACACTATACATGGGTTTGGTTGAAATACATTACATATCGTTCAAAACTAGTTAAAACTGCTCAATAATTTGGTGTGATAATCCTTTCCCATACTTTTCATCATAGTATAGGTCTTTTATAAATCGAATGAATCTTGCAAATTTACAAGATGTATGATGGAATATTTGTGCAAGATCTTTGATAATTTGGTGTATTTTTTCTTTGACATCGACAATATGGTAAGTTGCTTCTTCAATTTCTTCAATAATCTTGTGAGAATGTTCTTATATTGATTTGATTAATTTCTCAATCAGTTTTTTGTTGTAAGAATTTGAGTTGAAAGAGTCATCTAGGATTATTATTAGACTTGTTATTGAGTTGTATGATTGGTTTTCTTCAACATCAATATTTTCCATGATCTAAAAGGAAAGAAAACAAAATTAATATGCAAAAGTGCAGAAATCATTTTCATATAATTTGATATAGATTTCATAGTGGAAAGTACAATGTATAATAATATCAAGATTTTTATTTACATTGAATGTATTTGAACATGTTTACAAAAAGTATACAATTATATACATATATGAGAAGTAATGTACATAGAAGATATATTAAGAGATATTTGATTAACAATACATTAGTGTCTTACAAAGTATGTACACATGAGGTATTAACATGATTCAAAACACTATACATGGGTGTATTTCAAATACACAAATTTTTACATGCTTTTTTGCTCAAAATACGAAAGCCCTAAATCAAAGAAATTGAATTTAATAGAACCTTTCTTTTAGATGAATAATCAAAGTCCTTTATTTTTATGATTGTGCACTTTAACCTTTCTTCATTATTGTAAGTCTCTTTTCTCAATTGAAGTATGAATATGTATTTCTTGAAAATTAATTTGTGTATAATGTCTAAAAACTTCAAATAATCTTGATCTTTGTGCTTCAATGTATATATAATTCCTTTGTTGTAACACCCATAATTTCTTCTCCTACTTTTTCAAAGGATGTAACCCATGTTGATCATGTATGATCTTGCACTTGGCATTGAATGAGATATCTATAATCATAATTACTTAAAATCCTATCACATCTTTGACAATATCAATTATCATTTCCACTTTTTTGCACCTTCTTTTGTATATCTTACCTTCAGTCTTCAAGGGGCAAGCAATGCAATATAAATTATCATACTTGATGAAAGATAATGTAGATTTAAGTAAAATCCATGCAGTTGTGTCGCATATAGAAAGTCATTGAGCTTTTATTTCTTCCATAGTTTTTTTCATTAAAGGTTGTCTAACAAATGGATTTTCCTTTGTAATAGAGGTAGAAGTGAAGTTCTTTGCTTCTGCATTAAACAAAAATTTTAACTGTTCTAACTCTAGAAGATTTGGATTTATTAGAAGTTGGGTTGTGTTGATTGTGCCCAAATATTTTCCACCATAGTCACTTATTCTTGTGGCCTTTACAACAAGAATTGTCAAAATTCCTCAATCAAATAATTGTTGAAGTTCTTGACCTTCCTTGTTGCAAAATTAACCCCACATGGTCAAGTCAATTTTGCAATTTGACTTGTTGGTAAGTTGAATATTTTTTTTAGGATTTTGACTAGAATTCTTTCTCAATATTGTATAACATGGATTGATTGATAAAACAATACCGATGATATCAACCATTGAATTGTTTTGCATGTCCTTTAGTTGACTTATTGATGTGAAATTGAAAGAATGCTTGGGTATCAATGTATCAAACTCAATAGATAAATCAATAGTGGAATTGTTTTGCAACAAAATTTCCCACTCGTTGTTTATATTGTTAAATTTTTTATTTGTAGGTTTGAGAGTCCCATTTGATATTGTAAATACTTTTCCACTTTCTATACTAAAATAGAATTGTTATGCAATTGCATTGAACATGTTACTCTTATTTCACCTCCATTAGAATTAAGCAAATCGAAGGAAAAAAAATTTCCTTCTCTATTTGCATTTTTGAAGTGGTGAAGTTTTTTCATAGTCACTCTAACTTTTATTGTCCATCTACTCTAGTAAGGATTCAAAGCTTTAATAGGAATGATTATTTTAAGAGCTTGATTTTCTAAAGTAGTTTCATGATTTTATGTATTGTTTAGAGGTTCCATCCCTACATAACCATAATTTATGGAAAATTGTTAACAATAGAGTACATTAAATGTATTTTTTGTTCATTGTATTCTACAAATAATTGAATATATAAAGAATTATAATTAGAATATTATTATTATCTAAATTAATATATATATATTAAATTTATAGAAATATGGTTTTTTGCTTATCTAAAAAGAAATTAAATATCAATGAGTAATTTGAATTGAAATATTTATAGAGAAAATCTCTTAGGGAAAATTAAAGAAACTAATTGTTGAAATGTGTATTGTAGATTTCAAATTTAGCTAATCAAACCACGTATAAATATATGTAATTACATTAATATGGAGAAATGAATTCATAAATACCTTTGTGAACTATATGAAACAATAGTGTTTGATTGTTTGTTTGTCTTTGGGTTGCTAGCCTCAAATAAATGTGAAAATCCCAAGAATTATAGGTTTGCAACAACATAGAAATATAGAGGAAAATATAAAATATAAGCAATAAAATAAGTAATTGTAAAAAAAAAAAGATTTCAAATTTAACTAGTCAAGTCACATAGAAATTAGCCGATAAGGGCGTGGTTCGGTGGTCAAGTCGCTTGGTTGTAGTGACGGCCACCAGGGTTCAAACCTTCGCTGGGCCAAAGTGCTCGCAAGCCTTGTGCCTTCGCTGGGCCTTTGTGCTCGCGGGTTTGGTTGTTTCTTGTGGTTTTTGTATCTGGTTCATAGCTCCGGTCAAAAAAAGCTTACCCCTAATATTATGGGTGCATTGCACCTTTAAAAAAAAAAAAGTCACATAGAAATTTAACTTTTGTATTTGATTATTAGTATCGAATATTTTTTGTGGTAAAAAGAATTGATAAAATATATTTTAAATTATTTGATGGTTACAAATATCTATAATTTCAAAATATCTTTAAAGATTTATAGTTGGTTCAAGAAAAGCATTTTAAAATATGTAAGTATCAATTTTTCAAGAACAATAAGATAAATCTTGCATTTTAATTTTAATTTTAATTTAATTCTTTTGAATAATGGAGTGTAGAAAAATAATTATTGAGGATAAATGTTGGAATTTTTTAACAAAACTTTTAAATTATGTCATTAGAGTTAGAAAATATTACAAACTGTGTAAAGTCTCTAGGGGAAAATGGTCAAAACAAAGGTAAGTGATTAAAGTTAGATGTTTTCTTTCTAAATTCTAAAGGTAAATTAGTGTAAAAGTGAGTGTTCAAAGACACAAAATTTAAGTAAATAGTGTCAAAGTGAATGACATATTAGAAAATAATATATTAATAATAAATATATATCATGGGTTAATAAATAAAGAATTATAATTAATATATTATTATAATAAAGAATCTATTATTATTTTCTAAATTAATATATAAATAATCAATATATATCATGTTTTACATCATCATATGGCAATGTCAGATAACAACATCATGCTTTTTATTTTATCATGTGATTCTAATGTTTTATTATGAAGACTACAAGATTCTTATTAGCTAAGGTAAATACATGTGCTAAAGAGGGAATCATAGCATCTAAGTACATTACCCGCACATTTGAATTGGGAAATTTGTACAGGGCACATCTTTTATGAAATTCTTTGCAGCTTTTGTAAGGACAACATGCCTAGTTGTAATCTTCAAATTCGAATGGAAAGTACTTTGCTTACTCTTAACACTTTTGTCTTTCATAGATGGCCAAAGTTAAGTTTTTCAGGCTTCTTTTAAACAAGTTCTAACTGGTGCAAATTCTGCATCTGGTACAAAGCTAGCATTATATCCATATTCTTTCAGGAATATTGGCAGTTGTTTTAAAAACACAAGATTACCCATGCATGTTATCCTTGCAAGATTGCATTATCAAAAATGTCGTAAGAAACATGTTAAGTTTGGCTTTAAAATGCCTGTTGATTTTCTTTATTTTCATTGTTCATCGTTTCGGTGAAAATGCAACTTACAGTTCTATTTTTGGCTAAGCTTGAGCTAATGGAGTTTAAAGAGTTTTGAGTGTGAAACTTCAAGGTGCTAGTTTTAATCAAATCATGGGAAGAACCTTTCTCAGCCTACATTGAGAAAGAAGAACTACAAAGTGTGTTTAAAGTTAAATGTAAATTAGTGTTCAATTGTATAAAAGTAATTATAGGTGACAAATTAATGCATACAGATTTGCAGAGGATCATTTTTCCAGCTAATCTTCTATCTATTTTCTTATCAATTATTCTCGATTTGGTTCAAAATTACAATGTTTTGAACTGTATAGCTAATAAGTTTGTTATTAGCTCCTATCTGGAAGATGAAGCTTTACTTCATAGTGTTCAACATAATGATTTCAACCAAGGTGATGGTCTAGTGGGAGGTTTATTCCCAAGGAATTTCATATTTTACAAAAAGATATGGGTATGTGTAGGATCATGATGGGCCAAAAAGTGGCAATATGATGGGTATGTGGTTGACGACTATTCTTTTACCCAAAATTGATTAAATGAAAAGGGTTTTTAAAGGAGATTCTTAGCTTTCCACTGATATAAATTATGCTTTACTTTGAATTTAATAAGTAATTATTATTCATTTTCTATTCAAATTATGACTAAAGTCCTAATTAATAGGCTGGTTGAAAAACATCTATAGCTTTCAAATGGTATCATATTTTTTTATTCCAAAACATGTGTCACATTCTATGTTTTGCATACTATAGGATTAATTAAAGAAAAATTGAATTTCATGAAGTTTTGATCAAGTTAAGGTGGTTAGACATATGTGTTTTTATATTTTTAAAAAAATTGTAATAAAAATTTCATAATTAATTATTTACTTGGAAAAAAATTACAAAAAAATATGCATCACATCAAGGCATGAGTCATTTACTTATATGTAAAATATTATAAAAAAATATTATCATTTTATTGTGGTTAGGGTGGTCAGACAAACACCTACTTCTTATTTTTTCCCTGAAATTTAAGTACCACTACATTGAAATTTCAAAATTTCACCAAATAGATTTCTTTTTTTTAAACATACCTAGTAGTTTAGAAACTACATTCAATTTTCTATAGATTATATTCTTACACATTTTTGAAATAATATAGATAACTTATTCAAATGTTTACATCAAGTTTGGATATGTGCAAGATCATGATGGGCCAAAAAGTGGCAATATGATGGGTATTTGTAGGGTATGTGGCTGATGATTTTTTTTTACCCAAAATTGATGAAATGAAAAGGCTTTTTAAAGGAGATTCTTAGCTTTCCACCAATATAAATTATGCTTTACTTTGAATTTAATAAATAATTATTATTCATTTTCTATTTGAATTATGACTAAAGTCCTAATTGATAGGCTAAATGAAAAACATCTATAACTTTCAAAAGGTATCACATTTTTTTAATATGAAACATGTGTCACATACTCATGCTTTGTATACTATAGGATTAAGAAAAAAAATGAATTTCATGAAGTTTTGACCAAGTTAAGGTGGTCTACATAAGTTTGTATATTTTTTTAAAAGTTGTAATAAAAATTCATAATTAATTATTTACTTGGAAAAAAATTACAAAAAAATCTGCATCACATCCACACATGAGTCCTCTACTTATATCTAAAATATTATAAAAAAATATTATCATTTTATTGTGGTTAGGGTGGTGACAAACACCTACTTTTATTTTTTCCCCGAAATTTAAGTACTACTACATTGAAATTTCAAATTTTCACCAAATAGATTTTTTTTTTAAAATAAACCTAGTAGTTTAGAAACTAAAATCAATTTTCTACATATTTTATTCTTACATATTTTTTAAATAATATAGATAACTTATTCATTTTTTTATGTCAAGTTGTCTAACTTTGATTTTTCTAATTTTTTTGCCACTTAAGGGCCTGCTTTTTCCATGATGATCCTACACATACCCATTTCCTAACTCTAATTTTTCTAAATGTTTTGCCACTTAAGGGCCTATTTTTTCCATGATGATCCTGCACATACCCAGATATGTAGAATTTATTCAAGGTATGTTTTTATCAACAATGCATGACACCTCTACTCATCTATATCAAGCTCTCAACAAGTATAGGTTTGCAATTTCCATGGAGGAAATAGATGATTTTAAGAGAAATTATCATGCAATATCTTTCTTGAGAAATCATACATGTGTTCATGATCTGCAATTTTCCAATGTTTCTCAAGTTGTGAAGGGAAAGTTTTGCTACCATTATGTTCTTGACATAAATAAATCAGTGTCATCCTACAATTATGACTATAAACAAAAACAAGTGATGAAAGAAGAAATCTTGGTAAATGGCCCACCAAGGGCAAGAAACAAGTCTACTTCATTTTGAGCAGCTAGTTAGCAAAATTTACTTGTTAATATTTTGCAAAAGGTCAATTTTATGTAACTTGTAAAGGGTTTTGGGATTGTTCATGTAATTGGGTTGGTAATAGTGTCTTTTCTTATGTAATGGGGATTTCTAGTTGTAATTGGGCCACCAATAGTGTTTTTTTATGTAACAGGGTCTACAATGTAATGGGTTATTAGGATTTTTCAGAATCTATGGGTGTTGCATATGTATATGGCCTTGTTCAGGCGATTTTTGTATGATGTAAAAGAAATTGGGAGGTCATTGTAATTTGGTCATTTTGTAAAGAGTCAATCAATTACTTGAGCTATAACTAGGGGTTTTCTTCCTGATTCTTTCCCACCAGTATGCTCACTTGAACCAAGGTTTTGTAAATATATTATTTAATATTAATATAATTATAGTGGCTTTCCACATCTGCTTAAAAAAATATATATTGAAATATGGTTTTTTTTCTTATCTCGATAGAAATTAAATATGAATCAGTAATTTGAATTGAAATGTTTATAAAGAAAATCTCTTGGAAAAATTAAAACAACTACTTGTTGAAATGTGTATTGAAGATTCCAAATTTAACTAATCAAACTACTTATAAATATATGCAATTACATCAATGTGGAGAAATGAAATGATAAAAACAATTTTTTGACTATATGAAACAATTGTGTCTGATTGTTGAATTGTTTGTTTTTCTTTCAGTTGCTAGCTGCATATAATTATCAAAATCCCAAAAATTATAGGTCGGAAAACAACATAGAAATATAGAGAAAACTATAAAATATAAACAATAAAAGAAGTCATTGTATAAAAAGAAGATTTCAAATTTAACTAATCAATTCTTGTAGAAATTTAACTTTTGTATTTGATTATTAGTAAAGGAATTTTTTGTGGTCAAATTTAACTAATCAAACCACGCATAAATATATGCAAGTACATTAATATGGAGAAATGAAATGATACATATGTCTCTTGGAAATTTTTATTTTAGGGAAGAACTCTTAAGTATACCAAATAGGGCACAATAGGGTAAGTGCAAAAAGATGGGGGGCCAAAAAGAGGGCTTAAGTGGCCACTTTTTTTCTGAAATCAAGAAATACTAACCTTGGACATGAAATTGAGGATAGTTATACTTAAAATTTTGATATGCAACAAAAACAAGGATCGTAGTGCTCCAAGTCTACTTTCTAAACTACTAATTTATTTTGAAAATGGTTGAGATTAAGGGGTTCAAAAGAGGGGCCCACAAAAATTGATGTTTTTTTTTTTTTTCAGAAAAGCATAACATAGCAACTTTTGTGGGTATATAGCATGGTGAACTTTTTTTTGTATTTTTAAAATCACTTCGGTGAGAAATCAGCTAATAGTATTTATTTTATGCAGGATTTTTTTGATAATTTTTTAATGAATATTTGATTTTTTACTAATTTTCAAAGTGGAAACTTCCTGAAAAATAGAATTTTTGCCATGCTACCCCTACAAATTTTGGAAACTAATTGATTTTTTTTAATATGTATAGAATGGAGTCTAGTTTCGAAAAATGTAATTTATTTGAAATTTTGATGAACAGTTAATTTATAATGAAAAACACCAAGCGCTGGTTTTTCCCAAAATAGAAACACGTAAACAAAAGAAATTATAGATCAAAGGCTTAACATTGTCTAAAAGTGAGAAAAATTACATTGTTAGATAGCTAAAAGAGAGCCTCAAATTACCTAGGTGTTTGATTTGTTTGAGATTGAAACACGTGCAATATTGATGATGAGCATGGACCCAATTATGTGAAATATTGTAGAATTTTAAAAAACACATCTTTAAACATTGGGACGGCCCTTGAAGCCTTTGGGTTGGTATTCCAAGGAAAATACCAAGCCCAACGCTTAGGGATCCCTAAAGCTAGATATAACTTGAGCGCGTTATAATGTGCTCGCATTATATCCTAGTTTTGACATGGTTTTTGTGTTTGTGCAAGACATGTCTAGCAAGACATAACATGAGTGAATTATAATGTGCTTGCATTATGTCTTGATTTGTGTTAAATTATAATCTATTGAATGTATGTTTATATATTAGTGTGTTTTTATATATATATTCTTGTATGTCATGTATGAATGCATGAATGAATGCATGCTTGTATGTATGTATGTATGTATG